>BSBM01000159.1:16227500-16570000 GCA_027924585.1 Larix kaempferi | reverse complement strand
AGATATTTAAAATTCTAGTACTTATTTGGCTACCTTCTTAGGGCATTTTCTCTTGATATAGAAAGAGAGCGAGTACTTCAAACCTGTCGGCACAACTTGACAATGCTACTAGAGCTACAGGGCATTTGAAAAAAATACGAACATTGCTTTCATGTGCAGCTACACATATATGCTTCTAGAGCTACAGGACATTTGAAAATGATACGAACATTGCTTTCCTGTGCAACTGCATATCAATGCTACTAGAGCTACAGGGCATTTGAAAATTATACGAACACTGCTTTCTTGTGCAGCTACACATCCAAGACATAATCGGCCCCTTAGGCCTCACTTCGATTTTCTTAGGATTGGATTTTTTTTTTTTTACAAGGCTGAATATTGTTTTGTATTAACTAAAAAAGGTTGCGGCTGAACTGGACAGCCTGAGAGTACATTCTGTTGATTATATCCAAATTTAACAACAAAATGTCAAGTTCAAAAATGGCATAAACTACTATCTTCCTGTTGATTCTATCTGTTCTATCTGGGTAGATTCTATTATATTGATCTAAATACATAATACATTTAAACTACATATCAGATTTTATATATGTTTAGTGCATGGTCCCTCGGGGAGCCTTCTTTTTCTAGCTGCGAAAGGAAGAGATGAAGATTGTGGGTTGCATCTTCACCTGAACTTGCTCCATAGTGTTCTCATCCCCTGCCACTCATTGCTCACATCCAAAGGAACCGACTGAGCCCTTAGGGGCTGGTGGCTTCCTGTCTACTACAAATCCTGGGTAGTTGTCATCCCCTGCCACTCATTGCTCACATCCAAAGGAACCGACTGAGCCCTTGGAGTGTTGGTGGCTTCCTGTCTACTACAAATCCTGGGTACTACTCTTGTTGGATTTGTTTTTCTTGCTCCTTTGTTTTATCTTTCAGATGTTCAATTTCTGTATCTGCCATAACCAATTTGTTCCTCAAATGATTCACATGGGTCTTGAGAAGTTCATTTTGTGTTATGGTTACTGAAAGATCCCTTGCATACTTCACTTCTCATTTTTTCCTCCACGTTTCCAGTTGCTGCAATGCGTTGGTAACTAATTCTTGTGATTCATACTGCAAGTGCTCATCCCTTCGAATAGGTTGGTCTCATAGTGGGGGGTTAATTTCCTTAGTACTGGATCTTATCCTTTGATGCTATCCATGAAAAGGCTAACATCTTGGGCCATTTTGGGGGCTAATGTTTTCTCATTAGAGGGTTTGGGGGATCAAGAAACTCCCTAGGGATCTAAAGGTATCCTTTCTTCATCAAAAATACTTTTCCAGCATAAACAATCATTTTCTTCACTTGCAATGATGAATATGTTTTTTATGGCTTGCTTAATTAAACTCATCTTTTGCTCCAACAGTGGAATCATCAACCAGTCTTCTAGGGTTCTCTGATGGGATCGAACACGTTGCTACAGAATTCCATCAATTGTTTTTATTGAGAGATCTAACTCTCCAGTTCAAGATAGTAATTAGGTGCTCAACTCTTACTAAAAAGACTCTTTGAACTTAAGGGTTCCAACATAAGCGAAAATCAATTTCTCGATTTGAAATGATGAATCTATGTTTCACAGATTCCCTATTTAAATCCTTCACTTGATCCAACCAGTGAAACAACCAGCGTTCAGGGGGTTTCCATCTCAGATTTCAAAGGTATTTGTTGATGGGATCCAGTACAGTACTAAATACATCGTTGCTTTTGCATTCAAGATCTACCTCTTTCCAATTCACTAATAGTCATTAGGCCCTTTGTTTAAACCCATATATTTTTCTAAAACCTTATTGTTCTACCATTATTACAACCCCAGAAATTATACCTATCTTTTAAGCCTTTGTTTTGTTCCTTGATATTCAAGATAGAGGAGCATAGGAGGATTGCCCTACATTTAGCCTCCCTATATATAAATATATATATATTCATTAGGGACATGATCCATAATATCCCCCTTTCAAATGGTTTATAAACCATTTTGGATATTCAAATGGTTGGTGCACCAAAACAGAGTTACAAAACTGAAGCTATTATAGTAAAACGATGTCTTTTTTCTTTTCAGCACTTTAAACATGAAAATATAACACACCAAGAAGCAAAATTCATCTTAGAAACCCAATAGGGGAACTGACAAAAAATGAAGGATATTTCCTTTCGTCATCTTATATCATGGAGATCACAATATTGTCCAAGCTTACTATGAAGCTAGAGGACATTGGTCTTCAATGCTCCATGATATGCTCATCCCTTTTATAATTTAGTATCTCCTTTACACCCTCTTCCCTCATTCTGCCATTTCTTGATAGCTAGAATTAGTGTTAGATAGAGGAGCATAGAAGGGATGGGAATGCTAATTTTATTCCAAGGAGATAGAATGTTAGCAAGTTGGGACATGAGCAATTTAGAAAAAAACTAGAAATTATAACCTCTAGTAGCTTGTAGGTGAAAAAAATCTTGCAAAAATCATTAAGCTCTATTTTGGTAAATGCTCTAGAAATGCATGTGTTGCTCTGCCTATGATCAAACTTTATCAATGTCAACTATCAGCTCAATTAAAAGCATGTTTAATAGGGATTTCATTGGGCATCACAAGAAAAATACTTATGGTTCTGGGAATTACAATTTGGGTACACCAATATGCTTGATCAACAATATGCAAATGCATACCACGTTTTTTTGGGTGTCATGTTCCACTTGGCATTCTGTTGGGCACTATTCTTCTTTATATGAACACATATGAAAGATCTATAAACATTTCTAATTTTGCATGCAATGGCTTTCCTTTTAAAACATATCAAGCTTCTGAGTTGCTTCACAATTGTAATGCCCAGTCCCATCTTCGATTTTCTTTTATCAGCCTTGAGACAGTGGCATTTTGCTACTCCTTTGTTGAAGTTGTTTGTGATAACTTGATATCATCATAATACATACCATAATATTTATGGGAATTTTATACTCATGGGGCACCCTTACATTTTAAATTTCTGTTGACAAAACACATCTTGTTGAGTCAGTTTCAGTTTGTTTGTTGCTTGAGACTTCAATGAGATACAATGGGTGTTCTTCCCTATTCAAACTTATTTTCCCTAGCCTCTCTTCCTTTCTGTGCTATTTGAATTTCCTCATCTTGATGTTGCAGTTTCTTCTTTGAAATTCTTTACAAAGTCAAGGAATCATTTTGGAAGTATATCCTGGAAACCTAACAAACCTCTATATCCAGAAAATAATGCATCAAGCCATGTCTTTCATGTCAAATTCCCTTTCTAGTTTCTTCTTGCACCATGCTATGAGATTTTTTGAATTGCCTGTTAGAATTAGGTCATCTAACTCAGATCATTAGATCATATTTATCACACAAATAATACAAGTTAGGATATGTAGTAGTCTTGCTAGAACCCAAACTTTGTAGGTACTCATCAATCCATGAGTGTGTCTTTAGCTGATAAAGTGCCTTCTTCAACCAACACACATTTGAATCCTGCTTGTGCATCTCAAAACCTCTCAACTGATTAATGTATACTTGTTCCTCAATTAGATCATTAAGAAAGGTTGTCTTAACATCCATCCGATATTAAGACCAACCAAATACCAATGCTAAAGACATAATGGTTTTGATGAAAGTATACTTGGAAATTGGATAAAAAGTCTCCTTATAGTCTACTCCCTCTTTTTAGGATAATTTGAGCTTTATACAAACCTGGCCTTATACTTCCTAACACAACAATCAACTACATGTTTTTCCTTGCACAACCACCCTGAATCAATCACTAACTTTCGTGCTGGTATCGACACTATCTCCAAGACATCATTCTCCAAAATGGATTTATACTCTACCATGGTATCCCCCCATACCTTCGCCTCCTGTCTCCTCATAACTGAAAGGACTTACATCAATAATGGAAGATATCGGTGCAACATAATTAGGAAAATTCATAAAACGATGACTCACCTATAAAGAATTATTAGGTGCTCCTACTTTCTCTTGTGCCTTCTGCACTCTTTAGGTAAACCAATTCGGCCTCTTAATTGAATTCAAAGGAAAAATGGTCTCTATACTTGTAGTAGAATCTAACTGACATTAGTCTAAATTATTTGGAATCAGTGGATTAGCTTTTGGGGCAGCAAGATCCTCTACCTCCTTAATCTTTATTAGTCATACTACTGCTCGTAGAACACACTACTAGACAAAACATATCAGCAACCCAAAACAACCTATCACAAGTCGACAAAACTTTTCTTAAGCATGGTTCTTGGGCATCCCACCCCCAAAACCTTCCAACAACTACCTATCCTATCTAGAAGCCTTACTATCTATACATGGATTCCTAGAAGGTTTCAAAGATGTGCTCTAATACGATGTTAAAGTTTTGAGCTCATAATAACAATTTAGTGCACAAACAACTAGTATCAAAACCAAAATTTGATCTATACTCAAAAACTGAAATACAACACACTGAAAAAAAATTATAAACATAAAAAATGGAATTTATTGTCAAACTTGCTATGCATTCTCATTAACTCATAAAATGAAATATGATACAACCAACTAAAATTTGGTTTCACTACTTGAAACTCACACATTAACTGGATGTATGAGTATACTCCCATTCCCTTTGTTTTATCACTGAAGCAGAGGATCATGGGTTACAATCAAATTGGATTAAATTGCCCCAACACCCATCCTACATGGAAAGCGTGCTAGAGGAGGAAACATGACTTGAAGGAATGCAAGCCTTATTTGGATTTGCACCCGCCTATTCTAGACTTATGCATTGGGATCCATTCCTAGAAAATTGTGCTAAAGAAAAAACTTTCAAAATATATAATCTGTTTTATAAAAAACACATTTTACTATTTTAAGAAAACTAAAAGAAATCTATTCTAATTATAAAAAAAGCATCAATAGAGTAGAACTCACTAAACAAAAATAAGTTGTTGAATGTAGATTTCTAGCTGTCTATTTAATCAACTACACCTCATTTGGAGGCTTGTCCATTGTGCCATTAACCTACATGGGTCTGGAACTACAGAATGGTGCACAGCTACAGGGGAATACACTTTTGGATCAACATTCTCACAATAAGTTTTTTTGTTGAACTCAAAAAATTCAAGGCAGTTGTTGAAAAGGAGTCTAAGAAATGTATCAAGATCTCTTTGAATTGGTAATGGAGGAGAGTTTTGTTCTAATGTGTTTGCTGAATTTTATAAGAAAGGGGGCATTCATTGACATCTTATTACTCTTTACACCCCCTGGCGAAATAGAATTCTTGAAAGAAGGAAATGCACCATTGTGGATATGGCCAAATTCAAGTTGAAAAGTAGGGAAACACTTAAACAAGTATTGGGTGGAATCAATGCACAATGTAGTGTACTTGTTGAATAGGTCTCCTACAAAATTAGTGTAGGATGTTACTCCATAGGAGTATTAGTTTGGATGAAACGTGAGGTTAATCATTTTAAAATTTTTGTTATGTTGCATATGTATTGTTCTCTAAAAGAACAAGATCTAAGTTGGATGCAAAATGCATGAAGATTGGTTGAAATGACTCCTTTCAAGGGTTGGGTAAACACATTCTATCTTTGGATATAAAGAGATGAGGTAACATAACCCATCCCCTTATGTTGGGTGGGTTGTAGGTTGGGGGATCTTGCCTCCAAATAGATGAAAGAGATCCCTGGAGGAAAAAAAATAGGTATGGAACCATTTTTGTCTTGAGGTCGAAGAAATGCATTGTTGAGCAATTACTTCCTACTAAATAAAGTTGTTGATACTACAATGTGGAGGGTTAGTAACCCATTAGATGATAGTCAAATGTTCAAAGAGTGTAGTCATAGATTGTCAAGAAGCACACAAACTAGCACCTAAAAATTGAACTCCTAAAATCAATGTTAGCTTATGGACAACTAAGAGGAAGGCCATTGTCACCACACCTAACCTTTTTTGTCTCTTTAGGCTATCTCTTCTCTAGAACAAAGGTGGAGTCCCTAGGGTAGGATTACGAGAGTTTAACAATGGATTATGTGACATCCCCCAAAAACAATTGATTTGATTTTGTTATTATTATTATTTCCGATTCTAAACATTTAGAAAAATATTTATGGCCATGGGGTCAACATTGTGAAAACAGTGATTCTATTTCACTTAATAAAAAGAGCAACCGATACACATGTTGAAGAGGAATTTCTGCTCTGTAGCTAGGGTTTTCACCCTAGCTTGTGCAAATGAGCACCTACTAAGGAGAAGGGACTCCTTAGTATCAGTTTAGAAAAATAGTAAATGAAAGACAGTACAGTAAAATAGTAACTACTCTAAGCATGTGCATAAAATAGAAAAGACAACATAATAAAAAGGGTTTTTGTATTGATTATACCTCCAATGTGAAGGTTGGTGAAGCCTTTGCAGCAGTCCAAGAGGTTTGCTTCCAAGCTCCAATTTTGTTCGTTTCTCTTTCTCCAAAAGGATTTGGAAATGGGCCAAAGGGGCACTCAAATGTGAAAGTAGCTCAAGGGTGAGATAGGGTTTCGGGAGTGATTTTGGTAGAGTAAGGATATGGTTGACTATGGAAATGAAATGAGTGGCCTCCATCACCTATTTATAGGTTTTTAGTGGTGGAGTGTTGGCCCATGGTTTTGGACACCATATGGTTTAGGTCAGCTGTTTAGGGTTTTTGCTTCCTTTTTCCCTCTTTTTTGTATTTTTTTATTCCCTTTTTAGATGGTTTTTGCTATTTTGGAGGAATTTTGGATTATTTTTGGGGGGAAAAGGGGTTTTTTGGCCTTTTGGAGGCTTTTTAATGGGTTTTTAAGGTTTTGGAGGAAAATATGGTAGGAAATATGGACAAATGAGTCATGTAATGGGGTAGATAAGGTAGTGAGCACTTTTTTGGTATTAACACATTGCCCCCTGATGTGTGAGGGCAGAAGCTCATCGTATGGCCGATAGACATCATAAGTCTTTTATGGTTTTCCTAGGTTGTGGAGAGGAGAAGAAACGAACTAGAGCCCGGAACAACGGTCCCAAACAAACTACAAAAACTGAAAGTACATGACCTCAATAATGATTGAGGAATAATCTGAACATATGGACGAGGCGGGCATTCCCATGCTCATATCAAGATATAGAACAATAATAACAATTGGGTCCAAAATATGCGGACCGAAAATATACATGGCCTCAAATAAGGAATGAGGAAAAATCTCAATATATGGACGAGGCAGGCATACCCATGCTCATATCAAGATACATAAAAAACAACTGTGAGGCCCGAAAAGGAGGACCTGTAAGATACATAGAGAACCACTATGTACATCATAAGGGGCCAGAGGGGACACAAATCTAGGACATACTGCTGGGATGACCATGTCTAAGCTAAAGAACGGATACAATGGAATGACAACAGCGCTGCTGAGTGGGGTACCAGAGGAACTGATGAGCTGCTGGAGCATAGTGATGGGGAGTCATATCCTTAATAGTACACTGAACTGGAACTGAACTGGGTACTCAAGGAAGCATATAACTGGATGGCTTCCAAATACAATCGCCAACGCAACCCGGACATCCATGGGAACATATAACTGGGTGTTCCAAAGTGACTCACTAATGTGCTAGAGTCGGGGGAAATCCGGGGTCTTCGACCAATAACTGAAGGGATATAAACCCTGCACAAATCTCAACGATGCGATCAAGGTGTTGAAGTCGAGCATGTGAGAAACAACCACTCAGAGAGGCAATGATGACTCCTCTCAAAATGGTCCATAGGCACTCACCACAAATGGTGATGAGTACAAGGCGCAAGGACCTCTAGGTCTATCCTCTGGAATAGATGGGTTGTCGTCGACAGAGGGAGACCTGCAACTAGCAAGGCAATGATGTTTCCTTGATAGGAGCACGAGGTGCAAAACCGAAGTGTGAGAGTACTGATGGTAGGACTAACATACTGTGGGGGATAATTGGGCAAGTAGAGTGGGTGGACTCAAACTTCCTTTGGTCAGAGTATGAAGATGGGGAATGATCGAGCAGCATATGAAACTGACTGGAGGGAAAGGGATCACAGCTGTGATGGATAAAGGATAGTGACTGGGGTGAGTGATACTCAAGTTGGTGTAAAATGGCAGGAGATGCAGAATACTTTGAACAAAGGCGACCTGATTGGGGGTGTTGCCGAGATGATCGATCATAGTGCCAAGAGGCATGGGGGCACTTCTTCATGGGTTAAGGAACTAGAAGAAGTGTGTTTAAAATGGCACTGTCATGTGGATTGATACAAGCCCAGGACAGTTCATGCTCGTGATTGCTTTCAATTTTAAGGAGTCTAAAAGCGATAAGAAGACTCTGAAATAATGGAATGGTACCGTCGTGTGGATTTGTGCGAGCCCAGGATGGTGCATGCTTGTGGTTGCTTTCAATTTTAGAGAGTCTGAAAGCGATAAGAAGACTCCAGGGGGTTGCTTTTTCGTGTGTGAGTCTCCAAGGCCTAAAGAAGCATAAAAGGATGCAATTAAGAACTCTTCTAGCCAGTGTGACTAGAGTATTCCTTTTTCATAAGTAGTCTACCAGGTCCGGAAAAGGGTTAAACTTATACCAGAAAGACACCCTTTCAGGTACTTTAACGAGCATGAAAGGAAGCAAGATTGCTCAGTGATATTTTCATTGTTTTAGGAGTCAGAAAAGAGCTTAACAAAAACTCCCTAAGTGCCTTTTTCGTAAAGGACTTGTTCGGTCCGAAAAAGGGATAAAATTATACCAAACAAAAGGAATTTCCAGGAAAGGAGGAAGTGCTCAATCGAGGAACATGGATGATGACCAAGAATGAGGGACGGGAGGAACACTGGTGGGCCTCCTTGCGGGATAATGAATGGTGGCAAAATAACAAAATAATTGTAGTATGAAAGGAGTGAATGGCTCATGTAAAAATGTGGAACAATCCAATGGCGGCCGATGTGGTGTGCAAATCGAGGCAGCAAGGTGTCAGGACACAATGGTGAAACTGTACCTGGTGAGAGCAAGAAATTATCCCAAGCATTATCACAAGCTCGGAAAAAACTGGATCCGACGATATAAAATGTGTCAAAAATGGATAACGGTCAATGTGGCACGCAAACTGAGACAACGGGGGGTGTTTTGGGAAAAAATACCCGAAAACATGGGGGTGAGAGCGAGAAATGATCTCAAGCATCATCACGGGCTCGAAAAAATGAATCCGATGATATAAAGTATATCAAAAATGGGCGACAGCCGATGTGGCACGCAAACCAAGATGGCGACGTGTATGGAAAAAATTCCAAAATTTTTTGGTGAGAGCGAGAAATGATCTCAAGCATCATCACGGGCACCGAAATATGAATCCGACGATGCAAATGGTGCGAAAAATGGAGGTCATAAGGACTCCGGAATGGTCAAAGGAAATAACTAGGTTAAAAAATGGTTGCAAATAAAGGTGATCCCACCAAGCGAAGGATGTAGGGGTGGGGAGAAATGATGACCCACAGGGGCAGAATACTAGGTGTATCAAATCAAATCAAATATAGAAGGGATCCGTGACCTCAAAAATGGTTGAGATCACGCATGTGAAAAAGTGAGTAGGGTTAACGACCTGCCCCCATGCTATGCGCATGGGGTTTGTGATTGTGGATCACATATGTGTTGGTTTGAACAATGGGGTCACTGACGTGCTGAGATAGATGTGATGGGGAAGGTTCAAAATGATTGATCATGCCCCCTATCCCGGGGTCGAGGTAATCTATTATGCCCCCGAGCTCAGAGGTGTCAATGCTGTGCTCTATAATAGTGGGGTCAAGACCATGCATTTTGGTATAGGACCAGGCAAAGACATCACAGAACTATTGGAAAAAAAATTTGTACTCTCCGATCTTGTGCTCAGTGCAGGAGGCTCCTAATGTAATGAGTTCAGGAGCACCAGCTGGGGCAGAGATATCAATGTGGATTGTAGGTGAGATATTGGCCATGTTACCTTCCTTGAAGGCATCAGGAGCGGGAATGGGATTCTTAAACCACTCGACTTTGGTGGGGAGGAAATCTTTGGACTCAACCGCAAATTGGGTGGCTGTGGTGGAGGAGGACTCTTTTGGGAGGAAGTAGGAACGATTGTGCATGTCTTCCTAAGGGTAATCCGGGGCAGTGAGAGCCTCTAGAATCTCCTCATCATTGTGGAAACTTTGAGTTGTCAAATCTGTTGACGAGGGAGTGGTAGTCGAAGAGATCATAGAGATGGTATTAATCTCGTCGGATGAGGGTGATACTGGGGGGTGTATCTCCTCAATTGTGGGGGGTGTCGTCTCAAGGTCCAAATTATTCATTTCGTAGATAGCTGCTCTGTAATTTGGGAGATTAGGACAGTGATGTGAGTAATGGCCGTAAATACCGCATATGGCACAAGGGTGGTTGGTACGTAGTGATTTATCACGAGGCTTAGGGGTTGGATCGAGTTCGACAACCGGGATGTTGGGGTCATCGTCAAGCATTTGCATGTGTTCCTGTAATGTAGGTAATTGTGGACATTGATGAGTCGGATGCCCTAACTCATCACACAACGAGCATTTGGGAGGAGCACGAAACACGGGGGGGTTTTTAACTATTTTGGGCGGGGGTACGGTAGTGTATGGTTGTGGGCCTCTACCCCCAGTGTGCTTGATAACAGGGGGGGGATTCGTAGATGATGAAGGGGTAGTGACACCGGGAGGTGGTTGACTAGTAGTGGCAATGGGTTGCACTGGTTGTAGGATGACATTTGGTGTCGGAAGGGGAATGGGAGGCGAAATATACCACACGGGTAATCCTAAGGTTAACCCAGGGAGGCTGAGAGTAGCCATAACCAGGGCACTTACTACTCCCGAGGGAGGGAATAGGAAGGGGATTGTGTGGATGGGTGTAACACCAATGTGACTAGGTACCAATGGTGGTTTGGGTAACAAGGGTGGTTGATTGTTGGGTGTTTGTGTATTGTGGGAAAGGGTACATATGTCAGATACTTCAGTCACGGGTGACGGGGGTGGAATGGATTGGAATGTTGAGGTCATCGGCGTATCTGAGTAAACTCCGGGTCCCACGGAGGAAACAAATGAGGTAGTTGCACCACAAACAGGTTGTGCAACCATGGGGAGAACATTTTCGAGTGCAGCAGGGGCATTGGGATCATAATAGGTGAGTTGATCGACCTTGACCATGCATCTATCATGGGGGAACATCATGGTACGAAAAATGGATGAGACAACCGTCCACATGGCATACATGTAGCTGCGGCCAAGTAAGAGGTTATAATCAAGTTGGGCATTGATGACCTCTATGTCAATGAGCATTGTTTTACCAACCAACTGGATGGGGACATTAGCTAAGAGACCTTGGGGTTGAGCCGAACGGTCGTCGTAGGCTCGCAATGAAGTGGTGGACTGCTGGAGAGTAGGGGATCCCAACTTCTTCCAAACGAATGTGGACATAATGCATGTAGAGGCACCTTCATCGATAATGCACCGATGGATGACAAGATTCCGAATGGAAACAGAAACTTGGAATGCTAAAGTGGAAGGCAGGCATGGTTCGGACTGGTCCAAATCGAAGGCCATCAATCGTGAATCATTTGGGTCAATAGCACCAATGGCGGAGAACAAAGTCTTGCGCTGTGAAGGACAGTTTTTTAAGACTTCTAACGCAGACATGGCTGCGGGAGACTAGGCTAAGTCATCTACAATGTTGTAATTAGACGCAGCACAAGCATTGGGATTATTGTTGATGCAACGAAGTGGGAAGTGAGGTGCTTTGGAGGCGCCATCTAGTGGAGCTGGAGGTATACATAACGTCTGATCAGTGGGATGAGCATTAGTGTTTTTGTCGGAGGGAGGGGCTTCAGGGGTGGAGCCATATTGCTTCTGACAGGTTTGAAGGTTGACATTGGTGGATGACATCATTAACAAGTGGTGGGTACCTGAGTCTATCATGGGTTGATCAGGAGCGACATAAGTGATTTGTTGTTGTGGTGGCACATTTCCTTGAGGGGGAGCCAATGGCTGAGTGTTCACTACGCCTTGGGTTGGTAGGGGGTTTTGTAGCACCAAAGGTTGATGCGGAGGTGGGGGGGGGGGGTGGCGCCTGAGGAGCTACGTGCCCTTGGCGATGGGCATCATCAATCCAGAGTTTTCGAGCTCGCTCCAAATGTGGGAAAGCATGTGTGTAGTGGCCATAGACCCCGAAAATAGAACAAGGATGGTTTGTTCGCAAATTAGGATTTTTGTCCTGCTTGGGTGGCCGATCAGGGTTCTGGTTGGGAGGTGCAGCGTTATTGTTGTTTGGGGGATTGGGAGGTTGACCGCCTTGGTTTGGAGGGGGGTTGTTCCCACGGTTACGACCTTTGCCACGGTTTTGCTGGCCCTGTTGGCACTGGTTATTTTGGTTCTGCTGCGGATTCTATTGAGCATACACTTACCCTTGGGCAGCAGGTGGGTTCTGGGGTTGTGCAGGTGCGGGAGCAGGCTGCGTTGGATAATAAGTAGGTGGAGGCGGCGCAGATGCTGAACCTTGTGGGGGTTGTTGATACATCTGCGGAATGGGTTGTGGGTTTTTCGTAGGGGCTGCCTGTGGTGGGTAATAAGCAGGTTGGGCTTGAGAGGACACAGGAGCTGGTGTAGCCTATGTGTGGTAATATGGCTAAGGTGCGACTATGGGGGCGTAAGCAGGGGATGCATGACCAAAGCACTGAGGTGGACATGAGGGTCCATGGGAATGGTGGTGATGTGCCATGGGAGCATATGAATTGGTTGCTCCGGACTGAGATGTAGCCCGCGAAAGGTCGGGGCCATGGCTAGGACATGCTATGGAAAAGGGTTGGGGATGCGAGGCAATCTTACCAATGATGCCATTTGCGGTATGGGATGCCCCCGGTGCATTGTGTCGGGAGGAATCACCGCGAGGGGCATCAGGTATGATGGAATACCGATAACCCAACTGGGCGTAAATAAGGTCAAATTGCTCGGCTTGGAGGATGGCCTCTTCTTCAGACTGGGATTGTTCGGATGCCACATCCTTGGCAATGACTGGAAGGAGGGATTTTAGAAACCAATCTAAGAAGATACAGTCGTCTAACTTGATTTTGCAGAGGCTACGGCGTCGACGCCACTCATGAATGTGGTCAGTGATGTGGGTAGCTGTGTTCTGTCTGCAAGATAGTAGGATCTCAACTCCCGCGTCATAGCGGACAGGTAACTAAAAGAACTGCAGGAAATTCGAGGCAAGGGAAGTAAAGGTGGCATGGGTCCCATGGGGATGCTCGATGTACCACTTAACTACAGAGCCAGTGAGGGTGCGCTATAATAGATGGAGGCAGACAGAGTCATTCACTATGGAGTTGGAGGAACACCATAGATGGAAGGACATAATATGGTTCTCAGGGTCTTCACCTGCCTTGCCCTCAAACTTAGGGATGTCGAAGGGGATCTTGGTGGGCATGTGAGGCCACGCAGGGTCATATCTGATTGGATCATTAGTCAGTCTAGCTAGGTCAGGAAGGTTGAGACTAGCCATGAATGGAAAACTAGTAGAAGGATGTGACATACTAGTGGTTGTGACCATGTTGGGGCCAATGCCCCCAAGTGGAGGGGTTGGGTTCAGGATGTTTCCCTCAAGTGGAGGGATGAAAGTGGTATGGGATGGTCCTGCACCACCAAGGGTAGTGTGAGTCACTGATGGAGTGGGGATAGGTATGCCAGCTACTGGAATGGGTAGAGTGATCAGAATGGTAGATGTGGGCCCCATCGAGGGCATACCCAAAGTAGGTGTGGTAGATGGTGTGGTGGTGGATGCTCCACCAATGGTCCCTACAAAGAAAGGGGTGGAAGTCATGCCAGCTATGGGGCTGGTTGGTGTAGTGTAAGTGGGGTTCTCAGACTCTTCCTCAGAATCAAAGGTAAAATAAGGGGCATCTAGATCGGGTGACGGAGTTCTATGCCGTTGATGAGTGGAGTCGAGTGACAAGGCTTGAGATCTATGATGAGTGGTATCAAGTGATGAAGATCTACGTCTATGACGGGTGATGTCAAGTGAAACGCGCTATGGGGGCTCACCCCAGAGGTGCCGAGAATGTCTCTGGGACTCAATGGTGACAGATGGTGTCAAGTATTTGGGGGTTGTGTTGAGTGAAAAATAGCTCAAAAACCCTAATGCAACTGAGTGTGCAGAAGGAGAGCTCAAAAAATATGGCACTCAGGCCAACAACCAACTCAAAACACTTATTGTAACAACTGTGCTACAATAAGTGGAGTATCAACAGAAATGGTCAGAATACCAACAAGCAAAAGGTTTCCTAAAAAATAAAAATAGTGGACTCGCTAAACCAAAAGGAGGTAAGGGAGCATGCAAACACCTAGCTAAATAGTATTTTGACTCAACTAGACATATCCTCTGCAAGGTGATGAAATCCAAGTCAGACAATATGGATAGTAGAGCCAAGTGGCTAAAGATATCCCCCTACCAGGAGGGACACTGGGTAGTCAATCCTAGAAGAAAAGCAACTAAGATACCCCGTTCATGACACATTCGGTTGGGTGAATCTGTTGTTTGGTTCTATCGCCGCTATATCCCCATATGGGTGATACACCGAGAACTGTGAAAGGTATCCTTCGGTTACTTAATGGATTGCGGTATTCCACTCAGGCTTCCGGAACAAGTCTGGCGACTTCAACCCTCCTAGGGGAGAGGCCTTCTCGATAAATTGGTTTTAAACCGTTTCAAAAAATACTAGGGGATTTTGCTTCCCTAATGGACAACAACTATGTCTCAAGTATAAGAAATCGAGAGGTGTTATTTGGATGCCTATCCCCCCGATCCTACCTAACTACAAAAATTCTTATGTGTTCCCCAAGTGGGGTTAGAATGTTGGTTGTGTTAAGTAGTATTTTAGGGCTCACTTGAATTAGGTAACAGAGTGTGTGCGTGTGAGATGATGAACCCAAGTAAAAGTGCCACGGGGTGGGCAACTTTCTAACTAAAAATAACAATACAGAATTTAAACTTTGAAATGCAAAATTTTCTCTTTTCAATTAAAATGCTGAAAATTTTAAAAAATATTCTGTAAATGGAACAGAAATAATATTGCAGAAAAAAGGCTGTAGGGAAGTATGGCTACAGATAGGACAGATGGCTGTGCAGGTGCAAAAAATATTGCAACAAAGTGTTGGGTTCAGAACAGTGAAAAAAGTGCAGAAAACAGACCGCGGATCTGTGGCAAATCTGAGCGATTGGACCGCGAGAAACAGCGCAATAGTCATGGACGGGTTGTAGGATTTTGGCCGAAAGACACAATCGGACCGTGGGAAAAAGGTTAAAAGTCGCAGGCGAGTTGCAGGAAAATGGCTGAAAGCCGCAATTGGGACACGGGAAAAAGGCCGAAAGACGCAGGCGAGTTGCAGAAAAATGGCTGAAAGCCGCAAGCCAGATGCGGGAAAAAGGCCGAAAGACGCAGGCGGGTTGCAGGAAAATGGCTGAAAGCCGCAAGCGGGACGCGGGAAAAAGGTCGAAAGACGCAGGCGAGTTGCATAAAAATGGCTGGAAGCCGCAGACAGCCCGCGGAAAAATGGGTTAACAGCCGCAGTCGGACCGCATGAAACAAGCTCATAGCCGCAGTTAGATCGCAGGTAACAGACTGGAAACCGCCGGTAGATCGCCGGAAACAATCTGAGAGCCACGGTCGGATCACAGGTAAATGCCTGAAAGACACGGTTGGAACGCAATTGCGGGGGGCAAAAGACACGGTTGACGGCAGCCAAAAGGGACAGCCAAAAGGAAAAAATAGAAAAATATTGCAGAAAATTAAAAACGTTTAAAACTTTAAAATTATAACTAGAAATTCAAAGGAACACAAGGGGAGTCACCAAAACTGTAGCTAGGGTTTTCACCCTAGCTTGTGCAAATGAGCACCTATTAAGGAGAAGGGACTCCTTAGTAGCAATTTAGGAAAACAGTAAATGAAAGATAGTACAGTAAAATAGTAACTACTCTAAGCATGTGCATAAAACAAAAAATACAACATAATAACAAGGGTTTTTGTATTGATTATACCTCCAATGTGAAGGTTGGTGAAGCCTTTGTAGTAGTCCAAGAGGGTTGCTTCCAAGCTCTAGTTTTTTTCCTCTCTTTCTCCAAAAGGATTTGGAAATGGTTTAAAGGGGCACTCAAATGTGAAAGTAGCTCAAGGGTGAGCTAGGGTTTCAGGAGTGATTTTGGCAGAGTAAGGATATGGTTGATTGTGGATATGAAATGAGAGGCCTCCATCACCTATTTATAGGTTTTTAGTGGTGGAGTGTAGGCCCATGGTTTTGGGCACCATATGGTTTAGGTCAACTGTATAGGGTTTTTGATTCCTTTTTCCCTCTTTTTTGTATTTTTTTATTCCCTTTTTAGAGGGTTTTTGCTATTTTGGAGGAATTTTGGGGGAAAAAGGGGTTTTTTTGGCCTTTTGGAGGCTTTTTAATGGGTTTTTAAGGTTTTGGAGGCAAATATGGTAGAAAATATGGACAAATGAGTCATGTAATGGGGTAGATGAGGTAGTGAGCACTTTTTGGGTGTTAACATGCTCCATAAGAGATTAACAAGTGGCAGCAGGGACTAAAACACATTGCTGAGAAAGTTTTTATTCCCAACAGTCATATTAGACAAGATCCACCAAATCAGGAGGTGGAATCTAAAGACTGTAGTGGGAGAGTGTGGCATAAGTCTTTGGAAAATATTATAAAAGAACATCAAGGGGAAAAAACAGGATGTTGTGGTGCATGAGAATATTACTTGCTATAAGTTTCTAATTGTAGATTGAATTCTAATTAAGCCCACTTAAGTCTATTACAAGTTCCAGGAGGGAACTTGCCTTTAGATGGATGTTTTTCCTAGTTGTGTTAATTCTCTTATGGAGCGATAGTTAGCTCTATTAAAATTAGTGATTTTTAACAAAAATAAAATAAATTGAACTTTGATGTAAATCTAAATTAAAATAGTACTGGAATAAAATCACAATTTACAGTAAGATAGCAGTAGTAATAAAAATAAACTAGTTAAGAAAATTAAAATCAGATATGATCATTTACTTGGTGTGAAGAACATTCCTTATACTCATAAATAACCTTCATATCAGATATTTCCTATCAGAGGCAAGTCAATAATAGGAACAAAACTCACCCTTACCTGAGGATGTGAACATACCTGAGAGAGAGAGAGAATCATAATGATGAAGGATGGGGTTAGACAGGTATAAGAGCTTACCAAGGGTATAGTACATCCAAGATCAACCCTAAAATGTTAACCAAGATAGTCAACAAGTTCCCAAGAGTGAAGGGCAGCCAAAAAAACCCCAAAACAGTGGATGATATCCTTCTAGTAGCCCATGGCATTCCCAAACACCTCTCAACAAGCAGTGGTAGCCTCAGATCAGTGTAGGACAACCACAAGGAAGGCTACAGTAGTGGACGAAAACCATAAGGAGGAAAGCGACACTCTCAAACAAACCTCAACAGGAAGCTACACCCTAAAAAAAAGTCCAAACAGGAAATGACAGCCTCAAGCAGTCTAAAATAGAAAGCAAAAGTCACAAGGAGGCTCATGACACCCTCAAACCAGTCCACACAGGCAACGATATTCACAAAACAATCCAAACAACAGCTACAACACAAATCAGTTCACACTTGTGGGAGATAGGAGGTGACAACAGTTAGAACCCTCAAAAGGAGTAGTGTTGAGGTGGAGATCCCAAAAACATGAGAGCATTGTAGCTAGAAGAGCTTCAAACCCTAAGACGTCACCAAAACAAGTGTGCTACAAACCCTAGATCAGTCATAAAAAAAATCATAGCTAAGATACCTCTCCAAGATGTGTTTACAATGAGAGGTTAGGCTAGTATTTATAGCCTCTCAATGACCCCTAGAAGGTTCCACCTTCCATTTGATCATTGAGATTAGGGTTACCCAAATAAATTCAAGACATTACCCCTTTTAGAAGGTTCCACATAAAACATAATTTAATATTAGGACGTCTTAAGGTAAGGGTTACACATAAGACATAATTATGGGTAATTTACCACACTCAAGAGGGGCGCTAGCACATAGGACCAAGAGGGAGGGGGTCAACACAAGGCTAACCACAAATCAACAAGAGGTAAAACAACAAGGTGGGAAAACAACCCTTCTAACCAAAAGCGCTGTAACAACAAGGTGGGAAAACAACCCCTCTAACCACAAGTGTTGTAACAATAAGGTGGGAAAACAACCCTTCTAACCACACGGGCTGTAACAACAAGGTGGGAAAACAACCCTTCTAACCACAAGGAAGGGAAAACAACCTTTTATCTCTCTCTCTCAATGCATGTGGTCCACAAGTGTTCCATACAATAATTGGAAGTTCATGATCATCACCATGTAAGTAAGGTTCACACTGGATGATGTGATCCTTTGGTCCTCTAGACTTCTCCTAAGGTCAATTCTAGTGAATTCATCAAGGAGTGGCCAGTTTCTTGAGGAAACAACCGAGATCAACCATCTCGAATACCTAGGAGAGGAGGAAATCACACATCATCATCTTGGTTAACTGACCAAGATCCACCTCGTTAACTGACCATCTTCCCTAGGGATCAACTAGGGTCCCTAGATAATTGCTAGGGACTTATCTAACTCGATCCCAGACCAAGTACCTTAGATAACTGCTAGGGGTATGCATTGTTTCGTCCCAAAGCAAGAATCTCTCTGGTAAACTGATAAGGAGGCCCTAGTGATCAATGAGGGGATTTTTCCATGGCTCATACTACTTGGTCCCATACCAAGATCCCTAGATAACTGCTAGGGGCCCTAGATACCTGTTATGGTCTTACACTACCTTTTTAACTGACTAGGGACCCTACATAACTAATTAAGGTGCCATCCTCCCATAGAATGTCTCTTGCAGCTACATTATCATTAACACTCCATCTCGGCAGAAAAAACGTTCTCAGCACCACTAAGCTTGTCTCGAAAGTACCCAGGCTTCGTCATGGACAAAGGCTTAGTAAACATATCGGTAATTTGTTTATCTGATAGGACATACCGAAGTATCTACACCATGTCCCTGATATAGTGATACTTCCTCTCGATGTGTTTCGACCTGTCATAGAATACAATATTTTCTAAGAGCTTCAAACAACTATGGATGTCATCAAGAAGCTTAATCATATAGATCCACATGGAAGCTACAATTGACTTCCCTTGTTGGATGAGAACTACTTTACACATGTCACTTTCCATTATTAACTAGATATCTTCTATCATATCACCTTTCCAAACTTTATGTTTAGCTATCTCCACATAAGTGGAGGATTTTGAATCAGTGACATGGCTCAACTAAGATATCAAATCGGAGCACCCTTGAATCCTCTCAATAGGCTCCTTAATGGAATCAAATGAAGACTCCCTCTGCTCATCTGAAGGAGATGACTCATGGACTGATCTTTTTGAATCTGGCACTTCTTGCACTTCCATGTCTATAAAACTGGGGGGCTCTCTGAAGTGACGAGAAACAAATTCCTTACGGAAGGTCACATCTCTACTTTTATTTTCCGGAATCCCACACTGCTAGGGTTTGAAGAGCACAGTAGGATCCCTGTTAATATTTAAATTCTGACAGGGGTCATCAATCTTATGAGAGTCAACCTCTCCTTCATTATCTATGACTATCCTTTTGTGCCACAATTCGATTTGAACAACATGCCTTGAAACCTTATAAAGGTTGCCTTCACAGACCCCATTCACAATGGATGAACTCATGTTTCCATTCTTGGGCCACATTAGGTCCTTTTCTCCTGAGAAGGCTATAGTGAACCCCTTGTCTTCTAGAATTGCCACTAAAAGAAGATTCTTCTTTAATCCATGAACATATAAAATTTCCTCAATGTGCATAAATGTACCTGAATCAAGCTGGAAGGAGGATGAACCAACTCCTCTTATGGAATAGGTACTATCATCTCCCAGTTCCACTTTCGTATTGAACTTATCATCCTTGTAAACTGAAGAGCCTTCCTGAATCCAGTCATACACTTGGAGGCTCCACTCTATATCCACTAGGAATCTGTCAAGTTGTGGATGGAACCTGAGAGTGCTAAAACTAGGTAGAATTCTCTTTGTTCTTGATCTTTGGTTTCAACGCTTGTTTTATTTTTCTAAGGCTCATCCTCTTCTGTAGCAGTTGAAGCATGGTACTTTCCTCTCTGCCAATTCTTTTTAGGGTGTTTCTTATAGTCTCTTTCAAAATGACCAAACTGGATGCAGTTATAACACATTGCCTTTGACATATTAAAACGCTTACATTGAGGTTTTCTTCCTTTGTATTTGTGTTGAGGAAATCTCCTTCCCTAATTTGTATTGGTAGCAAGGGCATGATCATTTTCTATGAGAGGCCCAATTTTGCTCTAGATCCTTCCTTATTCTTCAAAACAATCATGCCACATCCTATCGAAACTTGGCTGAATATCTCTTCCATTTACTGCTGCCAGAAATGTTTCCCAAGACTTAGGAAGACCATCTATTGATGTCTGCACAATTCATCATCATCTACTTTAACCCCGGTGGCCATGAGCGGATCTCTTATCTCAGAGATATCGGAGAAGAAAGTGGCAACTGGCTCATCCTTCTGCATCTTCTATGAATGAATTTGCTTTTTCAAAACCTTCTTCTGAGTAGGGGCCTTCTTCTCATAGAGATTTTCTAAGGCATCAAAAAATTCTTTAGCTGTCCTTAGAAGAGCTATTACTGGCATCAAATTATCTTTTATAGAATAAAAAATGATTCTCTTTGCCTTGGCTTGCTTCCTCTTAAAGGTTTCTCTTCCTTGATTTGTTGTGGGCTCTTCCACAACCCTAGTAATCAAATCATCCAAGTCACTTTCCTCTAGGATATTAAAAACCCTATCCTTCCAAGCATTGAAGTTTGAGGCTCCTTCAAGCTTGTCTTCTGAATTAACCAAAGAAGAGGCCATCTTCAAACCCTCATGGCCAACATGATGAAATTTTCCAAGAAACCCTTGCTTCCAAGTTAGATAATATTCAAGCCCTTAGCTTAGTATCTATGTATGCTGCAAAACATAACTAGCTACAAACCCTTAGCTCTAATACCATGTTAAAATTAGGGATTTTTAACAAAAATAAAATAAATTGAACTTTGATGCAAATCTAAATTAAAATAGTACTGGAATAAAATCACAATTTATAGTAGGATAGAAACAATAATAAAAATAAACTAGTTAACAAAATTAAAATCAGATCTGATAATTTACTTCGTGTGAAGAACCTTCCTTATACTCAGAGTTAAACTTCAAATTAGATCTTTCCTATCAGAGGAAATTCAATAACAGGAACAACACTGACCCTTACCTGAGGGTGTGAACATACTTGATAGAGAGAGAATTAAAATGATGAAGGATTGTGTTAGATAGGTATAGTAGCTTACCAAGGGTACAGTACATCCAAGATCAACAAAAAAAATGTTAACCAAGACAGTCAACAAGTGCCCAACAGTGAAGGGTAGCCACAAAAGTCCCACAACAGTGGATGGAAGCCTTCTAGTATCCCATGGCATTCCCAATTAGCTCTCAACAAGTAGTGGAAACCTCATATCAGTGTACGAAAGCCATAAGGAAGGCTGCAACAGTGGATGACAGCCACAAGGAGGTATGCAATACTCTCAAATAGACCTCAGCAGGCAGCTACACCCTAAAAAATAGTCCACACAGGTAGCAACACCCTCAAGAAGTCTGAAACATGAAGCAAAAGTCACAAGGGGGATCATGGCACCCTCAAACCAGTCCACATAGGCATCGACGGTCACAAAACAATTTGATCAGTAGATATAGGACAGATCAATTCACACATGTGGGAGATAGGAGGTGAGAACAACATTTAGAACCCTCAAAAGGAGTAGTGCTAAGGTGGAGACCCCAAAAATATGAGAGCACTGTAGCTACAATAGCTTCAAACCCTAAGAGGTCACCCAAACAAGTGTGCTGAAAAACTTAGATCAATCATAAAAAAATCAGAGCTAAGATACATCTTCAAGATGTGTTTACAATGATATGCGAGGCTAGTATTTATAGCCTCTCAATGATCCCTAGAAGGTTCCACCTTCTATTTGGTCTTTGAGGTTAAGGTTACCCAAATAAAGTCAAGCTGTTACTCCTTTTAAAAGGTTCCACATAAAACATAATTTAATATTAGGATGTATTAAGGTGAAGGTTACACATAAGACATAACGATGGGTGAGTTACCACACTCAAGAGGGGCGCTAGAACATAGGACCAACAAGGGAGGGAATCAACACAAGACTAAGCCAACATAAGGCTAACCACAAATCAACAAGAGGTAAAACAACAAGGTGGTAAAAAAACCCTTCTAACCACAAGTTGTGCAACGGAAAGGTGGGAAAACAACCATTCTAACCACAAGGAATGGAAAACAACCTTTCATCTTTCTCTCTCTCAATGTATGTGGTCCACAAGTGTTCCATACAATAACCGGAAGTTCATCATCACCATATAAGGAAGGTTCACACTATATTATGTGATCCTTTGGTGCTCCTGACTACTCCTAAGGTCAATGCTGTGAATCCATCAACGGGTGGCCAATCCCTTGTGGAAACAACCTAGCTCAACCATCTCGAAGACCTATGAGAGAAGGGCATCACACATCATCATCTTGGTTAACTGACCAAGATCCACCTAGTTAACTGACCAGGTTCCCTAGCGATCAACTAGGGAGATCAGATAACTTCTAGGTACTTATCTAGCTTGGTCCCAAACCAAGTACCCTAGATAACTACTAGGGGTATGCACTATTTGGTACCAGACCAAGAATCTCTCTAGTTAACTGACCAAGAGGCCCTAGTGATTAGCTAGGGGATTTTTCCATGGCCCATACTGTTTGGTCCCAAACCAATATCACTTGATAAATGTTAGGGGCCCTAGATACCTGCTAGGGACTTACAATTCCCGGTTAACTAACCAGGGACCATAGTTATCTGACTAGGTTGCCATCCTCCCAAAGAATGGCTCTCATTGCTGCATTATCTTTAACAAGCTTGAGGGTGAAACTGGACAAGTAGTTTGGCTGTCCTATTCCTAGGGTTGGGAGGAAAGGGTTATCGGATGTGTTTTCCAGACATGGTTCCTATCTCTGTGCATATTTAATTTTTTATTTAGGCATCTTCCCATAACTATTTCTTTGTTGGTTATCTATTAAGATGTAGTTGATTGGGAAATTTTGAATAGTATTTTAAACAAAGTTTATTTTATTCTTTGATAGAAATGGCATGTGTGTGTTACGGTAAATCCCGAGACACTAGTATTGAATTATATACAAATTAGCATTTATCCATATTTCTTTTATAAAAAAAAAGAAAAGGAAAAGTGGGATAGCTTGGTATGATTTTACCTTACATCTTGGTGTTGTAGTTGAATTCAAGTAAATCCTACGTGAGTAATTATACTATAGATTCTCAGTAGTAATAAATCTTATACTTGTATCAAGTAAGGGGGATTGACATTAAATGCTCAGTTGCAAATAATAGATCAAAAATGATTTCTTAATATAAACAATATATTTATGTTAAATGTTAAATCCAGAGTTGTAATAGCTTCGTTATGGACCAACTAGCTACATTAGAAAATATGCATATAAAATTTGTTTCAAATAACAGGACAAAGTCCAAGAAAAGAAAAATAAGGGGGTTTGACATTTCTTTTGCAAATAACAAAGCCAAAATGGCTTTTCAATATTAAACAATATATTTACATTAAAAGTTAAAACTAAAGTTGTAATAGCTTCGATATGGAACTATCATTTTTTTTATAATGAATCACATAGGTCGCAAGGGGTTGGCTATAGTTGAAAATATGCATATAAAATCAGTAGGATAGAGTCAAGGAAAATAAAGTAAAGGGGGTTGACATTACATTTGCAGATAGCAGAGCTGGAAGGGTTTTAATATAGAATAATTTTTTTTTTAAATGAACATTACAAAGATGGAAAGCTGATATTCTGAACATTGTTTGGCTACTTTGCAAAAGTAATATCATAAATGATATCTAGAGTAGAGCTGAAGGTTGTTCATATAAAATTGTAACTAAAATATTTATAAAAAAAAAAAATCTTGAGCATAGCCGAAAGGATGTTAACATAGTTTTGTTCGGACACATTGAATAAACTAAAATACCATATGACTAATTAATGGAGTAATGCTCCAGATACTTTTCCACTTTTAAAAGCTACAAAAAAAACAAAAACTTATATATGTACATGTATAACCTTTAAGGGAGAAGTTGAAAGACTTCTTCGAGTTCCTTGCTAGATAAAATGTTGTAGAATTTTGTGAAGCAAATGAAGGAAAATAAGTGGATTTTTTAAACAAACGTCAGTCATCTTTTTAATTCAAGTTCCTTAAATAGGAGGGTCAGTACAATATTTTTCTTTTTTAAATACAAGTACTGGCATGAACCAAAAATCTTGAATAAAAAACCTATCTAGTATTCTTGTCATCTAGAGAATCCACAGGTTTAATGCCTGATCTTATACAACTACTTTTTGTATAAAGAGTCTTTTTTTTACAGGGCAAGGTTGATACTTGAATGTATCAGCATGAGAGTAAACCCTTAAATTTCTTTCTTCATCCCTAAAACCCTTTACTACACAAAAATAAATCCAAGGTTGAACCCTGAAGCTCTCAAGTTCCTTAAATAGGAGGGTCAGTACAATATTTTTCTTTTTTAAATACAAGTACTGGCATGAACCAAAAATCTTGAATAAAAAACCTATCTAGTATTCTTGTCATCTGGAGAATCCACAGGTTTAATGCCTGATCTTATACAACTACTTTTTGTATAAAGAGTCTTTTTTTTACAAGGCAAGGTTGATACTTGAATGTATCAGCGTGAGAGTAAACCCTTAAATTTCTTTCTCCATCCCTAAAACCCTTTACTACACAAAAATAAATCCAAGGTTGAACCTTGAAGCTCTCTTCCACAGCCTCTACTTCTCTCAGAAAGTATGGTGTCATACCTAGATGGCTTGCAAAAAATTGTCATTGTGTCATAGTGACCATAGAAGTCGAATCTCCTTATAGGAAGAAAGGGAAACGTCAGGTTAAATACTTGATTAAGAAAGAGGACTTCTGGAGAATTGAAAATTGAACACAAACATTCCTTCTATAATATTTTTTTTCCTCACCCTTTTTTTAAGAGTTGTTCTGATACAATCTTCGCCATTCAGCATGGTAGTCTTCGTTTTAACCTGAAAACCCTACCATATAATTTTAAGGAGTTAGAAGACTATGGGTACTTGTTCTTTTTCTGAGGAAAAAAAATTAATATGGAGAACCAAAAACGCTTGTTCGTAAACTTACCTTGTAATCATATTTTTTTTTTGAATGCCTCCTCTCGAGAATCTGGTATTTGTGTTGTCGGGTAAAGTCTCTAAAATGTGTACCATATAAAATGGGTTTGGAAAAGGCCGAGGAACCAGCTCCTAGGCTCGAGATCCACAAAATCTTGGTTGCAATGAGAAGATACCTCCCGAGTCCCGAATAGCCGAATTATCAAGAAAATCCATGGTGAAGATCACAAGGAGGACATGCAGCTATGAAAATGCCAGATGGAGAGCTGAATCTTGAACGTACCCTCCCGAAAGTTTTAGCCAGTTTCTATAGTCGAAAATTTTAATTCTACCAAGAACAAAGGGCCAAGGTTATAGTCCCTCTTTGGGCAGGGAAAAATTCATCAATACCTTCATGAATCATAACTTAGGTTTTCTTTATAAAAAATAATAAAAAAACATACCTTCTTAACATAAAAAATATAAAAGAGAAAAAATACAAGAATATAAGATACAATGGTTTTTATGCCTGAAAAACTTAGGAAATGTAAACTTTAACCTTATGTATAGGTGGATACATTGGGTATGGTTATCCCTTCGCACCCTTTTGTTATTATTTTTATTTATACTGGTAAGTGAAGAGTGGTAGAAGTTCGGGGTTTTCTTCTTCCTTTAAATAGGGTTTATGGCTTAAAATGTTGAAAGGAAATGCTCAAATAATTTTTTATGTGTAAATCTGGGGTGATTATAGAGTGCATGGTGAAAATGAGGAGTAACTTTAGAAAAACAAAGTGTTTTGGTTTTTGTAAAATATAAGAGTCATGAAGGAATTGGAGACTAGTGTTTTCTACAATGGAAAAATGGGGTCAACCAAGGATTGCATGAGGTTCTCTTTAGGAAGATTAGAAAGGGACAAGGTCACAATGTACAAATCTAGATGCTCTCTAGTGGATGGGCATATTTTATAGATCACACAAAAGGAAATTTCTAGAGCAAAAAAAATTTAATTGGACTCGATCCTGCGGAAAGCTACATTAAAAGGAATTAAAAAACACATGATTTCTAGACAAGAAATATGCACCTAAACTACACTTCCAATTGATAACAATCACATAAAATATATAAATCTTAATCCTTCATTACCTCAATTCCATTAAAAAATTGAAGATCCATTAACCAACCAAGCACATGAGAAACATGAAAACCCTTCAATAGAGCACTAGAATCAACCATCCTACATCCCGATTGAGTATCCCTTGTCCATCAAATTCAATAGCTCGTGCTCTTGTCCCCCGATTTTCCCTCTGCCTCCACTCCACTGCTTCTACACAAAATGTAATAAAATAGACCCTAAATATTTGTATTGCCATATATCATATTTAAGCCCCCTTGGCTCCTTAATACAAGACAATGTATTTTCTCATTTCCATATCATAGTTTATTCCCCAATATGAATAGATGTGATAGGATATTTCCTACCAACTGAACCCCCCCCCATGGAAATACTACACAATTTACTAGTCGATTATGATGATCTTTCGTGGGCGTTATCTAATAAGACTAAAAGAAAGGCCTTCATTAATTCCCATCCAGAAATATCTATTTTGGGAATCAATCATGGGATGGACTATCTAGGGTTTGAACAAACACCATGTACCCCAAATCTGATGAAGCCCCCAAACATTATGTAAATATTTTTGGAATAACCCGAAAACATTGTGTTCCCCGATGGTTTAGCTTGCAAGATGTTAAGGTTGGCCACCACTATGTGGACATTGTTTTGAGCTAACAGAAGGATCTATGGAAGAATATGGGGGATCTCAACTTAAGGTACATGGAGCATCCCCACAATAATGGGGAAACATATGCATGTGGAGGACATCAAACCCCACTTTCTAGGCTTGCATTATGAAATGGAGAGTGATTTTAAAACAAATTAAAACTCTATTTATACAAGAAAACAACCTATATTATGGGGATTGATTATAACTAATATCATTTCTCCTTTTCCAAATGATGAAAATGTTTCAATTGAACTAATATACCATGTAAAACAAAACTCCACGGTCTAGTGCAATTTGACTCATAGGAGAATTGTTTTCTCAAGATGGGGATGGGAATAAATGGAACATAACATTGAAATTATATTTGAAGGGAATGCCATGAAAGGACAAAAACAAAATAGATTTTGAGGGATTCAGGATTTGTGTAAAATGGACACTTACGGTGCGGGATGTTAAGAGAAACCAAACAATGGCATTCAACCAAGCCTCCTAAAATGAAAGACCATGCAAACAAACCATTCTTCGGCTTGGATGGTGATTTCCACACTATTATGAATTTAAAAAACTGAGTAGCCTGCTTAGACTTAGCCTGTCATGAATTGTTTATATGAGTATCCAAAATAGTCTTGCACATAAGCCATTAATAGTCATCAACTAGCTTGTATTTTTTTAAATCCTCATATGTGTTCCAACTCCAAAATTTCTTCGACTAGTTAGGTGGACATTGCATGCTTATCTTAAAAATGAGGGACTACAAAATTAAGTCGTTTATGTTGTCCAAGATCAGTCTATTAGAGTTATTGAGTTTGAACTTCTCTTTAAGTCATCCCATGAGTTTTGAATCACCTTACAACCTATTCTACAGGGAACGTAATTTTGAAGCAGACCTACTTTCAAGGGACTGGTCTAGTTGGATTCATGACTATGCCTATGCTCTTTACTGACTAAGCATAATCACCATATTATTTACTGCCTCTTGAACTATTGGAATGAGCTTATAAAGGGAATATAAACACTTTCCTAATCATGTTCATGATCAATTGTTGGTTATGATGTTGTGTCTAATGAAGGATTTTGGATATACCTGGAACTCTTCCACCTATAAATGCCCAGATTGTTTCAGTCTTAATAGATAGATTATCTAAAGACAATGTAATTGATAAAGATATTGATGGATAGAGCCTTTCTCGCTATATTTTTTGACTCTATATTATAAATAGAGACGAATATTTCAGTTTTGTTTTGATTGATCCATCAAGGATAGGACAATGATATGATATAAGATTGTAAAATCAAAGACTATACCATAATCTCTCTTGACTTAGGAATAGTGCAATTTTGTAACTTACAGCATTACTATTTATGTTCATGATTATGAGAAATGTAACTTTATCAATAAAGGTTATGAAAAAATTTTGTGAAAAAAAAGGAGAGCCTTATATTTTAAGGGGATCTGAAGCCTATATATAGCATTTTTTAGAAGACAATGCTTATATGCCAAGAATGCCTTGCAAAATTGGAAGAAGATGTTAGCTCTAACAAACTAGATAGGATTTAGGCTATCAAGTTTTAGGCTATAGATGTCAGAAGAAGTTAGTTTTTCACCCCTCATATTTGCATAGGTATCTATTTATGAGTTTCAGCTATAGATGACATGAGAATGGGGAATTCAGGCTTGTTTAAAGAAATTTTGAATAATGTATGTCATAAGATGGATTTTCTCATTTGTTGAAGACATAAAGGGACAATTTGATACATTCTACCCAACAATTCAAAAATAAGGATTCCCACTTCATTCAATCCCTAAGTTTGAAGACTTTATAATTGTTCTAAGACTACAACATCCCATTTTCCTACAACCAAGATGAATATAGTATGATGTAAACATGCTACAATGGAAACTAATCATCATGGAGAGCTCAACATCAAGTACAAAGAGATCTATTGTCAGTATGGGTCTATTTTTGAACTACACATAGGCTGCATTAGAGAATATTATATGTCAACAGGCATATCGCATGCTCTAGGGGATCCTACAATGACTTTTGAAGAGATGACACAAAATGAATAATTGAAGTTCTTGAATAAAATGGTTGTAGAATAATCTGGAATGAAAAACGACATATTGTGACAAACTATTATATGATTGAACTGCTATCTATCAATTAGGAATAAATGCATTCTTTGTTGTGGAATTGACTTGACCCTGAAGGATGTACTTTGGTGTTTCTAGACAAGAACATTGTCTTTCTTCTGATTTAGTTATGGATAATTTTTTAGGAAGGAATTGTTTTTGTGACTAAACCTTGTTGCTAACATTGGAACAGGGTTATCAACAACAATAGCCACTTCAAAAGTTGGATCAAAGTACAGTTAAAAGAAATTACCAAATATGACACCTAGGTGGTTGGACCAAATTTGAAACTCTCTAGGTGGTTGACTATATATAAATCACTATGATGCACATTGATCTACTCAATGGTCCCTTTGACAAGGTGGAGAATGTAGATTGAGCCACATTGCTAGCATGGCATCAGTTGCTTATTTTCATGGGAATGACAAGGTTTGCATGGATTAGTGATAGGGTCTACACGAAGTAGGTCGGAAATAGTATTCGATCGGAGAAGTATATAGTGGTGGGAGTTTGATTGATAAGACAATTAAAGGACAAATGGAAGTGAAAGGAGGCCAACAGAGAAATGAAGTTGATAGGAAAAAGGGTATAATGGTGGAGAAGAGGACTAGACAAAGAGGAGTTCGATTGGAGAGAGAGGGCCAACCATAGAGGAGTTTGGCAAGACATGCAATCTCATTAAAGGAGACTATAGCACTAACCTAATTTAAAAAGAAAAATCAAAATAAGAAAAAAAGGATTATAAAGAATGAATCACCAAAATGAGCTAAATAAATTCTTTAGATCTTGCTACAATATTTAGGGCCCTAATAGCCATACCTAGTGCTCAAAAACCTCTAATGGCACACATATCATCAGTGTAAGCTAGATATATCATCAAGAGGTCATGTCTGATGCTTTCAGGTGTTGATCATGGCCTTGTGTGCCTAGATTAATCTTCCCTTAGCACCTAAGGTATGAGTTTCCTCCACCAATCACGTCTACGACCCTACGACCCATACCTGGTGCTAAAACCTTAGAATGACATTGATACCCCCACTTGTAGCCAGAGGATAACCTCTGGAGGTCATGTGTGGTGATTTGATGTATCATGTTTAGCCCTAGATTCTTAGAATATTTTTTTATGATTTAGGGCTTCAATTTATTCTCTTAACCATGTTGAGGCCTAGAGACCCATACCTAATTCTGAAATGATATAGCGTATGTTCATTTTGGTGCCTATCATCTTCTCAAGTTTGCGATCCTAGCCTATATCTCTAGCTGGCTTGACATCTTCTTTCGGTTTCCACTGTTAGGAAGTCTATGATTTGTTTTGAAATAATGGCTAATGATGTATGGTTGAGGATTTCTTGTTTAGTTGTACATAATGATATATAGGTCGTAGGTTCTAGGTTTTCTTCGAATAAAGGTATTTTTGAGATTGGTCCTAGTCATATTTGACATAACTTTCACATGATCATAAAAGAAAAATTGATTTGGCTTGCCTCATTCTATCTTTTGAGGTTGTGAATGTTTGTAAGTTTAAATAACTTGACATCATTTTATCGCGTGTTTGGAAGGAACCAAGGTTGTTGAGTGGGTCTCTTGCTAGCGCAACACAAGCTAGATTATGCTTGGGGAAATGTCAATGTTGAAAAATGAATTTTTTCTATATATGGGAAGTTCCTACCAATTAGAACCTTTTTATATATATATGGGAAGTTCCCCACCTAGGTTGAATTCACACAAGTGACATGTTGATCTCTTAAATGAGTGTTTTTTGTAAAGCCTTAAGCTTCTTTGAAATCTAGTTTACCCTGAGAACCATCCTCAGATTGAGGGGAAGTGTCTAATGGCTTTCTGCAGGATATGTATTTCAATAAAAAAATATAAACAAGGAAACAATAATAAAAATTTACACAACTAGGATCTGGGTATTTACAATGATTTCCCTTAGAAAATCCAATAATTATCCAACCAAGGTAATAACTACAAAATGTATACTTGATACCATGCTAAATTATTAACATATTAAAGGAAGTTTTGAAGGATCAAAATAGGTGTCCCCCCTTACATGTTCTAAATTCGAAGCACAATATGCCTAGTCATGAGCACTTTAGATACCACTGTAGGATCAGTGGCATACTGTGTCTTCCAAATGAATCTTTGGATTGTTGGAGGGGCTCTTTTTGAACACAAAATGTTGTTATGAATCCTATTTGAATAAGTTATTTTGCATACAAGCCCATAACTTCACAATAAAACCATATTTCTAGGACGCTTGATATCATACTATAGTAAAAGTCCACAAGGCCTAAAGCAAATTATTAGGTCTTAAATGCCACCTAGGGTGACCCCCCCAAAGCTCAAATTTTGAAAACTTTTCAAGGTGGTTTTTAAAAGCCGCCCCTAAAAACCCAAAAAACCTTTTGGGGGCAGTTTTACCAAGACCGCCTCAAGTCAAAACCGCCCCTAAAGGGGTAAATTATTGTAGCCGGTACAGAGAAACGCCCATAGGTCACAAGGCCTTGAGGTAACTACCAGTCATTATAAACTAGATTTTGATCTAACACGATGGACACCATTGATTAGGCTTCAAGAACCATCCATGATGTTGTAAATATTGAAATGGCCACCATACCCACTTGCAAGCTAAATATTCCTTCTGTAGGAATCATGTGGTGATTAGGGCCCTACACATGGCCTATTCGCCATAAAGGATAATATTATGGTAGACAAGTTTGTATTTTGACCATGGATCATGGAAAGTTGGAGTGTGAGAACCATCTTTGATGTGAAAAACCTAGCATGACTGCCTCAATTGTAGAGCTGTAATGGGATATGGTGTTGAATGATGATGCACACCCTTCTTAACACTACAATAGATTGTGTGCACTTAGCTCCAATGTTTTGATGAGATGCTTTGTTGAACCCATGTGACACACCTAACCCATGTACATAAATGACTTTTAGGGGGTTTTCAAAAAACTTCCTTGAAAATTTCAATTCGCATGACTTTTAGGGGGGGGTTCAATAAACCGCTTCCAAAAGTTCAATTCTCATTTCTTTTAAGGGGGGTTTCACAAAACCGTCTCCAAATGTTCAATTATCATGAATTTTAAGGGGGGTTTTTAAACAACTGCCTCCAAATTTTTAATTTGCATGACTTTTAGGGGGCAGTTCAACAAACTACCTCCAAAAGTTCAATTCTCACGACTTTTAAGGGGGTTTCAAAAACCTACCTCCAAAATTTCAATTCTCATGGCTTTTAAGGGAGGGTTCCAAATAACCACCTCCAAAAGTTCAATTCTTGTGACTTTTAGGGGGTCCTCCAACAAACCGCCTCCAAAATCTCAATTCTCATGACATTGAAGGGGGGTGCCAAAAACCGCCTCAAAAAATTCAATTCTCATGAGTGATAAGGGGGGTTCCAAAAAAACCGCCTCCAAAAGTTCAATTCTCATGACTTTTAGTGGGGGTTTTGACAAACCACCCCCACAAGTTATGAGAATTGGGCATTTAGGAGGGGTTTTCAAACAACCGCCTCCAAAAGTTCAATTCTCATGACTTTTAAGGGGGGTTCCAAACAAACCGTCTCCCAAAGATCAATTCTCATGACTTTTAGGGGGGGGTTGACAAACTGCCCCCAAAAGTCATGAGAATTAGACTTTTAGGGGGGGTTCTCAAACAACCGCCTCCAAAAGTTCAATTCTCATGACTTTTAAGGGGGGTTCCAAAAAACCGCCTCCAAAAGTTCAATTATGGTGAATTTTAGGGGGGGGTTGACAAACTACCCCCAAAAGTTATGATAATTGGGCTTTTAGGGGGGGGTTTCCAAAAACCACCCCCAAAAGTCAAATTTCAGGACTTTTGGGGGCGGATTTAAAAAAATCGCCTCCAAAAGTCCAATTTCCATTACTTTTAGGGGATGTTTTAAAAGACCACCTCCAAAGGTCTGAAAAAGTTTTTAGGGGGTGTTTTACCAAGACCCCTACAAGCCAAAACCGCCCCTAAAGGGCTATTTTGTTATAGCGTAACCTATTTATTGTGCTTAACCATATCACGTACGTGTTTTTATTCTTCATATCGCATGCGCATTTAATATTTATATAATGCGTGCACATTTTGTAACTTTATAAATAGTGTACTCTCCCTGTCTGAGAGCAACTTTACTCTGTCCAAGCCAAAACAGCAAATCCCGCGATTTTTTCGAATAGCACGAGCCTGCCATTGGAAATACTCACACTCTACACCATCTCCATCATTATTTTTGTTATGCAGGTGCAGCATTGAGGACATATTTCATGGTTGCTCAGTGTGGTGTTGGGTTATATGGCCATATTTGAAGAAGATAATCATCAAGCTTGAAGAATCTCCAATTGAATAACACCAAAGATAAGGTCTTTGAAAGATTCATTTTTCCTATATTTGAGGAGCACACAAGATAAGATATCAAGATTCAAGACCATTTCATGGTGATGGTGGATATATACAATTATACAAGAGAATCAAAGAGCCCAAACAATTTATGATTTAACTTTCATTTGGTTATTATTGAAGAGCACCAAAGGTAAATTTTCTCATTCATAATTGTTTTGATGGGAAAGATGAACATTTGAGAAGGAAGAATGAAGCACCTTAAAGGATCTATAGTTATAGAAAGCACTAAAGGTTTGAAAGCTTGTAATTGAGGAGAAACAAAAACAAACTAAGGTGAATTGATCATTGTGGTTATGGGGAATCCACGTAATCGAGGAAGAAAATCAGCAAGGAAGAAGAGACCTTAAGAAGTCATTGAAGAAGAGAAAGAAAAGAAAATAATACACATGATGAATCAGAGGCTTTCTTTGGAAACTAATCCAAATCCAATTGTAGAGGATACCACAGTTCATCCTATTAATCCACGACAAGAGGGACCTTCAATTTCCACAATAGTTGTTGAACAAGCACCCCATGGAAGTAATCAAGAAGCAAAATGTAGGTGCTCATTAGGGGATGTTTCAATTCCCACTTCAAGTCAAAGTGGTAACTTACCATCTCAAGATGAAGCTCATGTAGAAACACAAAATTTGTTATTCGGATGTGGTTATACAAGTGATGATTTCAGAGAGGCATTGGACATGTTGCCTACTGTTGAAGAAGAAAATGTTATCCGGACCATCGATGAGGATGTTGGACTTCCACAGACCATCAATGAGGATGTTGGACTTCCCCCATCCAACTAGCAGGAAGAGAATGAAAGACACCAAGATACTACTGAAACGCCAGAGCGTCTTGGTGATGCGCTATATGGTAGAATTCCAACCCCCTTACCTCCATTAGCAAGCACACTTCCAAGAACTCCGAATCATATACAAGTTGATGAAAGTCTCCTCAATTCCATTGAAGGTACGCTATCTAAATGTAGTATTGCTTATCAAAGTCAACAAATACTTGATAAATATTTTGTTTCTAAATGTGATGGAGATAAATGTAGATTATTTTTATCATTGTTAAAATCTAGGAGCATGAATGTTGTTAGGAAAAAGTTAGAGATAAAGACTCTTCGTAACACTTGTTGTTGTAATTACCATGTAGAATATGAATATTACTATGAAACATTTTTGTACATTCGTCGTGTGTTGCATACTAACCATGTGCAGGATTACTCCTTGACAATACCACTGACTTCATCAAGAGAATTCATTCATAGCATCATGTGCAATAGGCCTAAGGGGAAAACATACTATGCAAAATCTTGTTTGGATGGAACATGCCCCAACTGTGCTGGAATGGAATTATTGAGCCAATGTATGCACGAGAGGGGAGACAGTGAATTTAGGAAAATGGTTGTAGACATGAAAAGTTTCAAATATATCAGCTATGAAATAGTCCCAGGGAAAGAAAGCAAAAAAATACAATTGGTGACATCTCAGGTGTGCATTTATATCTCTAAAATTATGTTTGAACAGTTACATTTCAATCCTTGCTTACAAAAAAACTCACATTGAGATCATTTTGTGTCACCAGGTACCAGTTAGTGACTTTGTCAAGGAATTCATTGAAAAGACACATGATTATGTTCATCATGTCCACTTGGCATGATGGTAGGATGAACAGTTTAGAATATGCAGAGATACATTTCTCCATGGTACTATACTTTCAGTTGTTGATTTTGCCGAGAACTACACTCTGCAACCTCAAAATGAGATCCAAAGTCAGTATTATCACTTTCAGTAGGTTTCCTTGATGGTCCATATCACATATAGGCATGGCCCAAATAGCACTGAAGAGCAAAGAGAAATTCTGAAGGAATATCACTTCTACATAAGTGATGATAGGTGCCACGACTTCCACTATGTACGTCATTGCTTCATCATGTTCTATGATCACTTGAAGGGAAGGAACATACAGATGGATCAACACTGTATTTGGTCTGATGGATGTGCTGGTCAGTTCAAAAATGCACGCATATTTCAATGGTTGTGTTCATTGCATAAAAACTACAAAGTGCGACATATGTGGAACTATTCTGAGACTGGGCATGGTAAAGGAGAGCATGATAGAGCCAGAGCATGTGTCAAAACAACCCCACAAAGAGAGAAATTGAAAGTATCTACAAAATCTACTATTCAAAATGGTCAATCTATAGTCAGGTGGTGCACGTCAGTAATGGGAGAGGAATCAACTATGTGAGTAGAATCCACAAGAAAGAGACATGTGGACAGATTTTTTTGGGAGGTGGTAGACATAGATCGTTCACGTGCATGGGAATGCAAGACTGTGCCTGGGACTCATGGCTTTCATTTGATTTGAAGCTTGGATAACCCAGTATTTGAAATTTGGACCAAAAAACACGCTTGTTTTTTCCTTCCTTGTTGTGATGGTGAGTGGGATGGGTGTGAATCATTGGATTGGGTTCATGGATGGGATCACATATCACTTCCACTTGATCAACGTGCAATTGTTGAGTTAACTCCATTGGAAGAAGACCAATCATCTATTTCTGCAGATTTTGATCATGTCTCAGACCTTGTACAACCTGGTATGATGCATTTCCTTAACAAATTTTTGTTTATTTACGTAGTCTTCAAATTCACATTAATGGACTTGTATCACACGAAAAATATTTTGATCATATACCTATAATCATATTATGCAGGGCACATATACGCAGTGGTTTCCTCAAAAGATAGTGAATGGGGTGGTGATTACTGGTTGGCATGCTATATAGATGGAAAGCAAACCCTCATTATGTCCATGACTGATGATGAAAACAACCACTACCCAACCGAGTCTATGGTTGTTAAAGGTGAATACTTGACAAAGGACAACGATGCAAGAAAGAAGGGTGGATATGTTTACAGGGATTACAAACTAGGTGCAAGTGTGTATCACTTTACCAACTTAATCATTGGTACAAACCTCTAGGTACAAACAATTCCTAGCCAAAATACATCGAAGGTACGCTACTTCTTACCGGATATAGAGCACGAGAGACTAATGGAGACCATCAATATAACAGATGATCTGGAGGGCTTGGTTGCATGATAATAGGTGGGATCTAGCATGATGAGGTATGTTACATACTTTTAATACTATACTATTTATACTATTTGTAATTGAATATTGATATATGCTCAATTTTCTCATGTATGTTGTTTATGAATATGTCAATTTTGTGTTCTTGATATGCCAAATTTACGTTTACGTTGTTTATAAATATGCCAAAAGTTCTCTTGTATGTCAAGTTTATGAATATGCCATTTTTTACATATGATCAATAAACCCTAAGATTTAATTATGTTGATTATGTTGGTTATTGGCTTCACCCAACAAAATTATATTTAACAATACACATATTCATAGATTTGGTTTCCCATGCTCAATGCTCACTACATTTAACAATACACTTATATTAAATTTAATTCATGTCTTGTTAAATATTTCATAATGAATTAGCTATTTGAGAGCACCACCTTAGACCAAGCCATACCATTAATATAAAATGTACATTAGAGAAATGATCTAATTCTATTTCCTTCTATAACTCTAACCCTAACCCTCAACCAAACCCTAACACTAAACCCTATGTACCGTTTAGATACTTCCTCCAATATGTCCTAATCTCCCTACAAGTAACACTAGGTCTCTTCACCCTCTCCACAATGGTGCCACTATCATGAAACTCAAAAGCTTGATAAATTTACTAAGCAAACCCTTCATCATCATTGTCATCTCTAGGTTCATCATCAACATCTCCATCATCATCATCTTCTTCATCATCATCATCATCATCATCATCTTCACCACCATCACCATCATCAACAACATCTTCATCATCACCATCATCATCATCAATATCTTCATCATCATTTCCATCTCCCCCTTCCTCATCAACATCTCCATCATCATCATCTTCTTCATCCTCATCATCTTCATCATCATCTTCATCACCATCACCATCATCATCAACATCTTCATCATCACCATCATCATCATCAAAAAAATATTCATCATCATTGTCATCTCTAGGTTCCTCATCAACATCTCCTCATCAACGCTAGTCGTAAGTGCCCGGTGGAGGATTTTGCAAAGTTGACCCCCGTGTGCAAAAATTTCACACTCCCTCACTGAGCAAAACCCTAGTTTCCAATATGGACCTGCAAGGTGACACCTGGGCCATGGGACCATAAGAGAGGGGCACCCCTAGCACTATCTAGATGTCCTAAATCCAACGGAGTCGACGGTTTGTCAATTGGAGCCACGATTGTCATTCTATGGCTCGTTCTGTCTCGCATCCAAAAGGCCTTCAGGGACACCTGTTGGATACCTGTTGGGGGCATAGAATTCCAACCGTGCAGCAAAACCTAGTTTTGGGGAGTCCTACAAGTGTGTCTAGGGAGGTTCTGGCTGGGAACGCTAGCCGAAGTTCCCATGGAGGATTTTGCAAAGTTGACCATCGTGTGCAAAAATTGCACACTCCCTCACTGAGCAAAACCCTAGTTTCCAAGATGGACCTGCAATGTGACACCTGGGCCACGAGACCAAAGGAGAGGGGCACTCCTAGCACTATCTAGATGTCCTGAATCCAACGGAGTCGATGGTTCGTTGATCAGAGCCATGGTCGTCATTCTATGGCTTGTTCCATCTTGCATCCAAAAGGCCTTCAGGAACACCTGTTGGATACCTGCCGGGGGCATAGAATTCCAACTGTGCAGCAAAACCTGGTTCTGGGGAGTTTTGCAAGTGTGTCTAGGGAGGTTCTAGCTAGAAATGCTAGATGTAAGTTCCCAGTGGAGTATTTTGAAAAGTTGACCACCGTGTGCAAAAATTGTACACTCCCTCACTGAGCAAAACCCTAGTTTCCAAGATGAACCTACAAAGTGACACTTGGGCCATGGGACCAGAGGAGAGGGGCACCCCTAGCACTATCCAGACGTCCTGAATCCAACGGAGTTGACGGTTGGTCGATCGGAGCCACGATCATCATTCTATGGCTCGTTTTGTCTGGAATCCAAAAGGCCTTTAGGGACACCTGCTGGATACCTGCCGGCGGCATAGAATTCTAACCGTGTAGCAAAACTTGGTTCTGGGGGGTCCTACAAGTGTGTCTAGGGAGGTTCCGGCTGGGAACACTAGTCGTAAGTGCCCAGTGGAGTATTATGCAAAGTTGACCACCGTGTGCAAAAATTGCACACTCTCTCACTGAGCAAAACCCTAGTTTCCAAGATGGACCTGCAAGGTGACACCTGGGACACAAGCCCTGAGGAGAGGGGCACCCCTAGCATTATCCAGACATCCTAAATCCAACAGAGTTGATGGTTCATTGATCGGAGCCACGGCCGTCATTCTATGGCTCATTCCGTCTCGCATCCAAAAGGCCTTCAGGGACACCTGTTGGATACCTGTCGGGGGCATAGAATTCCAACCATGCAGCAAAAACTGGTTTCGGGGAGTCCTGTAAGTGTGTCTTGGGAGGTTCTGTCTGGGAATGCTAGCCATAAGTTCCCAGTGGAGGATTTTGCAAAGTTGACCCCCGTGTGCAAAAATTGCACACTCCCTCACTGAGCAAAACCCCAATTTCATAGATTAACCGACAACTATTACATTAGATAGCTTCACTGACTCCATTAAAATTCAATTGGACATGACATGAATGATTTAAATTCAACACCTTAGATAGCTTCATTTCATTCAATGATGGGCCTAATTTGATGGGAGCATGGGAACCCGGACTCAATTAAAATTCAATTGGACGTGACATGAATGATTAAAATTCTAGCTAGGAATGCTAGCGTAGAGAAAAACCTTGTCACATTACAAAATCCTTGCAACATCATATAAATTAATAGGGGAGGCTTCCAATATGATCTCAATTTATGAGAAGCTTCCATGTAGCAATAATTTGCATAGCTGGGCATTTTTCTCTGATATTAGTTATTATTTTTCTCTGATATCAGAGAAAAATGCCCAACTATGCAAATACGAACGAGTTCCCCCTCTTCACCTTTTTCTCTTGGAGTTTATGTTAGGTTCTCTTAGTCTGGACCTACCACTGAGTCTGACATGAATTATGGTCACTGGATAATCTGCTGCAAGTAAGAGTTATACCTAAGCTACTTACTTTGGTTTTAGAACCGGTGCGTGGTTTTAGAACTTGATCAACCTTTTATGGCCTACCCACCTGAAATTTTTAACCGTCGAAACTAGCCCGATAGAGTCACAGGGGTATTGTTTCTAAAATTCATTTAAGTGAGTTGAGTGGAGTATTTCGGTCTTTTTGGGACCCGGACCAACCAGTTGGTCAAGCCTGCTTGCACATTATCGATATCTCGGTCCAAAATTTATGTGATTTTAAACAGAGGAGCATGAGCACCTTTGAACTAGGAAGAGGTAAAATGAGCTAGGTTGATGGCAATAAATGTTGTATTTTTTCACAAAATCTAACGGAAAGTGGCCACAGAATTGGGTGGGATAACTCCCTCCAAACAATGGCCAGCACAGATCTACAAAGCGGGGTTAAGGGAGGGAAACAAAATTTAAAACAAGTAATATTATTCACTTTATATAGAGTATAAATTATTGCTACATGGAAGCTTCTTGTAAATTGAGATCATATTGGTAGCCTCAAAGCGAGAGTACAAGTTCATCAAAGCGACTTCATTCATCTGCATTCTCGTAATGTACACATAGTCCATCCTTATCTTGATAAACAAGAGTTTTATGATAGCTTGAGTTTTTTGGGCGTGGTTATCTCCCTGTATTCGGTTGTCTGATTGGTTGACAAGGTTACCTGAAAATCTGTATGTTGAACTTCTTTGTTTTATTGCTGAAAATTGGAAGGGATTTTCAAGTCACCTGCAAAACGCTCCTTTGTTGAAGTATGTAGGTTCTTCCAACAACATAGATTTGGCTAGTGTATCAAATGCTGCCATAACCCAAAGAGCTTACCAATCTTTGCAAGAATATTCCCCTAGTAGATGAAGGTGGGAAAATCATTAGGGTACGAGGCTCTATGAAGTTTCTCCAGCCTGCATCCACGAGTAATTGGGCCAAGTTAATGGGAAGGAATCTCTGGACTACCATGGGATTTTCAACCCTTTCTGAAGGTTACCTTACACTACCATCTTGTGTAGTATATTTGATGTATTAAGTTAATGATTTAGTTTCATTCTTTCGAAGACACCTTGATGTAGTAGATATTCCAGAGCTATTTCCTCCGAATGCCAATCTTTCTATTGTTTCCCATGCTTTGACAAGGGAGAATGCATTTCTTATGCTGCAGTGGATCCAATATTTAAAAAAAAAGCGGAAGATGATGGATGCTTTTATACATAGTATATCAGAAGGAAAATGGCTGAAACCATCCAGAGGATTTGAATCTCCAAACAGAACTTTCTTGTTTGATTTCATTGGGGGATCTTCTCTCCTCCTAGAAGGTGACATTCCCTTTATTGATCAGGCATTCTATGGAAAGCCTATGCATGAACGAAGCCACGGTTTGGGTGCTATGGGCATTCTAGTTGGGCACCATGGAGCCATTCAGGGACACTTGGAGGATTTGCTCTGGGCCATGGCACCACGGAACTCGGCACCCCGGAATCGACGGATTCGAGAATGGAGCCACGGTTTGGGTGCTACAGTCATTCTAGTTGGGATATAGGCATTCTAGTCGGGTTGCAAGTCGCATGAAAATGTCGTTTAGGGACACTTGGTGACTTTCGATCCATGAGCCAAAAAACAAATGGACAAGCAATATTGCATGCCATTGGCTCCTGCAAGTGTGTTTGGGAAATGCCGACATGGGAACACTACCAACACTGGCTCGGTGGAGGGTTTTGCAGAGTTGACCCACCAATGCGAGATTGCATGCAATGAAACTGATCAAAACCCTAGTTTATGAAATGAATGCACAATGAAGCCACTAGGCCATGAGAAGATGAGGGAGAGGGCCCCCTAGAGGTAATCGCATGCCAGGAGACCAACGGAGTCGACGGTTCATCGAGCCGACCTCTAGTTTCCGAGTAGTGTCGAGTTCCAAGTCGCATGAAAATGTCATTTAAGGACACTTGCTGACTTTCTATCCGGGAGCCAAAAAGAAAACAGAGCATTAAGATTGCATGTCCTTAGCTCCTCCAAGTGTGTTTGGGAAATGCCAACGTGGGAACACTGCCAACACTGGCTCGGGGGAGGGTTTTGTAGAGTTGACCCATCAATGCGAGATTGCATGCAATGAAACTGAGCAAAACCCTAGTTTACAAAATGAATGCACAATGAAGCCACTGTTCCATGGGAAGACGAGGGAGAGGGGCCCCTAGAGGTAATCGCACGACAGGAGACAGGAGTTGATGGTTCGTCGATCTGACCTCCGGTTTCTGAGTTATGTGGAGTTGCAAGTCGCATGAAAATGTCGTTCAGGGACACTTAGTGACTTTCGGTCTGAGAGCAAAAAATCAAACAGAGCAGCAATATTGCATGTCAGTTGCTCCTATAAGTGTGTATGGGCAATGTCGACGTGTGAACATTGCCAACACTGGCTCAAGGGAGGGTTTTGCAAAGTTGAACCACCAATGCTAGATTGCATGCAATGAAACTAAGCAAAACCCTAGTTTATGAAATGAATGCACGATGAAGCCACTGGGCCACGAGAAGACGAGGGAGAGGGCCCGCTAGAGGTAATCACATGCCAGGAGACCAACAGATTCGACGGTTCATCGATCCAACCTCTAGTTTCTGAGCTATGTCGACTTGCAAGTCGTATGAAAATGTCATTCAGGGACACTTGGAGACTTTCGGTCCATGAGCAAAAAGGAAAATGGAGCAGCAAGATGGCATGCCGTTGGCTCCTGCAAGTGTGTGTGGGAAATGTCGATGTGGGAACACTGCCAACACTTGCTCGGGGAGGGTTTTGCAGAGTTGACCCACTAATGCGAGATTGCATGCAATGAAACTGAGCAAAACCCTAGTTTACGAAATGAATGCACAATGAAGCCACTGGGCAATGAGAAGATGAGGGAGAAGCCCCCCTAGAGGTAATCACATGCTAGGAGACCAACGGAGTCGACAGTTCATCGATCCGACCTCCGGTTTTCGAGTTATGTAGTGTTGCAAATCGCATGAAAATGTCGTTCAGGGACACTTGGTGACTTTTAGTTCGGGAGGAAAAAATAAAATGGAGCAGCAAGATTGCATGTCGTTGGCTCCTGTAAGTGTGTATGGGCAATGCCGACGTGGGAACACTTCCAACACTGGCTCGGGGGAGGGTTTTGCAGAGTTGACCCACCAATGCGAGATTGCATGCAATGAAACTGAGCAAAACCCTAGTTTACGAAATGAATGCACAATGAATCCACTGGGCCATGAGAAGATGAGGGAGAGGCTGCCCTAGAGGTAATCGCATGCTAGGAGACCAAGGGAGTCGACGGTTCATCGATCCAACCTCCAGTTTCTGAGCTATGTCGAGTTGCAAGTCGCATGAAAATGTCATTCAGAGACACTTGGTGACTTTTGGTCCGGGAGCAAAAAATCAAACGGAGCAGCAATATTGCATGTCAGTTGCTCCTATAAGTGTGTATGGGCAATGCCGACGTGTGAACACTGCCAACACTAGCTCGGGGGAGGGTTTTGCAAAGTTGACTCACCAATGCCAGATTGCATGCAATGAAACTAAGCAAAACCCTAGTTTATGAAATGAATGCACGATGAAGCCACTAGGCCATGAGAAGACGAGGGAGAGGGCCCGCTAGAGGTAATCGCATGCCAGGAGACCAATAGATTCGATGGTTCATTGATCCGACCTCTGGTTTCTGAGCTATGTCAAGTTGCAAGTCGCATGAAAATGTAGTTCAGGTACACTTGGTGACTTTCGGTCTGTGAGCCAAAAAGCAAATGGATTTGGAAGATTGCATGCCGGTTGCTCCTGCAAGTGTGTATGGGAAATGCCAATGTGGGAACACTGCCAACACTAGATCGGGGGAGGGTTTTGCAGAGTTGACCCACCAATGCAAGATTGCATGCAATGAAACTGAGCAAAACCCTAGTTTACAAAATAAATGCACAATGAAGCCACTGGGCCATGAGAACACGAGGGAGAGGGTGCCCTATAGGTAATCGCACACCAGGAGACCAACGGAGTTGACGGTTCATCGGTCCGACCTCCAGTTTTCGAGCTATGTCGAGCTGTAAGTCGCATGAAAATGTCATTTAGGGACGCTTGGTGACTTTCCGTCTGGGAGCAAAAAATCAAACGGGGTGGCAAGATTGCATGTCATTGGCTCCTACAAGTGTGTATGGGCAATGCCAATGTGGGAACACTGCCACCACTGGCTTGGGGGAGGGTTTTGCAGAGTTGACCCAGCAATGCGAGATTGCATGCAATGAAACTGAGCAAAACCCTAGTTTACGAAATGAACGCACAATGAATCCACTGGGCCATGAGAACACGAGGGAGAGGGCCCCCTGGAGGTAATCGCATGCTAGGAGACCAACGGAGTCAACGGTTCGTCGGTTCGACCTCCGGTTTCTAAGCTATGTCGAGCTGCAAGTCGCATGAAAATGTCGTTCAGGGACACTTGGTGACTTTCCGTTCGGGACACTTGGTGACTTTCAGTCCTCCTAGGGTTTATGTTTTTTAAGTCTTGTATAATTTCCTTCTTGACATCTCACCTCTTATACCATGTTAAATTTTTGATACTTGATCTAGATAAATGCTTTATACCAATTATAACCATTAGTTCAATGCATAGATTTAACCATATAAAATTTACATAAAGAATTTAACATTTAGGATATAGTTAAGAATAACAATGCACAAGAGACAACATTTTATCCCGGGAAACCCTCACGGGGAAGAAAACCTAGCAACCTTTCTTAGAATAATTATATGTTTAGAAAACAAGTACAATGAAACCATGAACAAACCCTAACTCGGAAGGGTTTTACCACATGAAAAAACCTTAATGACACATGACAACAAGAGTACTTATCTACACGAAGATGACCTCCAAGCCATAAGGATATCCAAGCATATCCTTCCCAACCAACAATAGAAGGAACTTTATTTCTCGAATCTCGAGGTGACATTTGTTCCTTTCACCAATGTTGCTTTGAGCACTTGTATGTAGTTACTCATATGTAGTGTTGAATCTAATTATACAATCAAATATTGGGCATTGATGAAATGTATAGCATGTATTGCACTTAGTTTTATTAAATTACACTTGAACATTGACTTAACTTGTAATTTAATCATCCAAACTCACAAATTTTAATTAGACCTATCCAATTAGTGTGCATGAGTGAGTTCGTTGAAACCTTGAAAAACATTGTATTGCACTTAGTTTGATTAAATTACACTGATCCAGATTGATATCGGTGGACACCCACCTATTACACTAGCTCAAAACAATTTCCCATTTTGCCAATTTTGCTCGGATAGATCTTTCCAACGGGCTACTGAGCAACCCAAACGGAGATCGTATGCAAAAGTTATGACCCCGGGAAGTTGACTGTTCAACTAACCACCTCAGGGCCACAAACTTTATGACGGTTCATCTTCTAGTGTTAGGTTTTTGGATATTTGGGATTCTTTCCCTCATGCTTATGATAAATAGGCCTTTTCGGCCTCTCTTTGGGATCATCTTGGCACGAATGAGCACAACGGCCACATCTCTTCTTAGAGATAGCTACTACCATTCTAGCTATTGTATTTATAGTCTGTTCTATTTTCAATATTTAATAGAATATGTGTTTACTGTATTGTTGTGTTTCTTGCCATATATCTGTGTATGCGAATATATATATATGTATATGCTATCTTTTGTTTCGTTCCCACACAAATCCGGATCAGTGGTATCAGAGCAATCCGCTCTTTGCTTGTTTCTCGGTGCATGTCCCCGACGAGGTCAAGATATAGAGAGTTGGGTCTTGAACTAGTTTCACTTGGGGAAGATCACTCTCACCGCCCCAAACGGCCTCCCATGGTGGATGAAAATAGAGATGAAAGAGCAGGATATCCTATCAAGTTGTTGCTTGAGGAAGCCCTCGCACGACAGAGGAATGAGATGATGGATAATTTCGCCCAAATCCTTCGACGCATGCCGACGGTGACAGATACACCTTCAACGAGTAGCCATTTCAGAGATGCGACTCCCTTCAAGGTACAATTCAATTTTGATATCCCTTTATTTGACGGCCAGATCGATGCTGATGCCCTAGATAAATTGTTGAATCTACTAGAAGGGTATTTCTCTGTCCACAGTTTTTTCGACAGAGAAAAGATCATCTTTGCGCTCCTCAAGGCTGTCCCCCATGTCAAAAATTGGTGGGAAACTTATTGTGAGCAAAACTCATCAAACGAGTCTGGATTGTTTGATTACGATCACACTTGGGCCTCTTTCATAGATGTCATTAAGGAACAATATTACCCTGTGGGAAACTATGATGACTAGTACACAAAATGGACCATTCTGCATCAAGAGAGGGACCAAACGGTGTCAGAGTACACCAACAAATTTCATACCTTGCGCACAAAGTTAGGTATAAAGGACTCCGAGCGGCACCTAGTACTGAAATATCGCAGTAGCCTACACCGATACATACGAACAGAGATGGACTTCCTGGAAATCTCTTCACTCAGATCCACCTATCGAAATGCTAACAAAATTGAGCAGATGTTTTAGCAAAAGAACAAGCATGACTTCAGACCTGCGCACAAGCAGGGCAAGGGAAACTCTAGCTCGTAGAACATGGGGCAGGGAAAGGAAAACCAGTCCCAACCACACACAAAGAAGGGTAATTAAAAGACAAAGAAGGACACTGGGAAGTGGTGTAAGTTCCAAAAAATACCCTGGCACAACGCCGATGAATGTCGCTCAAAACAGTCATTGGTGGCTGAGATCAAAGCTTCAGAATCAGATCCCAGTTCTGATTCTGACTCAGAACCTAATTTCACAACCGCACAAAAAGGGAAGCAGATCATTGATGCAGAACCTAGAGTCGTTGTTGCCACCACATGAATTCAACCAGAGGAACCTGAAGAGTCGGAGGTAGAGGAGCGCCTTTTCCACTCATAGATGTGGGTGAAGGGAATTCCCCTACACTTTGTTGTGGACAGCGGTAGCCAAAATAACCTGATCTCAACAGAAGTCATCAAGAAGTTGGAGCTACCAATAACACCACACCTGCAACCATACACCATTGGTTGGTTGAGCCAAGGATAAGGGATCTACGGCAGTCATCAATGTCGCCTACCATACGGCATCAAGCCCTTCAAAGATGAGGTATTGTGTGATGTGGCCCCACTTGAAGTATGTGATGTTCTTTTAGGACAACCATATATGTGGAAGCACCATGCTATATATGAATCACGACCTCGTAGTGTCATTCTCACTATGGGAGGACAAATCTATTGGATACCAGAGACAGTTTCACCTACCCCAACCAGGCAGGGCAGGAAGATAATCCCCCATGCTGGGAAATTTTCCCTATTCGCAATTTCCACTAAAGGAGAGCATCAGATCACAGAGACATCCACAACCTCTGCCCATTAGCCCTCTACTCAGCAGAAACAAGAAAAACATAAATTTAGTGTAGCATCGCCTATTTGAGTGCCTCTGCAGTGTAAGGCCACACATTCAAGGTGCTCCTCCAAAAAGAAACCATCCACACTAGTGAAAACCGAGGATACCACAACAACCAAAAATGTTGAACAGCTCCGGTGCATCCAACAACAACATTTACAACCCTCTTAAGATTTCAAAGAAAGGCAACCTTTCCGCTTCAGCAAACGCCGCACCAGGAGCTCAACTCAACACACAGTTCGACATAGGATAAGGGATTTGACGCAATGGAGACCATTACTTCCTAAGGGGGGAGGATTGATCCACATGGATATCGGTGGCCACCCACCTATTCCACTAGCTCAAAACAGTTTCCCATTTTTCCAATTTTCTAGTAATCGTTCTACAGTTTTTCAAGTCCCAAACTTTTGGGGCCGCTTTGAGGCCCTATACGACATTTTTTGGGAAATCGTGGTGTGACGAAGCCCATCTATTTCGCTTCCCTAGGCGTATTCCTCGGACAGATCTTTTCAACGGGCTACTAAGCGCCCCAAACGGAGATCGTATGCAAAATTTATGACCCCGGGAAGTTGATTGTTCAACTCACCACCTCGGGGCCGCAAACTTTATGATGGTTCATCTTCTAGGGTTAGGTTTTTGGATGGTTGGGATTCTTTCCCTTGTGCTTATGATAAATAGGCCTTTTCGACCTCTTTTTGGGATCATCTTGGCATGAATGAGCCCAGTGGCCACATCTCTTCTCAGAGATAGCTACTACCATTCTAGTTGTTGTATTTATAGTCTGTTCTATTTCCGATATTTAATAGAATATGTGTTTACTGTATCGCTGTGTTTCTTGCCATATATCTGTGTATGCGAATATATATATTTGCATATGCTATCTTTTGTTTCGTTCCCACACAAATCCAGATCATACACGAGCAAGAACTTTGACTTAACTTGTAATGATCATCCAAAATCACAATTTTTAATTAGATACCAATTAGTGCACGCATGTAGTGAGTTCGTTGAAACCTTTAAATATAATAGTTTGTTCTTTTGACATAACGTATTCATGAGTAATAGATAATCCACACAAATCAACACAATAGATTGACACAAGAACATGTGGAAACCGAAGAACAAATACAAAGTGAAATGTATCATTCATTTATAAGTGAAATGTCAATGTACATGTCTCCAAAAGTACATGTATCCAAAAGTACATATATATCCAAAAGTACATGTATCCAATGAATTCAATGTACATGTCTCCAAAAGTACATGCACAATGAAGTCAATGTACATGTCTCCAAAAGTGAATGTATCGAAAAGTACATATATATCCAAAAGTATCCAAAAGCACATGTGTCCAAAACTATCCAAAACTATACAAGCCACATGTACATGTATCCAAATGTACATATATCCCATAAGACACATCAAAACTCAAGCTTCCTCTTGTTCTTTCCCGACATTGATCCTCTAGGCACATCTCTAGGATCAGTGTGCGTCTCTGGATCCTACAAATTAAATATCAATTGTTAAATTCAACTAACTATGTACTAATACATTAGCTCAACAATTATCAACTTGTGCATGGAAAGTGCATGAAACACTTGGTCACTGAAGGACATCTCACCTCAACTAACAAAGGGGATTGCATTGCTTGTGTAGCAGATGGAGCCATTGGTTGAACATCCAGGATGGTCGAACCAGGGGGGCCAGGAACTTCTCCTACTAGTGGTGGCTACAATCACAAAATGTTGAAATAGTTAGACATGCATGAATAAACAATAGACAATGATAATAAACTATGTAATGATCATGTTGAAATAGTTACATACCTGTGTGTGATCAGTTGCCATTGCAGATGCAACACTGACTATTGCATCAACCATTGATGTGAGGTTTTGAGTAGACAACTCGGGTTCCTGATGCAGTAAACATGCAATTCAAACATTAACAAAAAAAATGTATGCACTGGATTTCAAGTTAAACAACAAATATCATCGAAGGATATACATTACCATGGTATGAGTAAGCCCATGGTCGTAGGCAGCTGGAGTCTTGCTAGGAGTAGGCTGCCTCACATACACACGACCCTTGTTCACAAATGGCCTAGCAGGAGATACAAATCCAAGCAATGGTCCAGATGTCTCGGATGGTGCCTACAGTCAGCAAGTGTTCATGTAGTTAGACATGCATGATTCAACAAACAAACATGTATTGAAAAAATGACAATTTTAATTTTTTACCTGGAGCCCAGATGTTTCCTCGGACGGTACGACCATGGGTGCTACCTCCACATTAGCTTGCTCCAGTGAAGGATCTTCCATCTGCAAGTTTAATAATTGTAAATATTAGACCGTACATAGCATTAGTGAACTAAAATGTAAAGTATGTGGAAATTAACAAATTAACAAGTATTAAAAAACTGAAATTTTAAAATGTTTACGTCGGTGTGAGATACGGCAATGGGTGCTATATAAGATGGGCCTGCCAAATGGGTAGCATCATGCCCCCCTGTTTAGTCTGGAACATATGACTCTAGGGCGTCGCTTCTGGCATAAGGAATCAACTGCAAGTTCACAAAATTAACATATTAGCTGAAACTATATATATGTGTACAAAGACAAAAATAAATGAAGAATTTATTACAATTAACCATCTACATACCTCACTCAAAAACCCACTGAAGGCAACATCTGAGGCAAGACCATAGCAGGGACGATCACACAATGTGCACTCGTGAGGCTCAATACTAGGTTGGGGATGTGCCGATGGTCCTGCACTAGTGGATGGTCCTGCACTAGATGATGGTCCTGCATGGTGATGACCTGGTGTATGTACCACACCAGGAACAGATGTCCCTTCCTCACCCATATGTTGAACCATAGTGCCATGGCGAACAACCTCCCGTGCCAAACTTAAAAATGCATCACGTGTCTATGGAATAACACGATGTGCAGGTGGGACATCTGGCCCAGGCAACTACCTATGAGGTGCAGGGATAAGGCGATCCTGGTCTCGAAGCCTCACATTGGGTCAGTTTTGGGGCATCCCCTCACCGATCCCCTGAAACTACAAGATATCAAAATAGTTTACGTGTTTATGTAACACGAACTCTGCATACATATTTCGAAGGATATACAAGGGAATTTCCCTGTTGTTATGTGGTGGCATATCAAAAACCATGTACATCTGTCCATCCAGTTATCAACAACTGGTTGAAACATGCACCACTCAATGGAGATATGGGGCTTATTTACATTTGGGATTTCCCCCAGCCGAGGGTCCCTAAACAATGCAAATATGAGTTGTTTGGATATTTTCAACTTTTTTATTGCATTGTAGTCTAGCCCATTAGCATATTCTTGTCTTTTTCTTTCTCTATATGATGTAATATCATATAGTACATTGCTAGACTCTGAAATGGTGTCAACAATTGCATCCAAGTTTGATGCAAGAGAGCGGTGAATCTTGTCACCACCACTAAAAGCTGCACTAATGCCCCTCAAGCGGGAAAGCTCAATCAATATCTCGGCATTTGTGTCCATAGCCGCAACTGCAATAAAAACATCAATATGAAAATCATTAGAAACATATACATGGTATATAATGACGTCTCTTCAAAATTGAAAATGTATTAAATCAAACTCAAGTAATCAATTTAATGGCATTCACTTACATACATTTGAAACTTAAAATTAAACATTTAACAATTAAAAAGTAAGTTTCGTTCAACTTCTTTCTAGAAGTTAAGGCAGTTCTTAACCCTCATTGGTGACTTTTCCATGCAAAATTGGGTTTAAACTTCTTAGAATTTAGGAGTGTTATTTTGACATGTTTTGGCCTTTACGTCCCTTGCAGAAAACAATGTTTCCATCAACTTCATAAGCTAACATTAAATTTATTGATTTCAACATACTACGCCTTGTGGTTGGAGGGGAGGACAAAGTGGCATGGAATGAAATGAATATGTATGAGTTTGTCTTGCCAATATGATTACATATGTACTTGAGATGACTATGAATGATTAATATGTTGAATAATCAACTAGAGATTGTGACTAGAATGACAATAACAACAATGTCAACTTAATAAGATATCACAAGTGGAATATGATAGTGTTATCTCAGAATTATCACATGCATATTTATTAATTTGATCCAAGTATTATGGTATGTGATTGATATGAAAAGATGGTTGATTAGGAGGATGAAGATTACTTGTTGAGATAGAACAACCAAATTTAAATGTCACAGTCCTAAGACTATGACTACATTCAGTTAATGAATTTAAGTAAGAATAGGATATGACTTGTTAGACTTAGAAAGATGATTAAGGTAACAAGCCTGGGGTCATGTCAGATGGTAAAACTCAGACCAGTGTCTTAAACACAGTCTTTAAGAGGGATGGAAGTTTAGGATAGATGTAGGGTTAGGACAACATCCAAGGGAAGAAGGTCCGAGATAGGTAATAATGTTAGAAGGGTTTTAGGATAGGTTTCTACGAGTAGTTACTAGGTCAAGGCCGCAGGTCTTTCTGAGTGTAGATTAGGATTGTTGGATATGTAAACGACAAGGGCGAGGGACTATTAGGATATGTGAGGCAAGAAAAGGGGTGAAAATTAACTCGATCATGGTTGGAAACACTCTCACGACACACTCTAGGTATTTCATGGGTGTTCACCATTTCCATTGTTCTAAAAACATGGAAACCAACCAAAAGTGACAATCCCTTGAAGCAAAACAAAGACAATTTCTCTCTGCAAAATCGATCTCTACATTGTATGGCAAGTTCAGAAAATTAAATAAAAAACATAGTGATTTTCTATATGAAGTCTTTGAGTTGAATCGACGGTCCCTGAGCATTGAGTATATTGATCATGGTTGTGGATAGGGCAGGCTCGAGAGGCACTTTCTTAATGTGTTTTGGCATAAAGTTAAGGGTGCTTAACTAAGAGGCAATGTATAGCTACATACAATTGTGATGAAATTTTGATTATGTTCATGGACAAATGATTGTGATGAAATTTTGAGAAACCAGGTTACTAATTTTTTATGCATTTTTTCTATGCACGCTTGTGCATGCATTTCATCTTGTTATGGCCATTTCCGAGGAAAATTATTTAATTGGTATCATGGGAAATGGCCTTTGAGGGTTCGAAATTTGGGTTTCCTGTGGATGGATACATTGTAGAAAGGGAGGAGTTCTATTTTTTTCGATTTTTGGTTGGATTAGGAATTTTTGAGTTTTTGAAAAGGGATTCATTGTAATTATTCACTCATCTTGATTGAGGGAGATGTGAATTTAATTAGAGATTGGGTTATTTCCAATTTTATAAGTATTACAAAACTAGGTTGTTTTAAACTATACAAAAATGGTAATTTAGGTTAAGAAATGACAAAAAAATGGTATGGGTGAATGAATTACCTGATTAGATGACAATCCACCATTGAATTTGCCTCCCCTCCAACTAAATCGAGCTCCTCGGATACTCCAGGGCACACAAATTGTCCTCGTCCAAACTCGAATTAGCATTTCTGATGCGTGAAAAGCGTCGCGGGTGGTCGGGACTGTGTTTTTAAATTGATTTTAGATTTACAAAATGCGTACGCGTTTTGTAACTACATAACGTGTACGGGTTTTGTAGTTCTATAATGCATACGCATTATGGCTACCTAATCTACATGTCTAATGACATGTCAGGCTCGGGTTTTACCATACCAAGTGCTAAGTATCAGAAACGCATTATGTTTTTATGTATCATAAACGAGCTTTGAAAAACTAGGATTGCATCTAAAGTGACCCTCATCTTCTTGCACACACCCAAAATCAACCTAAGCTACCTATAATACACTGAGTACAAGCATATTCTTCCCAGAAACTAGTGTCTAGCTATAATACCTCTTTAGATAGAGCCCATTTCTATGCCCTAGAATGTTCCACTCGAAATATTATAGCTCATAACATCCCTTATTTAACACTTTCTTTACAATGTAAGGAAAAACCCACATTGACTCGAATTTACTAGGTCCTAGATCATCATGTTGTGGTCGTAAAAAAAACACCATGTCCCCTTCTAAGAAGACATGAGAGTGGACAAATTTTTCATACTGATCCTTCACATGTTTCTTGTGTGTCTCGTTAGCAATAGATACATCTATTTTGTGATCATCCAATTGTTCCAAGTATACTAAATTTTCCTCTAATTGGGTGGCATATGGTAAGAGCTCCATATATAGCTTCAATGATGGGATTTCACACTTGATAAATATCGAGTACTAATTGTTAAATTTTATTTGGGTATAGTAATAATCATGGTATGCATTCTTTAGGACTCTCATGGCTTGATAATCTATTTCGGCTGCAGAAAGAACTAGGAAATCCTTTCTACACCAAGTTCCTCAAGTTAATTTTGGTATTATCTATAGGTATTCAAAATAGGAGGTCCTGAATTGAGTTACTTTCCTTGTGGATGTAATATTGATAGATGATATCACATGTATTGGAGCTATATTATCACCTAGGGGTGAAAACATGAAGTTGGGATACACTTTTTGCCTATTTTTTGACAAACAAACTACAAAATTTTATGTTTTTCAACTTAAACCCCTTCAAACCCATATCTCCCTTAGGAATTTCAACTTGAGGTAAACATAAGAGTTTTAGAGAATTGTATTAGCTTCGTACTCATATTTTTTTGAAATTTTTTTATGGACATATAGTAAGACAAATTTGAATGGCATCAACGACATATACTTTAAAATTTTAGGTTTGGATAATGAGTGACTTGTGTGCCCCTCCTTTTTTTAGAGATGGTTATTCATTTTACAAAAACCAAATGCACACTCATAATCTACATAGATTGTACTTTGTATTGGATTATATGTTGAGAATTTTGAGACTTAAAAACTATTTTTTATTATTTATCGAAATAACATATGTTTAAAAAATGACGCCTTATTGACACATGTTGGGACCCTCTCATTTTCTTTCAAATATGACTCTTATAAAAAAAACTAATACTACACTTTTGAAGAGGACAGTGAAAGGAACAACATTGTGATATTTTACATTTTTTTTGTTGTCATTGTGATGATTTTGAATTTTCATTGTGACTGATTTTTAGCTCACTAAATTTTGCAATGATACAGTTTAGAAAAACAATAGTAAAAAGTAGAAATCCCTAATGAAATTCACAAATTTTTATACTATGAGAAAGTAGATTCAATGATGAAACTATTGGTATAAACTCTGATAGGAAATTCTCAGATTTTGCAGTGTTTCCACAGTTAGAAAGTGACAAATTTCATAAAACTGCAGAAACAGTTGATGTGTTTGTTGACTAGAAACTCTCGGCCGAGAATTAGATGTATTTCTTGGCGAGAGATATTTAGCCCGAAAAGTAAGCCGGGTTAAAGTAAAGTCTCACCCTAGAGGTTGTTTAAACTCTTGGACGATAGAATAAAACAACTCTCGGGCGAGATTTTTATTACATAAAGCCCCGAGAATATTTTAGGGGCTGACCTATTAAATGTCGGTGATTCTCAGCAAGATTCTAAACTTTCTCTCCTAATATTTCTATATATACTCTCACCCGGAAGTTTATTTCCATAAAAGTTCAACTTCGAATATTTACACTTCGGATATTTACAGTGCACGGATATTTACACTTCGGATATTTATAGTGCGCGGATATTTATAGTGCAAAATAAAGTTATAAGGTACTTTTATTTTTGGTTTTGGATGCTTTAAGGTTTTTTATATTAAATTTCTTTACAAAGGGCATATTTTCTTATTTTTTCTTTATAAATTAAATTAATATATACTTGGTTTTGGCATATTACTATTTTTTTATTTTTTAGATTGTAAAATTGGTTTTGGCATATCATTGTTTTTTTTTTTAGATTGTAAAATTTGTTTTGGCATATTACTGTTTTATTTTTATTTTTGAGATTGTAAGATTGGTTTTGGCATATTACTTTTTATTTTTATTTTTTAGATTGTAAGATTGGTTTTGGCATATTACCTTTTTTTTAAAGATTGTGAAATTGGTTTCGGCATATTAATGTTTTTTTTTAGATTGTAAAATGAGTTATAGCATATATTAATATTTGTTTTTTTAAAGGATAAAAGCAAATTTGCTTTTGGCATACTATTTTTTTTAAGCAACATATTGCATATTATGTTTTGTCATATTACATTTTTTTATTCAAGGGACATGGTGAATTTTGTTTTAGCATATTACTCTTATTTTTACAAAGGGAAATATTGTGAATTTGGTTATGCTTTCATGTCATATTGCAATTTGTTTCATTAAATGTACAATTTTATATCTAACATATTACTATTATTTCAGGTTTTTGGCATTTGAGTTTAGGTTTTCAATTATTTCATCATGGGAAACCAAAAGAAATGTGCAACAAAACATGATCGCATCACAACTGATGGTGAGGCATGAAAAGAAAAAAAACGTGAAAACATGAGAAAGTTAAGAGAAAAAAGAGTATTAGAAAGAAATGTGGAGGCACATGGTAGTGACGAAGAAATGCACAATGTGGAGGCACATGGCAATGATGAAGGAATGCAAACTGTCGAGGAACACATTGATCAAAGAAATGAAGAACATGGAGGTGATGAAGAAATGAAAAATGTGGAACAAACAATGGGCAACAATGATATTGAGACCATGATAGGTGAGTAAATATTTTTTAATTTTTATAAAATTGCATTTAATACTTGAGTATATAATTGATTTGAAAGTTCACAATCTTATAAATTTACATATTTTCATGCAGGGTCAACATCCAACCTACAACATCCTACTGTACCTATGAATTTACAAAGATTAATTGGAAGTTGCAATAATATCGTCATTGATGACAATTTTTTGGAGAATACGGATTCAAGTAAAATTGAAGAATTGGGACCTCCGATGCGTGATCATACAACTTGATATAAGCAAAAAAGATACTCAAAAATTACCTTGAAGGTATTTCTGTCATAGCACAAGCTCAATTGTTACATAGATTGTTAAAGCAAAAATGTCTAAAAGATGCAATTAAATTATTGGGCATTAAAAGTGTCAAAGAGGTTAAAACAAATGAGATGGTATCAAAAAATATGACCTAGGCCCTTGCCGCACTTGCAAAGAAACAATCTCATGATTTAGTGTTTGCTCGTAAAACATTGCGAATAGGGGTTCTAAAAAAAAACATTGCAATTGAAAGTTTGTTGTCCATGACTTCAAGAACGTTAAAAACATCAAGAATGAGTTTACAGAAGCATAAAAACGTTAGGGTTCAATTAGATGAAGATGATGAAGTTGCATGTTGGGTTGCTATCTGTAGACAACCTTATCAAGATAGGCTTCCAGATAATGTGAGGGACAACGTGAAAGAGTTTTGGCATTTAAACTCTCTTGTCTTACCAAATGAAAAGGATGTTGAGCAACGTCGTATATCTAAAGGAAACTATAAAATGCATGTGCCAAACACATAACAGAGGTCACTCAAGTGGAAATGTTCAAACATTTTATGGAGAGTAATGTTGATGTGAATATTTCCCTTAGCACATTTGTGAAGCTTAAACCATGGCATGTCAGGCCCATTGTTGTTCGTGACACATGTTATTGTCGATAACCTGTAGAATTTGAATTATATTATGAGACATTTAATAATTTTGGCATACAGTGTTGGACAAATGACCACCCTCCTTCGAGTGTTTGTGAATTTGTATCTAAAATATTATGTGCATGAAAGAATGATCAAGTATTCTATAAGAAACAATGTGTCGGTGGAAGAAAATGTGAAGAATGTTCTCATTTGGCTCTTTTTGATGTTAAATACCCCATTGATCCAAATGATCCACAATTGTCAAATCACATTGTGAAATGGAAGAGATATGAATATGTTGATTATACTCATGTTACATATTCAATAGCAACATCAAGAAAGATTGAGTTAGTTGAAGATGATATCTCCATGACATGTTTTATGGAGTCGTTCAGGGAGAAAATATATAGATATATCAAACAATCTCATACAACACAATGGAAAGACTTACAATTCAAGCAATCACGAGATGTATTTATAAAAGAAACAATATTATCAATTGTTGATTTGCTGAAAATTACACTTTCACTCCACAAAATGAGATACAAAGTGAGTATTATCATTCAAACCAGGTATCTATACTTGTGCATATTTTGTACAGACATGCAGAGCTTCTTTTCAATGGTTCTAATAGCGATGAAAATAATCGTGGAGTGATTAAAGAGTACCATTTCTACATCAATGATGATCGTACACATGATACATGTTTTTTCCAACATTGTTTTAATATGCTTTATAACGAATTATCAAGACGGGGGGTCACTTTTAAAGAGTGAGGGGTCTCATTCTATGGTTGTATCGCATTCATAATAAAATGGATGTTTGCCACACATGGATTTTTTTTTAAACGGGACATGGAAAAGGAGAACATGATGGCACTGGGGCCTGCATAAAATGTTCACTTAGGAGATATCAAATGAATCACTTCGCTTCTCGCCTCACAAATCCAAACGATGTTTTTAATTGGTGCAAGCAAAATATAAGCCATGAATTCAATGAAAGGATGGCTAATGTGAGAAGGTATGTAATTGTTTCGATGACCCTTAATGTTCTAAAATGCAATTCTTTACTATGTTTATATGTACATGAGTATTTTTATTCAAATTATTTTTAAAAAATATATATATATTGTTTTTAAATGTGAAATTTCATTTGCACAAGTTATGGTTTTATCTTGAATAGGTTCTTCTAGAATATTGCAATGGGTGATGTTGATAGATCAATGCCATATAATTGTGTTGCAATCCCTAAAACAAGGGGTTTACACTCCATTAGGAGTAAAAAAATGGCAAATATACACGCAATCGAGAAACAAAAATACTCTTTCTTCTATCTTGCATGTGTTGATGATGTAGAGTCCTTCGATGAGTGTAAAAACCAAACTAACAAATTTATCAAACCATGGATACACCAAGAATTGACACCATCGCCCCCATTTGGAAATATCACAGATGAAGAGCGCGATAATAAAGTGGTTGTGATTGACAAGGATTATGATCGTGTTTCTGATTTGGTTAGAGAAGGTGATGTATTTGCTTTCATTGCACCAGTAGATAATCCAGAAAAAAGTGCATTATTATTTATTGAGATGCACTAGGTCGAAAAGCACGTTGTTGCAAGAATTTAAGGATCCGTTAAATTATGCGTATGTAGTGGGTTTAATGGTTTTAATGGGACATTTCTTTGCTGAAATAAGGAAATGTAATGACCATATTCTTTTTCAAGACTACAAGCCAGATGTTATATGTGCTCAGTACGGTCTTTTAGTCATAGTGGCTCGGTTGCGGTTGAAACCAGTGAATACTAGGAAAAAGACCAAGAATCGCCAATGGAAATTGTCGATAGAAGATCATAATGCCATTATTGAAAACATGGTCCACTATCACATTTCATATGAATCAAGAACACATTGGTATGCGAATAAGATTGTTTTCTTTGATTCTAGGGTTAGAACATAGAATTGTTATATAAATTGGACTTTATTTAAAGACAATGGACATGTACCATTCTCCATTGTTGGTCTGTGATTGAATGCAAACTTATGTTTTTGTGTTAGTCCTTAAGGTTGATTGACTACAATGGATACATGCTTTCTTTCTTTCTAATTTTCTCTCTTTTCTTACACTTTTTATTGCAATCAATAGAAATTGTTGTGGATATGTTTTTGTTCATAGTTTGAATTGACATTATTCTTCAAATTGTTGTTCAATGATGCAATCACTCTTTCAATTCTAAGGATTTGACATGTCTTGTCAACAAGACATACATTTTATGCATGCAATAACTCTTTGTTTTCTTTTAATTTATATAATGTGTTTGGATGCAATAGTTGTATACTTGAAAGTTTATTTAAATGTTCTTGGATTTAAATCGATGTTTTCAATGAGAGAAAATATGTTCTTAATTTTGTTATGCTTATTGAATTTGTACCCTTATTATTGATTTCCCAACATATGGATGCATTGACACGCTCTTTGTATCAAGATAATTGAACTTATAAGTTTGGCTGGCCAAGCCACATATTAACTAGACAATTGTATTAAATTCTTTCAATGGAGCAACTTACTTGAGCCTTGTCTTAAATATTATTCATATTGGTAGGCTACATATTTTCTCTTTTTTTTGGACTGCTGAAAAATTAGGTCACAGACTGATTGTTTTGGACTAAGGACAATTTTCCACCCAACCATAGGTAGTTGACAAGGGCTGGAAATACTTTGAGTCCATGGGTGAATATTATCAGAGAAATGATTTTTTAATCATGTCCATCTACACAATAGATATCTTCAAGTAGATTCAATTTCCAGATCATCATAGTAGCACCTATAAGAAAACTGAGACAAATGTCAAATCCATCATATAGTGATGGTAAGCGGACATGAAAATAATAGCAAGAATGAATAACATAGTGACTAATGGTAAGTGCACATGAGGCAATAGTGACAAATTCGAGTATTAAAAAAAATGATATCACTGAAAGGAAAAAAAGGTGCATTGGCCTCAACCAATTAAGCATACATTGTATAAGGCCCTTTTTACGTTGATTTTTGAACACTACCTTATTCGCCCTTATTACAATGTCATGGCCTTATACAATGTATGCTTAATTCTTAGAGTACTATTAATTAGGGTGGGACCCTAATACCAATGGTGATATACAATAATCGGACAAGAAATTGTGGAGTCCTTTTGGATTCCTTTCCATATTGTGGATAAGTACTAGTGATTCTATTATTTTTTAAATTGATGTGCATAATGTTCTTTTTATTCCCTAGATAGATCCACAAGCACCACTAGATAATCTCAAGTAATATATAATTGAAGAAGATATCAAATGTATTGTAGAAAAATGGCTAGAGTATTTGGGCCCTAATCCAAACCCTAAAGTTGAAATATTAGGTGAGAAGGAACCAAGAACCAAGCATAAGTAGGATAAGCATAAGGAAACAACACTACCAACTAGAGAGCTCCCGTGACTAGGAAAGAGAAAGTGAAAAAGAGAGGAGGAATGGGAACACATAATAAAAGTGGATGAAGAAGTTGTGAAAGAGATTGTCTTGATAAAGAAGAAAATAACTAAGATATCAATAGCAAAAATACAAAACAACATAAGAACCTTAGAGCTGAGCACCATATTACAATAGAAGGGAAAGTGAACAAGTATTTAAACATAGACCAAATCAACCCCTTAAGAGAAAGGAATCCATTCTAGTAAGAAAATGCTCCTAGTAAAGAGAAAATTGTTAAAATGTCAGATACCAAATCCCCTAAAGTCAAGGGAAGAGAGTGACTTAGATATGTTACTGAAGAAAAAGGAAACAACCCCTTAGATTACTAGTAAAACCCCCTTGCTTAGCAAGATCTAGAATATAGTAAACATTGTATGAAATATTGCTTTAGCTAATACATCAATTACTTATGCATTAGTAAACATGTAGAATGCATATATTTCATAATCAAGAGAAATCTGAAGGCATTGCATATATTGACTAGCAATCACTCCTACAACAAGTAACATATAGTGGTTTGTAAGTATTCTATATTTGTAAATATACTATTAGATTGTTTACAAATATAACATCTGATCATATATTCTTTCACATCCCTAAGTAAATTAGACTACCAGAGTACAGTAAGAAGCATTTTACTGGTAGTAGCATTCACCCCGAAGTGTCCACCCGTGACGCTTTTATTTTCTTCTTTATGCTGGTTGAATTATTAGAAATTTTTTGTAGTTTTCTTCATGGAATGGGTGATTAGGACATTAAGAAAAATGTATGAGAATAAATTACTGATTGTTATCTATGCCATTAGTTTCTCAAGATTGTAAGCTAAGTTTAGGTGCATCTCTATTTATCTATAGATGCATGGTGATCTTTTACTGGAACTAATAGATGTTCCAACCAGCTTATTAGGCATGCATTATGAGCATGGAAGTGAACAAGCATGCCAAAAACACAACCATCCTAGTAGCGTCAAGAAACTACTGAAATTGAGACATTGTCAAGGATTATTCCAACCCACATCTGATTATCTGATAGATAAGAGTAATTGTTACCATGAATATGCAAAGGGAAGTCGAGACTGCATTTTGATATGCATCACAATCTTAGTTGATGGTGATTCAACTACGAGTGAGACCATAGGATGTAAAGGTAAATCCTTCGCTACTGAAAATGTCATCTATGGAATTGCAAGGGATGCCACCTATGGTAAACCCTAAACGTGAAAAATACACCTTAGGAACCAACATGTATTTATTGGTTAATATATATTGATTGTTTTTATTTGAGGAGATTTATAAATTATTGGTTAATATATATTGATTGTTGTTATTTGAGGAGATTTATAAATTATTGGTTAATATATATTGATTGTTGTTATTTGAGGAGATTTATAAATAAAGAAAAATAGATCTTAGTAATTTTTGGTTCTCTACTACTCCTCTTTAATGAAGATACTATGGGTGAGAATGATATATTAAATGTTATACTCCTTTTCCTCCTAATTCACTATGCACATTCTTTATTATAAATAGAGCACATTAGTGCATGTACGTCTGCATTTGAAGGATAATGTTTGTAGATTTGAACAAATATTCCTTCGTACATTTGGATGAAATATTTCTTTGTGCATTTGAATACTTACGCTTGAAAATTTATGTTTATGCACATGGAAATAAACTTACCAGTGCATGTGAGGATAAAGTGTACTTGTGCGCGTGGTTTCTCTTCATTGTGCATTGCAGTGATATAACCCTAGTCGCAAAATGAAGGTTTTAAGAAGATATAATGATTCAATTTTAATCAATGAGAGGAGAATACAAGGAGGACGTTTCCCAGGAACTTCCTATGGAAGAAAAAGAGACTTGCTACCTAGAAATAGATTGTTGCTATGAAAGAAAGCTATATTAACCATGTATTGGAACTTATGTTGAAGAGTTGACTCGTAAGAAACTAATTTCAGTACAATTTCAAATGTTTATTAAACCAAGTATAATTCAATACAATTTAGTACTTGGTTTTATAATGCATATAATGCTGAGATTCAAATGCTTATAAAACCAAGTACAATTCTAAATGACTTTAACAACATACATGTTTCCCTCATAATCCATCAAATTCGAAAAAAATTCCAATAAACATTGAAAAAACTCAATATATCCAAGCAGATCATGATATCTTGCATAGAAAAGTACAACAAAATATACACACATGTAAGAAGTTGAGTAGAAGAAGTAAATAGGTATATTGGAGTCCCAAGAACTTGTAAAGAAGTAAACACATCTAGATAAGAAATTAAATCCCACTAGGTCTCTCACTGTTTAGGTCTCTCAAGTCAATGAAGCAAAGAGATGGTTTTTGCATACCAATTTGAAATCATGACCTTTGTCATGAGTTACATTGAGGATTGGAGAGGCAAAAAGGATATCTACTATGACTCCACTAAGTTTTCACCATGCATCAGACATTATGAATCATGAAAACCACATGAAACATAGGAACAATAATCAAAGTATGTGCTCCAAACTAAATTAGGATGATGAAAGATGAAACAATACTTTTAGTTCGAATGTTCTTCTATAACATTGTCACCAAAAATATCCTAACAATGCAATGAACAAACATTATTAACAATGCAATGAACATAAATTAATTTGAGTTAAAAATGATTTAATGGCACGAACATCTGGAAATTTATTTAAAGTTAAATCACCTGCTGAGGTTGTGTCACCAGTGTACTCTATCATATCACTACCAGTGGATTGGGTATTTGATGTTGCATTCTCAGAATGCAAGTGGAAAGCAACTACAACTTGTGAACAAGCACCTCTTCAGCAAAAAATCAAACCATCTAATGTAATTTAAATTGTTGTTAGCATAAATGAAAAATGAAACACTAAGCTGAGACCCATCAATGTATACAACAATAAAGTGATGCAAGGAGATTACAACCAATATCATTGACAGAACTATAGAACAATGAAATTCAAATTCTTAGGTTAGTTATGGAAACAATAATATTTTTAAAGCTGTCTTTCAAAAGGCATCATAGATTACCTCTCCTTGGACCTTTAACCCTAAACCATCATTCAATGCAAAGCACTTCCTGCATCCAAGACAAAATCATCATGCACCCAAGCTACCATTGACAACATTGGTCTCATATGTTACAATTTCTTCTAAGAAAAATCAATGTAGGTTCTCACCAGTCATGGATTAAGATAAACCATTGCAAAACCTAGAGAGCAGCATACCTATATATACATAAACTTTAGTCTTTGGATGCAGAAAGGAAAATTTCATTTTTCAGCACCGCTATATCATAAGTTTAATGCAGAATTTATTGTTTATAACTTTAATTAGAAATCTAATATGGTGTATAGATCATGCCCTCAAATCTGTTCTCAATTTCTACTCTCGTTCCCCTGTCGCTCACCATTTCCTTCATACACAACTTCCATTTGCTCTTGGTTTTCTGTGGTATGAAAAGTCAAAATGAAAGTTTAGATATATATATACACACATTTGGGGACAAAATATACCAAAACTAATAAAATGTTATCAAAAAGAATAATTGATACCTGCGTTTCTTCCTCGCCAAGAAAAGAACCATCAACATAGTCATCATCATTTAGCATTTGGGAATACTGCATAAATTTCAATAAATTTATAGACATGAGATTTGGATAATAAACACACACACACACACCCACACATATATATATATACAAAAAACATTTAATTTTTAACATGTGTACATTCTAGCTCATATTGTAAATGTGTCTTTCGTGAGTTCAATTATTAAACCATACTTACGTACCAAATCTATGCGTCAATTTTCTTGAGCCTTGACATGCTTATACATGTCTCTACAATTTGCTACATACTGCTCGAGCTCTAATCGACTCATAAATCTCAAGGCATCATCTAAATAGTCATCAAATGAGCTGCAATCCATATTGGTTCAAGATGCCATATTATTTAAGCCGATTTCTACCCTTGCCAATGCAACCATAACATGATCATTTATATGTGACCTCACCCTACTTTCTACTTCGGATGTCATTTGAAAATCCTCTGGAAAAGAAATGACCCTAGGTAATGGAACTACTAAGCAAGGTACCGGTTGACTATATTCAACATCTCGCAGTGAATCAGGACGTTCATATGTACGGCCTTTTCTAGCACCGTAGAAAGGTGATCCCATATCTGTATAGTCGGGGTCCATGTGCAACCGAAACTCTTCAATTAGCATCTTGACAAAATATTGAGGGACCTCATCATTATTTGGGAACTTCCCATATGCATAGAGGAACCTGGACTAAATATGTGGTGCAAATTTGGATAATTGAATCTTACAATCTTTAGACGTCCTTTGTCTTCAGGCTGCATGTCAAATAATGAAAATACCATTTCTTTTGTGACAATGTTTTTTATTTCTCTGAACTTGTGGTGACCCATCACCGCCAATCGCCTCCTATGCATCATGTAATAAAAAATTTTGGTTGATGGTCCTACCCCAACATAAGTCACAATCAAACAATTCAGATTGTGCAAAAAAAATTGGAGACTTTGTTGACAACCGATAGAGATAGTAGAACTCTCAAGTTCACTCTGCAATCTATCAGAATGCTCCCTCATCTCTTTCTCAGTAATCATTTCGATCTTGTCTTCCCAAGGAATCTCATCGGAAACATCTTTAGGATGAGTGTAGAGAGGGTCATATGTTTCATTGTGGGCATACTAACGTGCTTGATGACCTCTCCTTGTATTATGAGGTGGAATAGGAGCACGAGCAGCAAACCCTGTAAGAAGTAAAACATGTGCAAGTATTAGAATGTACATATAATTTTTTGATCAAAGTATACATATTTAAATCAAATGTGTTGATTAAAAATACCTGGTGGATTCTCTGCATCAGCATGTACACTTTGCGTACTAGAAACTAACTTTCTATCCTATCAGTATCCTCAGAATGTGTAGAAGCCCTTGTAAAAAACAATAAATTGGAAATCACATGTAAGTTTAAGTGAAATAGCATAATTTTTCGCAACTTAAACACTCATGTCCAATAAGAATTATGGTCAGAATTTACGTAAACATTATTCTTCTGGTTTTGGCTCTCTGAGCTAGTAGTATATGCAGCATAAGGCATTGAATGCATGTGCACAAAAATAATCAAGTCATATGCATGTAACATTTTAAAGAAATCAAAGACATTTATCTTGTACTATAAAAAGATAAATAACATTGAAAAAATAGCTATGCGTGGCCTTCGTGCCTGTCCACTAGCCCCTGTAAAAAACAATAAATTGACAGACACTTATAAGTAAGAGAAATGTCATAATTTTTCACAAATTAAATATGCATGTCAAACAATATTTATGAACTTAGATTTCAGCGTTACCATGTAAATATTGCATTTCACTGCTTGTGGTAGGCATATCAACAGAGCAAGTCACTGAATGCATGTGCACAAAAATAATCAAGTCATATGCATGTAGCATTTTTAAAAAGTTAATTGTATTTAACTTGTAGTACTAAAAAATGATAAATATCATTAGAATGTACCTATGGGTGTCATGTATCCAATAAACCCGTCATAATTGCGTCTGCCATGTTCAAATCCACTACCTATGCATGACAAGATCTTAGAAAAGTGTGTAAAAGAATATTATCCACGAATTTAAAAAAATGCCAAATTTAAACATGTTGAAGTTAATAGTCGAATGCACTTGATAGTGGACCTGTGGTGCATCTAATACACCCATATGAATGGTATATTTGAATTTCGGTACCACTACGAACATGTCTAGATGTCCCTAGACGATCTATGTGTCCTTATTGATGTCCCACACTTCTTTTGTTGTCCTAACCCACAGAAAACCCACTAATTCCCTTAAACGGTCACCCCTAAAACAAAGTTGGTAACTTGTTATCACTGTCCCTTTTCCTTACAATATATTCACACAGTGACAAGTGTCACAGTCCAATGACTGTGACACACTCATTCCTCTCTCCTTGCTTTTACTCGTATTTTTCACAATTCTATATCAAAGTTAAAACTCAGATTTGATACAAGGTAATTAAATGCTATTATTGGCTACTTATGTCATTTATCAAAAATGGAATTACATTCCTACTTGAAGATACTGTGAAAAGTTGACAAGCAAGTGGTGGTGAATTTCATCTACCATTCAACCAATTGCATTATTACACCTCACCTACACAGTAGAGAACATTTTAGATTTGATAACAGTGTCATAATTGCTATCATATGTATCTATTGGTGGTGTAAGAAGGTGGATGGGAATATTCTATGACTATTAATTCCTTCTCCCTTGGTTTGAACTCCATTCTTTCCCCTTTTTGAGCCCATTTCAATTTTTTTGAGTAAGGAATGTTAATTTTTCATCAAGTTAGGGTCATATGCAGAAGAATAACAATTCAATATACTTTAATGCAAAAAATACCTTTAATAAACAATTACAAAATTGAATATGAAATTGTGCAGTAGTAATTTCTAACAAAACATAATTTTCATCTCTTTCAACTTCACACATTTAACACTATCATATAGGTCATTGTGTTAAGTGATTTTAAATCCTTTAACACTACCAGTTAGATCATTGTAATAAAATAAACATATTGATCATGTAACAATGAGAGAGATATAGTTGAAGATACTTACCTGGGTGTGAAACCCTTCCTGTAAAAATACTCAGAAGAGTTACTTTCATAAAAGACTGTGCCTCAGAGAGGCTATTCTACTCTAGGAACTAGCTGACCCTACAAGACGGTGTGTACAAACCAAAGAGAGAAATGAATGGGGGTGAGAAGGTCAATAACAGTCAAGCACAGTACAGAACTCAGCATAAATAAAGTCACAAAAATTATAAACTTCAACAAAGTCTCAACAAAAGAGAATTGATTCTCAGCACACCATAACTGATCACAAGTGATCAAAGTCAAGTATAAATAACTAGATTTGTCAACAAACAAAACTTAGCATAACCAATTTAAACCAAGGTCAGTCTTAACAAATAGATCTGAGCATAAATAAGACTCAGCATTAACAAAAATGAGAACTTAGATCAAGCTGTCCATACAAGTTGAGACCCACACAAATCAACAAGCAGATCTAGGGCCAAAGAGACTCAAATGTGCTACTAGCATACCCTAGGACCTCACGACCTCCATTAAGAGACAACCAGCAAACAATTCTAGGTTCACGGCCTCCCCAAAAACTAGATCAGACCCCAAACCAGCATGCAACAGCAGATCAAACTTCAAGTAGAATTCAAACAACAGACCGAGTCTCAATTAAATATTAGGGAAGCATATACTGAGACCTTAACCAGCATCAACAAATACAAACAGATCTCAGATAGGGTTATAACAGTAGGCTGAAACTTGTCACAAGGAACAAAACGGATCTCTATAGGATGAAAACTAGGGAAGCAACAACAAAGATCTCCATGTCAACATTCAAACAAAAAAATCAGATCTGAAGTGTGGGGAAACTTCAGCAGGTGGGAAGCCTCATAACATGTGAGTGAGCAGCAACAAAATGTCCTCAATACCCTTGATGTCAAGTAGTGCATAAAAAATAATAGAGCTGAGATGTGAAGTGAAAATGACTTTACAAATGAGGAACAAAGGACTTCTATTTATAGAATTGTGAGATCAGTAAATTCATCCTTTAAATTAGGATTCCATAGAATTAGGGAGGTTATCATAAAAATAATAAATTAGGATTTCATTAAATTAGGGAATGGCCACCTTAAGAAATAAAAATAAAAAATATAGAAAACCAAAATAATAAAAATAAAATAAAAAATAAAAAATAAAAATAAAAAATGAGAAAATATAAACAATGGTCATAAATACAGAGTAGGGTTTAATGTCCCAAATAAATAACATAGATGTGGGTACAAAACCCATGACCCTTAGAACCAAGGGTATGCTCCAAATGTGGGAAAACAACCATAATACTTTACAAGACCAAAAACATCAACAAGGTGGTATAATAAATAAAATAAAAAATAAATGAAGGTGGGTAAATGATCCCATTAACCACAATTCAAAGACAAGTAACCACAAGAACAAAAAAATAACTCAACCAAGGTGGGGAAGGTACATTAACTAGTCATCTCTCTCGCAAGTGTACAAATGTTCCATATAACCTAAAAGTTCATCATCACTGTATAAGTAAGGGTTCACACGGATGATGTGACCTGTGGTCCTTTAGGTTGAGATTCGGTCCCAGACTAAGTCATGTTGATCAACCTCTGGTCCATGACCAGGTCCTCCATTCTCCCAGAGAATGGTCCTCAGCCTCAAGCTGAGATTTCAGTCCCAAACTGAATGTTGATCAACAATCTGCAGGACCTACTTGGTTCTTGACCAAGAATCTTCCTAGTACTAGACCAGGATGTCTCTGTCTCAACCTGCAGGATCTGCTTGGTCCATATGACCAAGAAACTGTCTAGTCCCAAACCAGAATACCCTAGAGACAAATAGGGTCCCTAGCCACATGCTAAGGACTTCGCCATGGCATCAACCTGCTTGGTCCTCGACAAAGAACCCTAAGAGACAGCTAGGGGACCTAGGGTACTTTCTAGGGTCTTACTCTTTACTTTGCCTGGTTAACTTGACTAGGAACCCTAGTTAAGTGACTAGGGTACCATTCTCTCTAAGAATGGGTCTCACATCTGCACTAAAAAATTAACAAGGAAGAGTGCTTGAGAAGCATCTATATGTTTTCATTGTAGTTTGAACAAATTCTCTTGAGGTTTCCAAATGCTTTGAGAAGGCCATCATTCTTTCATGATTATTTTGAGGAGCTTATGTCCATGAAGTTGGGGATTTGATTTGTGCTTGTAAGTGAAGGTCTCAAAGGATTCATTGCGGATATTTTAAGACTATTATACCCACATTTCTCCTCTCCAAACATACTCTTCTCCTCATTCTTACTTCAAGTTTTTTCAAGACCAATCCCCCTAAGGGTGGTGTTTTCTCCCTTTTTGAGTTAAGGAATCTTAAGAGAAATTGTTGTCAAATTTTATTTGAATATTTTTCAAGAGTGAAAAAGGTTAAAACTTTGGTCCATTACCTCTATTATTTACCATTCAATGAATTTGAGGGGTTTATGAGGTCGTTTTCCACTATATTGGACCATTTTTGCAAAGTCTGTGAAGATATTAGAATGTGGTTGCAAGTGTGAGCTAATTTTGGTTGTGTATTGACTTTAAAATAACGAATGGTCTAATTGGTGAAGATATTGTTGGTTTAGGGAAGGAAATTTGGGGGGTTTGAGCTAAAAAAGAAGGGGAAGAGTAGCAAATCAAAGTGCAGACTCTTAACTCACTTATATATGGATTTATCAAACCTATTAGGGCCTAGTTGACCCATTTATTATAGGTTATGGGATAATTGGACGAGTTTTGAAAAGAACGTTTTCCAGTAAGCCTTCAAACACCCCTAGGGGGAGATGTGGGGGAAATTGAGCAATTAAGAATCAGAAAAGCAATAAGGGAAATATAAATACATATTGTAGTAGACCAATTGATGGAAGAGTAGAATTCCATTTCATTAAGAAATGGATACTTTGCAATATATGATCATAGCTAACAACTTAATAGGTTCAAATTTTACTATTGAAAGGAAAACAATTTACCGATTATTAAATTCCTTATAAGGGCTATACATAGGTATAGTTTATAGGATGTAAATATTCAAATAGAGTGTCTTGTAATGTGGAGTTTTAGTTAAGAATTTGTTCTCAATTTCTTTCAAACTCTCCAACTGAGGAAAAGGACTAGCTCTGACCAAAGAAATTCATCGTGTAGGGTGAAAACGTGAAGCTAGGAAACAATTCTGTGACAACGGAGTGAAAAAAAAAAGAGTGCGCGTGAATGAATAGGGAAAAAAAAGTCAACCTCAAACTCTCAGCCTAGAGTTTTTTAAACTCTAGGCCGAGAGTTTTGAGAGTTCAAACTCTAGGCCGAGACTTTGAACCAATCTACGCATTGTATTTTTAAAAAAACTCTCGGATGAGAGTTTGAACTAAACTCTCCGCCGAGAGTTTGGAAGACATTTTCTCGCCCGAGAGTTTTTGGTCAACAATTCCAGCACCATTTCTACAAAATTCAGAAATGTGTCACTTTAACAAGGTCAGACCACTGCAAAACATGAGAATTACATGTCAGAGTTTATACCAATAGATTCATCATTCAATCTACTTTCTAGCAATATAATTTTTTTTCAATTTCATTTAGGATTACTATTTTTTTTCTATTTTTTTACTAAACTTTATCATTAAAAAATTGAGTGACTGAAAAGTAAATCACAATGAAAATTCAATATCGTCACAATGATGAAACCAAATTTTTTAAAAAAAATACAAGGATGTTCCTTGAAGTGTCCACTTCAATGGGTTGGTTTTAGTTTGTTTGATAAGAGTAACATTTGAAAGAAAACGTGAAGACAAAAACATGTGTCAATAATGCACCATTTTCTGAACATACACTATTTCGATAAATAATAAAAAATAGTTCCCAAGTCTTAAAAAACTCAAAATATAGTCCAGGATCAAGTTTAGTGTGTGTAGATTATGAGCATACAATTTTTTTCCCTAAAATGAATAACCATCTATCAAAAACACATCGTCAACACAAGTAACTCATTATCCATACCTAAAATTTTCAAGTATATGCCATTGGTTGACAACAAATTTGTCCCATGATATGTCCATAAAAAAAATTAAAAAAAATACGAGTAGAAAGCTAATTCAAATCTGTAAAATCTTTGTGTTTAGTTCAATTTGAAATTCCTAAGGGATATATGGGTTTGAAGAGGTCGAAGTTGAAAAACATAAAAATTAACAGTTTTTTTGGTCAAAAACAAGCCAAAATTGTTTCCCAACTTCATGTTTTCACCCTGTAATAATAGAAAATTTAGTTATTTCTCTTCATGAAAGCACTCATATGAATAATTGCAATGATCTATTAATCATGTCGAAATTTTGTTAGTGAAGTGTAGCATTAACCAAACTTTTAGTATTAATAAGAACTCATGAATAAGGAATTGATAGGTAAGGCCAACATCTAGTCTGTAATGAAAAAAGGGTCCTAACCTATATTGAGAATAAATCTTAGAATTGAGCCTTGAGTTGATCAATATTGAAAAGTATAATCCATTATACAATTAAGTTGTCAACCTAAAGTTGAGTGCTAAATTGTGAGCACTGCATGTGCATGCGTGACCAAATATTTATGTAAAATATGGTATTCTCTTCCAAAGTGCTAATGCTTACAGGTTGCTTTGTTTGCACTCATACTCCTTGGCTGACAAAATTGAAACAATATTTCTCAGCCCAAGCCACATACTTCTTAATGACGAAGTAATGGGAATCTTTAATTAAATAGGTGTGGTTATCTAATAATATATATATATATATATATAGATATAGATATCCTACCTCATGTCCCCAAGAGATACAGTTGGGAATCAGGGACGTTATAGTAGGACCCTAACTCAAAAACAGTTATTTTGTAGCTTAGAAAAGTCAATATTTTTTGACTTGGCTAGTTTAGGGCTACTCCATTCTATGATATTTTCATTAGTGAACGTATCGATTCTTCTCAGCCAAATGTATCAATGTAGTAGAATATATATAACCATAAGTTCTATTTCTTATCTCATATTATGTCAATATATGTTCTTTAATTTGTCACAAACCCATTCTCTAAACAATACTTATGCTTAAGGAGTATCTTCACCCTACTTGAATTTTTAACACAGATACCTTTTAGAGTCGTGGATTTCTTTTTCAAGTCCTTTTATCCATAAAAAATGTTCCTTATTATGTCCATGAGGCTGGGATATAATTAGTCCTTCAACTTAGTTCCTCAAGTAGTCATGAGTAAGCTTTCAAAGTTCCTCAATATTTTCATCTTCATTATCTAGCGTACAAAGAGTTATTCCTCTAACCAGGTCTATAACTAATAGCCTAAAATATTCTCCAAGGGTCTGCAATGTTCTTCAAACTTACAACAAACAACTTGAAAATTGTGCTCACTTGTCTTCTACTAAGTCTGGAAAACCGAGTCTTAAAATTGCAACAACACTTAAGTTGGGGACCTCTTCAACCAATCCAACATTATGATGGCATATTTGAGGGAGGATTATTGTTTTTCAAACACATATATTTGTTGATTGGAGTGGCCAAGAATATCCACACAAGTCAATTAATATTTCCTTCAGAAGAACTTCTTCATACTATTATTCATCTAGGTTATTGATACATGGTTCCTTTTAAGAGATAATGTGTACTAAATATTTCCAAAAAATGCAGTCCTCAATCAGTCTTTAGGTCAACTATTCAAATATGTTGTGTGCATTTCAAGATGTTCTATTTCATCCCTCAAGACAACTCTTCGGATCTTTCCTTTAATACAAACAACTCATCCCTTCAAATAGTCATGAGATCTCATCAAATCCTTCCAGTTTTGCATATTTGTTAATTCCTTTTTAAGACAGAATGAGCGATATTTCATGAGCTTCATCTATTTTAGCTGTGTCCAACTCATTGTTTATTTATTTATTGGCATTACCAAGTTATTCCTTTTCTTGTCATGTCCTTTTCTTACGCAATCAAATTTCATGTACCAGTATGATTGTCCTTCAATATTGTTCCCAGCTGATCCTTCTCATATCTAATTCTTTCAAAACCGGTAGATGGCTCTCAGTAACTTCCATAAGCTCTTTATTTAAACATTATACCATGGCTTTCCAAAATAAGACTTAGTCTCTTGCTTCTCCTCCAAACGAATTTCCAAGTCATTCTAATTGCTAATGCTACCCCTAATCAACTCAGTTACTCAAGACTTCATCAACTATGGAAGGCTTCCATGAGGTGTGATCACTATCCACAAGAATACTTGACTTGTTGAATGACTAGCTTGCTCCTTTGTAAATAAGCATCCAACCACGCAAGTCAGGTTTTCAAATAATTTTTCTCTTTGTCCTTTAATGACAATCTAGAAATGATTTTTAAATCATTTGCATTTCAGACTAGTCATAGTCTCTTTCAAGGTTTCAGGGTCTATCCTTAAAATTATTTATCATGGATTTCAAAAGTAATGTCTTAATTTGATGCACAGTATTAAATCCTTCTTCTTTAGAATCGTCTCTGTACTTATACATATATGTTCATCGAAGTAGTCCTACATCAGTCAGGGGTTTCATAACAACTTCTAATGATGTTACTGTCCCCAAACACATGCTCTTTTTCACAAGTTTTCTTTTGATACTGCTCATCATTAAGAGCTTTAACTACTTATAGCATGCAAAGATAACTCTAGCTTATATTTAGGAGTAGTACTGCCATTATCTTTGGACATTGTACAACTTTGATTAATGAATTATGTAGGATAGAATGGAGTATTTAGTTCTAGATTCATGAAACTAATGGATACGATGTTTCTATGACTTTCATATTACCCAAAAACCTAAATCCCGTGCCTATGAATGGGATACATAACACCTTTATTTACCAATTTATAAATTGCCAACAAAATGCCTTCCTTTATTTACTAATTCAATTAGAATCCATCTATTTGGTTGGAAAATGATGGGTTCTCACTCCATCAATGTCTGTTTGGTAATGATGGGTTTTGAAATAATATGAAAATGCCTCAGATGTAGATTTTGAATCAGACTATAGTCAATATGCTAAAATTTAGGATACCTTAGAGAGATAGGGTGTCATAATACCTTAGAGAGCTAGGGTTTGGACACTGTTCTCATCTGTTTTGATAGAACACATGTGCTAAAATTTAGGATACCTTAAAGCATAGTCGCATAGTCAATATTCTAAAATTTAGGTTACCTTAGAGAGATAGGGTTTCATAATACCTTAGAGAGCTAGGGTTTGGAGATTGTCCACGCTCTCTCCTTCACCTGCTTTCTTCATTCCTTTGTGGTAGGTAAGGTGGGTAGATAGGTAGGATAGAACCCACTCATTTTTGTTTTGTTCATTCAACATGGTTTTATTCTGTTCTGATACCGTGGCTACTATGCCCAAAGTCTTTATAGTAGTGCCTTCCTGCTTACAGACAATGACCTTACATGTACAGATATTGATAAATGGGGGGCATTTATTAAATATAACCCACATACCACTCAAAATTATACCAAAATTTCGATGTGCTCAAGGCATTTCAGAAGATGGGTTGGATGGATTTCTTCATCAAATTTAATGGATATAGTGATGACATAACCCTGGAATTTTCCATGAATATGAGGAAGGTCATTGAAGAAGAATGCATGATACCAGTAAAGTGGGTGGTTATCACTCTAATTGAGGGTGTTTTGGTCATAGTTACAGGTATACCATAAGGGAAATAATAAATATGTTGAATGCAGATCTGTTAAAATATATAAATTTCAAAGAAATTCGGTTCTGTAGCTAACTTTCAAAGAAATTAAAAGAAATTCAGTTTTGCAGCTAACTTACGGTAAATTAAGTTGTGGGTGATTCCAAGGAGTTCACTAACGGGGTTTCAGAAGCGTCGGATTGATGCCATGCTGAATTGGTTTCCACCTATTTTACGGGACAGGCTTATTGCAGCTCGGAGAATGGAGAACCAAAATTTAAACCCTGTTTTTGGCGGTATACAGAGACGTGTGTTGGGTGCGTGCCCATCCAAGGGTTTCGACAAAGACCTGTTTTCAGCAGTATACATAGATGTGTTTTGGGCGCGTGCCCCTCCAAGGATTTCGACAAATACAATCACAAACTGGCGAGGCCAATCTGTGGTTTGTATAAAAAAAACACTCTCGGGCGAGAGTCTAAACTCTCAGCCGAGAGATCTGTTCAAAAGTTTCAAATCAAACAATTTGTCCATACTCTCAGACGAGAAACTTAACTATTCTCTACCGAAAAAATTTCTAACCATTACTAAACTCTAGGCTGAGAAAATATGTTGACTTTTTTCTCGACCGAAAAATTGGAAATTATAACCAAAAAACACCCCATTCTCAAAAAGTTGTATTGCACCTTCGAGTTTTCACCTCTCTCTCTCTCTCTATATATATATATATATATATATATATATTATTTTTTCTTTTTTCAATCCAAAATAATCGCCTAGAATACTATACTTAAGTATACTATTCTAATGCTTAAAAAATACATTGTGTGGAAGGATTTTCTTACACACGTGATCCCCTTTACTACACTTGAGACTGTGATGGCATAGCATTTGAATTTCTAAGCTTCAATCTGGCTGTTGAAGGATGAAAATTCCAAAGATTCATAATGGAATATATCTCTAAAGAATGGCTCAATAAAATTGGAAATGTGAACGAAGCGACTAGCTTCAAGCTGGAGGAAGACCCCATCCTCTGCGATAATAATTGTTTTTTTTTCCGAAACTTCTTCAACAATGAGCCTTTGCTCTAAATGTTTAAGAGATCTTGTGGGTCTCTCTGCTATTGCAATGGCGGATATATATTATGGAAGTGCTTTGGGACTTGATTGGCGAGATAGGTTGTGTAGCACACAAAACTATGGGTGGGAAATTGGTAGGCACATAATTCCAACATGTTGAGCTAGAATGTTTTGACTCCTAGAAAACAAGCTGGATCTCTTGCTCATGGGAGCCTTTTCCAATAGTCATCAACCTTTTCCCATTTATTGTTGAGCGATAGATCAAGTACCTCCCATACCTTATCAAAATTTTATGTTTTGCTTCTCGTTTATATTTAATGTAATAAGAGGTGGAATTCAAAGCAATTTTATTATTATAAATTTTTTTTTTTTAGTTTTAAATTTTGAGAAAAAATCCACTCCTCCACGAAATTATGTCCCATCTTAACTATACTAAACCAATTAGAAAATTAGAATAATACATTTTAATAATTGTTAAATTTATTTTGGTTTCTCAAAATATCATAACTAATATAAAAATTGTATCAAACTTTAGAAAACATTGGAATTTTTTATTATCTAAAAGCAAACTAATGCACTTTAACTTTTCTATCAAAAAATATATCATTCAAAATAATTTATCTATTTAAATTTATCCAAAAAAATACTACCCATTTTAAAAATCTATCCACCCATATCAAATATTTACAAACATTCACAAACATGACTGAAAAACAAGATGCACCTCTCAAGAATTACAAACATGACTGAAAAACAAGATGCACCTCTGAAGAATGAGGAGTTAGTTAAAGTCGAGCAACAACTTCAACTTTTAATAGTCTTCAACTTGATTTTACATTTTTAAAATCTTAAATTAAGGTCAAATATTCACAAACATGATTGACACACAAGATGCACATGAGAAGAATAGGGAGATAATTAAAGTCATGCTATGGCTTTAGCATTTTTATTTTGCATTTTTTTAATTTTGAATTAATGTAGTCGCAATTTTTAATATGTTTCAATAATCTTGAATTAAGGTAGTTAATTTGTAGTATTTTTCAATCATGTTGGATTAAGGTAGTTAATTCGTAGTGAAGAGAATAGACATAAATAGATTTTAAATATTTTATAATTTTTGTACTTTTTAACTTCTCTTCATTAAAGTCATCAAAAAAATAAGTGAAATCATAAATAATTAGTGTATTAAATATTTATAACACATTCTAAGTATGTTATTAGATATTTTCCACTTTCCAAGACAGTGAGAGCTGCTTAGTATTTAATGCACGACTCAATACTTAGGGTCTAATGGATTTGGAGATTCTTCAAATCCAACCAATCCTAAGCCTTGAGAGCGTGGGATAAGGGGCACTCAAATCGCCTCGCTTTTCCGGTCATTTGTTCCCTAGATCCGGTTATAAAAACCGGCAGAAGCATAGTTCCACCAGTTTACTGTGGAACTATGCCATGGAACTATGCCCCCAAAGGTTTTGGGCCATTTTAAGACGACCCAGATCATCGAAATTCCAAAAAAATGATCAGAAGAAGGTGGAACTATGCCTCACCGGAAAACCACTCACCGAAATACCGAGACGATTTGAGTGCCCCTTATCCCACACCAGCATTGAGCTGCTGCATTAAATGTTGGGCAGCTCGATGCTTAGCTTTCTTCCAAAACTCGTGATGTACAATCTGTTAATGATACCTTAAAGGATTGCTAATAAACTTTAATGTCATTCAATACAGTTAAATGCTAGCCACTTTCTTTACTTTCCAACTTAGATTCTCTTTTCTCTACCATTAATGCATATCACAATTGTCTTAATTCCTTTGCTTCCATGATTACGTGGTGTTATAAGTTATTTTCAGAATAATATATTTTTAAATTAATTTTTATTTTTATAAATATATTTTAAATGATATATTATTACATTAATATAATTTTACAAATTTAAAAAAATTACTTTAAAATAAATGGAATATAAATATATATATGTATAACACATTACAAAGTATTATAAAAAATAAAATACATTGCAAAACATTATATAAAAATAAAAGCCAGTAATTTGACTACAAAGCTGTTACATTATAACATGTGGTAGGAAGTATAAAAATACTGACATGATACTTGGTAAATCTAGAGTACATTATTTGTAAAAAATTAAGTTAAATAATTTTTTTTATAATAAATTTTGAATTTTTTTAAATAAATGATTTTTATTAAAATGAATGATTGTGTATAGTTCGAAAGATATAATTGTTATTGAAAATATGTAATTCTTTGATAAGAAATCATAGATTAAATTAAAAATTATAATTTTTTTTAAAAAGATAATGATGATTCGATTTGTAAAGAAAATAAAAAAAAAATTGTGTAAAAAAAGAGATGTGTAACTCTTTAAATATTCATCTTGCAATTTATATATATCTTTAAAAATAATAAAATATTATAAAAAATAACATATATCAGCTATTTAAAATATTTACAACTACATTAATCTTGATAAATCCTTTGAGATGGATCTATGGTAGTGTAACCCAGTGTAACCCCAATACAGATACAAGCAAGTCGAAGTTAACATATTGAAATGTTGAATGGCTATGGAGTAGACAGAAGAGCATGGGGACTCCATGCATTTCCAGTGTCTTACATTTACAAGCAAGTCGAGTACAAGTTAACATATTGAAATGTTGAATGGCTATGGGGTAGACAGAAGAGCATGGGGACTCCATGCATTTCCAGTGTCTTCCCATGAGCTTGTGGTTGGCTCATGGCTAAACAACTCCACCATAAACGTGGACAACTCCAGGTCCGGTGCCCTGCATGACGCTTCAGTGATCGGTTCCAGGCACTCAACCAGATTTTCTTCAACGTTCGTTTTGAATAGATCAAAAGAACATACTCTCTCTTGATTTTGATAATGTAATGAACAAAGTTCTGTCTTCCGCACTGGGTTTGACAATTGGCCTCTGCCATTAACAGCGAATGAATGAGACAGCTTCTCTTCATATTCATCACCAGCTGATTCATCAACGTGATTAGGCTTTGTCCGTTCTTCCATTGACTTCATAGAAGCAGCCTTTCTGTAAATCCGACATAACACGATATCGATCTTGTTCTGCAAGTCAACTTAAAGTTGTTATCTTGTCGATCTTAATCTTGAATTTATCTACTAAATTGTAATGGAAGCAAAAAGATAGAGGTTTGGATTTTCATTTTCTTTCATCCCTAATAAATCCGCGGCTTATATATAAACGCTGAAGACTGAAAAACGATGGGAAAACTACCTTGACTCTGGAGGAATTGAAATCTGGCAACCTGTACTCGTTCATGATCCAGTCCGTCCTCTGCCCTCCCGGGGCTTTTCCTTTATAAAACACCAGAGTTTTCTTGAGACCGATGCACTGAAGCTGCTTGTTGCGAACTGCTCTGTCTGTACCAGTGGCCTTCCAGAAACCTGACATCGTCAATCTGTTAGGTCGAGGGCATGAATTCTTACTCTGTCTTGGAACAAAAAAGAACCATTGTCTCTCCGCAGCATCATTAGCCAAACCTGCAAGATTACAAATACGTCAATAGATATTAGGCCAAAACTCGTTTTCAAATTCAAACAAAGGGAAGAAGCATATATCAGAGAAGTACCTGGTAACTCCCAGGGGTCATATCGATACAAGTCCAGGGTTGGTATAACTATATCTAAGTTCAATAGGTGGCCGCCTTGGACCTGTTTCTTCAGATAAAAGCCCACTAGCTCTTCTTCCGTGGGATAGAACCTGAAGCCTGGAAAGTCCATTAATTCTCCCACAACATACCTATCGTTGTATATTTCTTCAAGCACGGCCATTTCTATTTCATCAAGAACCGTTTATAATAATGGCCTCATCCCCCACACATATATAAAGCTCTCTGTATATGAAGGTGCCTATAGATTACTTAGAATAATTCTTAAAGAACTGTTGACGAAGAACGGAATAATCGGAATGGAAAGGGAAGAAGGTCGAGAGAGTTGTTCAGGCGCAGACCAAGGGAGTCCGTTTCAAGTACATTTCCTCGTTCAAACTATTATTTAAGTTGCCGTGGTCGGTGTCCCGGGAGATTTGAGTGGGGCCTAGTTGGACGAGGTTCTTCAAACTTGATCTGTTAAACCAGTGTAAACTTGCCAGTCAGCGTTTTTATGAACTCCCTCAACCACAACAACTAGTAAACATGCAGCCCAGCTCTGTTTCACTGGCTTCCTCTGCGTTGTAATTGTACTAGCCTATCAGAGTGTCCACAACTAGACAGTACTTAAGTCTTGCTCGTTTCTTTCGTTGAAATATCCACGAAATTTCACAATTTCATATTTTAATGGTCACAGTACTCGGCGTGGAGACAGTACGAAAAAGAATTTCGTAGAAATTTCAACGAAATTTGAAATTGCTTGACATCTTTTAGTTTTGATTCGATAAGGAATGATATTATAATGGTATTGTCCAATCCATAGTACGTCGTGATTCTCGCGCACATAAATACATGATATGTACAGACTGTCGTCGGACTCGGAAGTCGAAAATATCGGCTTCTTCGCATGAACCCGATCTGATAAAATATCCAGCTTCCACGAAATCTGTACGTGGATTCTGCGCAACTAATTATCCCGCTTCGGTTGTTTATACGTAATGCTTTTATTATTACTTTTTTCCGTAACATGGGTTTTGTTTATCCGTAATGCTTTTATTATTACTTTTTTCTATAATAGTGGGTGCAGCTTTTCTGAACCAGCTTAAATCCACCACATCTTTTTCGCAGGAATCGAAACTGAGTTTCAGTCAAAACAACCATCAAAATCGTAGACCCCATTGCTAGCGCCTGTCCTCAAGGAAGAGTCTAACCCTTCAACGTTTTACCCAAACGTCCGTCTCCTCCGTCCCCTCCCGTTAACGGCGCCTCGACGTCTGCCTTCTCCGGCGCCCTTCTCCGGTGGTCTCACTCCTCCCCACGATGGGACGGGGTCCCACACGATATCCCGGGCTGCCAATCCTCGTCCCCGTCCGGATTCGCTCCTCCTCACGCCGACGTCCCGTCCATGCATTAATGCATGCTACCAACCCAGCTCGAATTCGAACCAGCTCGTCTGCCCCCTCCCGCCGCTTGTGCTTTGTTCCCATCTCCCCTGTCCCTGCATCCCCTCCGCTGCGAGCTTCCTATCCTGTTCAGTGCAAAGCTGCTGGCATTCTGCATGCTCCTTGAATTGTTCAGCAGGCCCACGGTGCTGTTCGAAAGTGCGAGGTCCATAGAGACTGACGGCGCCCTCGATATCATCACAGGTCAGCGGATCCTTACCCTTCTCCTTTCAATACTGCGATACATTATGGAGCAACGGACTGCTCCTTTCATGGCCTTTAAATCTCTGTGCATTCAATGCCTTTTAATTTATTTGAATGTTTTGGGTGTAACTTCAATACTAATTTAAAACAACCTCATTATTCCAAACTCATCTCTGTGAACAAACTACTAGCTACTGATTCAAGAGGAGTTTGCTGAAGAAATGGAGAAGGTAATTTAGATTGTCTTCTCTCCCGAGTTGAAGATGATGAGTTCGGGTTTTGGTTGTGAAAGAATGGGGATCGAGGGTCATGATTAACAGGGTTAACATGGTAAGAATGATTTGGCAGCCTGCAATACAATAATGGAATCTTTCCAGCTTCGAAATAAACTCGAGCTGAAAAACACCTCAATTTTATAAACTAGATTTCCTTTTTCCATAGCTTCTGTCATCCCAAGATATTCTGCAGCACAGCGTACTGCCACAACATTGTAGGCATTGAGTGTAACAACAATTCCATAGCAGAATTTGGCACATACACCCTTATACGCTGTTGCTGTTAGAGAAATTTTGTCTTTAATTAATATTTACACAAACCGAATTTGCTTCAATCTATCACCATAATACAACTATTATTATCTATATTTTGTGTTGTGTACTACAAACTATAATTTAGTTATACAACATTTGTAAATTTTGCCTTCAGCGGCCAACTTGTGGGATTTATAGAAGTCCTAATAGAAGTGAGATTCTTAAGATCAATTTTCAAACAGGAGAGAACTAATGTGTTCCATTCCAAACTCTATACAAGCCCTAATACAAGTAACTTTCTTTCTTAATACCAATTTTCAGGGCAGAGAGGAAGATTGTGTTCCATTCCAGACCCTGCAAGCTCTGTCTACTGAGAATACTTATGCAAACTCGGCTCCAGTCAAGGTAATCACTTGCATGTAACCAATCTCTCTCCTTCTTCTAGAAGATCAAGAAAACTTATTAGGTGGAAGAAATTTAAATTTCCAATCTGTTTTGCAAACATTTTTTTGGGATAATATTCATATATTCCCATTGAATCAAAAATATTTTAACAGAGAAATTATCTGTCCGGTGAGAATCAAATATTCAATATTTTGACTGATGTGCATGGATTTTGTGAATATATACAATCTGGGCAATCTGTTTCTGAATGAAAGTCTTCTTGAAATTTTGATTTACAGCCAATTGATGTCTCTTAAAAAATTTGAATTGATTTTGTTTGGTTTTTAATTCACACATTGGCACTAATCTACGACTAGCTGGTTGAGCACATATGTTTGCAGTCGAAGGAGCTATCAACATGGTGAATCCACACACTCTGATGTTCACAGTTAGAGATAGATTTAAGATAGATATTTAGTATTAACAAAGGCCTATTAATAGGAAATTGGGTTTATGGTCAATTGATTGTCACATTTCATTTTCCTGACAGCTCCCCAAGAGACTTTGCCATTCTACCCTGAGCCTCGTCTGTTTTCCTTCAAACAGTTTGCTATTCTTTGATTTTGAAATGGGGAAGCTCAGCGTTCATACTTTGTGCTGGTTCCCCAAGAGACTTTGCCATTCTACCCTGAGCCTTGTCTGTTTTCCTTCAAACAGTTTGGTATTCTTTGATTTTGAAATGGGGAAGCTCAGCGTTCATACTCTGTGCTGGTTAGGCACCCATGTTCACACTATGGTTTGGGAGATTCACATTGATGACTTACGTACATTGACTACTTACGAATTTTTTATCATCAAACTTGCATGTCACTAGCATTGCCTTTTTAGCATTGAATATCTACCATATGAACTGATACTAAATGTTATGTGTTTCAACCTATGTTGTGTGGAAGCGCCCCCCCCTCCACCACCGCTCCCTACCTTGTCTTCTAAATAGCTCACTAGGGAAGAGATACAGATTGCAATTCGTTTATCTGCAGTTTAGTATTTGATGACACAGAGTAAAAGGAGAGTAAAATGACAGAGTGCATTTTCCAGATTTTTTATCCTGGATCATCATTGCAGCAAGTGCACCAACTTGTCACATGGTTGGGCTTACCATAGTTTCATTTTTCATTTGACAACATTCCCAGTCGAATCTATATGATTCCTATTTTTAACCAAGTGCATTCGAGTCGTTATAGGGTGGCATTTGCCAATAATTAGGGAACAGTTCAATCCCTACAAAATCACTTCATTCACAAATATATAGGCTCTAAAATCTAATACTATCTAAGACTGTCTCTATGTTCAGCAAAGCAGAGTCGTCATGTGTCCTTGACATTCCTTTTCTCACAAACAACCATTTTACATTATCTAGTTGATTTCTATCATTCACAAAGTAGTTTTCAAGTTTCATAATGCTACTGTTTTCTAATATTTTCCCAATATTTCCGATAAACTAATTTTTCTGTTTTTTCTTAATTTTTGTGATTTTTCGAGGCACAACCATACCTTCAGTTTTTCTGATCAAAATTTGTTGTTTTATACTTTGCCAGGTCTTTCGAAGCACAAATAGTCTAAAAATAAAAAAATGGTGCACAAGTGGACGTTATGCTTAGAAGTGTCTTGTTGTCCGAATCCTAGTCAAGCAAAGATTAAATATGTTATTTACAACAATGCCTCTAATCAGGTCATCCAAAGAACAAGAGATGTCTATGGTAGAACTACTAATAATGAGGCATACTATATTGCCCTTGTTGAAGGATTGAAAGAAGCAAAAAAGTACGGTGCCAAGGATATTGTGGTTTACACAAATTCTGAACTGATATGTAACCAAATGAAAGGCCTCTATCAAGTTCGGGCAATCAATCTGAAGCCTCTTCATAAAGAAGCAACAATCCAAGCTGCCCGATTTCAGTCATTTAACATAAATTACCATGCAGAGATTCATAAGCTGTCCACCGGTCTTGTGTTTGGAGAAGTTTCAAAAGAGAGCTCCATTTCAAAAGTATATGCGGGTGGTGAAGAGGAATTATTATCAATGTATATTCCAACAAAAGTTGTTGATGGAAATCGATATAGACCTGCAATCTGTAAAATTAGTATTCTTGTTATGATCCTTGCGGGTGTTTCTAATGTCATGGTTGTTTCGTTGAAACCCATACATTTAATACTTTCACCTGAAAAGTGACATTTTTGTTGGACAAGTTGGAATTATCAATGATAAATAGTATGTGATATTTGGGTACCCAGTATTATGAGCTTTTGATTATACTATATGGGATCTCATTTATGCATTTATGTTAAAATGTTATTTGTATATATTTTTGAGTATTTTGTATTTGTAGATATTTTTACAGTTTATTATGCAAATACCCCATTCTTGGAGCATCAATACACCCACTCTTGCAACATGGTGGCTAATTACATTCAAGAGACTCACAAGATGAATTGAAGAGAGATAATTGCAAAGCAGAAGGACTGCCTGAGAACCAATTCCCAGAAAATTAAAACTTAGGGCCAACATGTCAAGCAGCGATCAGCCTTCAGCTGTAGGCATGAAGTTGCTCCTAAAGCCCGATGAAGTGCCAGTCATAACATGCTTTCTTGTTCGAATTTTTAAAAAATTACTCCTTTTGGCCAGCATACAATGACAATTTTACACCTTCCAGAACATAAGCTAATCTCTAGAAAGCTCCAAAACCAATTCCGCCATTTCCAGAAGCTGCCTTCTAGTCGCCGCCACCTAAAGATGCACAAAATATTTGGAATGATACACAAAATATTTGGAATCAGCAGAAGCATTTAATACAGAAACAACATGCAGATTGTTAAAAATTGTTCAATCCGCCTCTGCCAACTTTCTCAAGGTATCCTTGCCATTTTTTCTTAGTTAAGAGATAGTGCCTTGAGTTGATCTTGAAGTGTCGGTTTTGGGAAGGGCATAGATACTCTTCCAGTTATAGCTAAAGAGGACATGCTTGCCCCCTTGCTTATGTAGAAAGAGTGATCTTATGTGGAGACTCACCACTCATTTACTCCTTGATGTATCATTCTTGCTGTACATCTATGATTTAATTTCAATTAAAAAAAAAGGTTTGACCTGGTTGTGGTACTGGTCACCACATGTTGAATGAACACTGGCAGTAAACTAGTAATAGGTTCTCTCCCTTTGATCCATGGTGGCCAACATGGAAATAAATGTTGTTATTGGTAGTGATCACCATGTGCTCAAAGAACGATGGCAGTTTCCAGTCAGCTAGCAGTGTTCTTTCAGCACATGGTGGCAACATGGAACTAAATCTTGTTACTTGTAACAGGACAGTACGCCTTACTATGTTTGATTGTTTATCCAATGGGACTAATTATTGATGATATGAGGTTTCTTGGACCAGGGTTGAGTGTTGCTAGTAAGCTTGTGATCCCATGTTTGTATCCTTGCTCAGCTCATGAGTGACCTTCATGGAGGATTGTTTCGGTGGTCATCAACTTTGAAACAATATGGTGGACTCCCTTTTATTAGTATTAAGTTTTTGTTCTCAATATATCTGAAATTGTTTGCTTGTTTCTTATAGCTAATCTGCTATTATGCAGATCTGAATGTGAATGGCCTTTCTTCTGTATTTCATTATTGAAATACTTCGATTTAATATTTTGAATTGCTTACAATAAAGCATGAGGGATATTAGTGGGCACAATAAAACGCTCACTGGGGAAATCTTTTCTTGAAGCTAAGCATACTCCATTAAAGGTTATGCCAATTCTCTTACTTAACAGTCCCAACATTAAGACCTATATTAAGATTAATGCTTTTAATTGAAAACAAAGTTGAAATTTTCTTCTGAGGTTCTGAATCGTGGATGAAATATTCTTGTTGGTCATTATGATGGTCCAAAGTTTTGGTTGCAGCTAAATGTTCCAGAGGAACCTTTTGAACATTAAACTCCATATGACTTGTGATTTGTTCCAAATTTAGTATATCTAACTATCTGTCATTGTTTTTCAGACATTAACTCTCATGGATATATGTAACGAGAATGCCCCCCATAAATGGGATAATTCTTTTATAGTGTCACGAAAAAGTCTTATAATACAGTGTAGTACAGTAGTACATATAATTTTGGTCCACTGAATGTCAGCTGCTAATGTTTTGTAAAACTGGGGCATCTCATCCCTCAGAGGACCAATGAAGCCATTTTGACTACTTTGTAAATTTCTATCGCTTGCTATTGAAGCTTGAGATGTATACATAATTTAGCTTGATATTATAGGAGGGAGTATTTGTCCTCCTTTTTGTTGAAAATAATATGGCAGAACTTTTTAACCCTTGGAGATTGGATATTACTTCAATAATGCAGTTGGAAAGTGCGTTGTTTTGAGCATAATTCTGTTGCAGAAAAATAAATGTTTTTAGCTTCTGTTTCTAATGGCACTCCTATATTATGCAATTTTAGCATAATGGTGGTTCCAAATATTGCACTGTGACATTTTCACATGACAAGTACGCCACTGGCTCTATCTTAGCATAGAAATACATTTTCCTTTAATTTCTCATTTCTACTATTTCCTCCATTTCCTTATTCACTTCATTGGTTCTCAATTGTTTTTATTCAACAAATGTTTAGCATTCAAACTAATTGAAGATTATCCCACCAATTTTTCAAGTGTATTAATGAGTTCTCACATTCTACATTTCAAATTCAAACATTTAGCATTCAAACTAATTGAAGATTATCCCACCAATTTTTCAAGTGTATTAATGAGTTTGTGACATTCTACATTTCACACTACTTGAATCCCCCCACTGAATTAAAAAATACAACATTTTCACTTCTCTTCACCTTATAATGGTATACTTTTTGCCCCTTAAAGGGAAAATTGCTAGTTACAATTACGTATCCATGTTCAAAAGTTAAACATACCCTTTGGGATAATCTTTTGGTCCACTTCTCCTCAATTTCTAAGGAAAGTTGATGCACCTCTTCCAGGATACACCTCCTCCCACTCATCTTCATTCTCATAAGCCATCTTATTTGGCTTTCCTTTCTGCTGAGGCCCGTCCACTTCTAAGCATGCAAATAAATTTCACACCTCCTTTCTAACCTCATCATCATCTCTGTGAGGTCTGCTCCTACCTACTCTGACTCACATGCTTCCTTTCTGTGCCATATTGTCTTTTCAACAATCTCCTTACTCTCTAAAATTATCTTTTGCAGATCTTCTACAATATCTACCCAATTCCCCTACTGGAGTTGTAACTTCCTCTCACAACTCTACCCAACAAATCCTTTGTTGGAGTTGTCCTCACATGCAAGTTCTTGAACCAACTCTGATACCATATGATGTAGCTATAGGATTTAGGTTGTCTATCAAAGTTAATCAAAGTTGAACATGTCAGTTGAGTCCACATCATCGCTAGCCGATCATAGTTGACCATGTCAATTGGGTCCACATAACTACTAACAACCTCCTGGATTTATGCCTAGGTCTCTGCGTCGTGCTCCATTTGCCCTTTGTTAAATACTAGGAATTATTACTGGAATTCAACAAACCAGAAAACTAGAACATAAATATTTTGGGGTGATGCAGGATAGCCCATAAATCAGGGTCGCTACAGCATTATGATACTACTAAATAATAATGTTAAAACTTGTTAAACAATTTTTGTTACCATGGTAATTCATATAACGGCTTTTAAAATATCTTCACTTCTCTTCACCTTATAATGGTGTACTTTTTGCCCCTTCAAGGGAAAATTGCTAGTTACAATTACGTATCCATGTTCAAAAGTTAAACATACCCTTTGGGCAGTGGTCATTTTATAATTGCACATCCATGTTCGGGTAAATATATCATCAACATTTCTAATAGGCAAGTGACCTTTTGCAGAGAGACTCAGCTAACACATCTTCTGCAAAGAAATGACAAATCAATTAAGACTTTCAAATTTAAAGTTAAATCCAAAATTACAATCAATTAAGACTTTCGAATCCAAAGTTGAAGGCAATTTTCATATTGAAAATACTAATTGAGGCAATTTCCATATTAAGGATACTGATTTACCAGAATGCATTGCCATAGATCTTCAAAAAAGGAAATTATGCAGTGTGAATACTAGAATAGACCACTCTTTTCATTGAGAAATATCTCAAAATAAATTGACAATCTCAAAAAATGTGCTTAATAACTTCAAATTGGGAACAAGTAGGACATTTATTTTTAGTGAAACGACTATTTTTCAACAAGGCATTAGAGGGTAGTTTCTGATACAAGATCAACCACAATTCAGAGTTTATATGAAAGCTTTGTAGAATCCCACCTTGCTTACATGGTGATCCATTTAAACTTTGTATCGGATGAATTCCACAGTGCATTTATGGTGGAGACAAATCTAACTTAGAAGATAAAGATTTTTGCCATCATATTCAGGTCCATCTTCAATCTGTGTAGCAGAATATAAAGTTTCACAGGCCCATCTTCAATCTCTCTGCACTAGGCCATAAAGGCCATTTTGCATCCCTAAAACTAACTTTGTTTCAGGCCAACAAAATTTGGACAAGAGTTTTTGAGCCTAGCGATGATCTATTTTCAGTGCCCCCTCTCACAAGAAATACTTATTTTCTTAATTTCTTCACTTATGTTGGATTTCATGTCATAGTTGCCTTTTTGTAGTTCATTTTTTGATATTTTTCCCCAAAATCCTGTTGTAGTTTTTCGAATCACAGATATAAAGTAAGATTGCATAATTTGGGTGCCGCAGGGTTTTGACGAAGTTGAATCCATTTCTGCAATCAAAAATAAATTATGAACAATAAAAAGTTATTATCCAACCATTTTCAAATACCATAAAAAAATCCACAGAAAAGTCAAAATCATCTAATTGTTAAACAACTCTGGATTTCAACAATCCTCCAACACTAATTTGGACAAAAGACAAATCCCAAAATGTTTCCAAACTCAAATGTGAAAAGACTGGTCACAAAAAACACAATATTTCAGAGGGGTTTTAATAAAAACAAAAAAAATGTAAGCCTCTTTCTGCAAATTATGTTCTAGCTCTACATCTTGGAGCACCAGATATTGTAGAAATAAGCCCTTCCCCTAAAGATGATTTAGAATAACAGATTGCAGAATCTCCAATTATAGACCCCATATCACTGGAACAAGCGTTGAAGGCGGGATCCAAGACATTTGTGCAGCAACTTCAAAGCAATTAACTATACAGATAATTATCACAAGCGTTGAGCCCTTCTCAATATTCATGGAATCTTCCTTCATAAAAATGTGCTTGGCTCATTGGTCATCGTTAAAGCTGAAGCCCTTGCATGGTGGATTTCTCATAGCAGAAGATGATGCTCCTCCCCTTCGTCTATAGTCACCTGGCAGCGTGTCGTGAGTCAGCACAATGGAAAGACTAATAGAACATCCAACACACCAATAAAGGAAAACGCAAAGCAAAGCACCAACCTTGTAGGTCACCAACTGGAGACTTGTCAATTAATTGGGCATGTTTTGAAGGAGGACGATCCCTTGGACAATTTCTATAATCTGTAATTAAAAAATGAAAGAGTCATTATGAAATGCATTTAAAGAAATACAAGCATGCAAACATTGATTACAAAATATGAAAGTCTCATCAAACGTACCTGGCACAACAATAAAGGTTGGACGCCAATATTGCATCTCCCTATGGCCTTGGATTGGTACCACGGTTGTGGAGGGTTGCACCTCTGAACACATCAACAAAATACACATTAAAGCAGGTCGATGCCGTAAAAAAGGGTAATTGACAAACAATTGATAACATAGCCTTTTCCAAACCTCGTAGATCAACAATTGGAGAATCGTCCATTAAGTGGTCATGTTGGAACTCCCCGTGGCTTTGGCTAGACATCTCCCTTTGGCTTTGGCTAGATGCCACCGTTGTGGAGTGTTGCACCTCTGCAAATAACAAAAAAAACAACACGAATAAATAAAATTCAGACATATACAATGACACAAAACAAAGTACATAATAGAAATGAATTAAATTACAAAATAAATGCTCTGTGTGATTGAGAGAAATGAGCAAGTGATATCTTCAACAAATAATGTCCATCACTTCCAGAATTTGTGGAATCTGCTACAGCACTTAAGGGAAGACATTTATTTGAGGCAAGACTTGTCAATCCAGATCTGTCCCGTCTTATTCCGGGCATGAAGAAATCAGTTTATTTAAATTAATATCAGATTTGCCTTATTCAATGCACTACTGTTGGAAATAGGATTATATACACAGTATTATTCTTGATATTTGGTTGCTATTATATGGTCTATTTGAAGTTAAATATTTGAATATTATATATTGTGAGCTATCTGGAACAAAATGCCAAGAACTAAACCACAATGAACAATCAGACCTGTTAATTAAGTTCAGAATTGAAGTTACAGCAGTAAGACCACTAAATGTGCGTCAAAATACCACAACCAAACATTATCCTTCAGTTCACATTAGATCAGATTTTCTCTACAGTGAATTACAGCAGTCTGAAACCCAGTGTTTGTCGAAATTCCATAGTCATTGGCTGAGCAGATGTGAGGAAAAAATTGCATCCATTTGACTAGGGATTTTATAGTGGTATCAGAGCATGATTGTTGACAGTTGTGGGGCTTTGAAGAAAAGTGATTGAAGAGGTCGTGACCTTCCATTGAGAGCAGTATCTTGTTGGAGAGCCATTCTTCTTGCCTATTGAAGGTCAATCAATACATGGGATATTTCCATCATTTTTCCAGGCATGTGCTTTGTGTTTGAATTAATATTCAGATCTGAGTTTGGGAAGAAATCGTGGCAGGAGGAAGAGTGATTTTTGACATCCTTGGTGGCAAAATATCACTGTCTTTCAGCTGAGTATTATCTTCCACAATCAGTTGTATTTCCACCATGAAAATTAGGCTAGAAAAGGGATCATAAGCACCATGTTCTAGATCTGAAATTTCTTGCAATCAGTCAATATATTTCATAAATTCAGTCCTGGGAATCTTTATGTAAATCAGGGTTAACATAACTGTCGTGGGCATCAATATTCTTGAGTTCGACAGCTGCTGCAACAAAGTCAGTTGTTGGGAAGTTTCCAATTCTCAAAATTGCTAAGGATCACTCCCAAGCATTGGAAAGCCACATCTCAATTCCTACTCGCGAGTTAGATGTGATGAATTCATGTAACACATCCTTTATTAGAGGGATTTCTGCATTTAATGAGGAAACCATGACACATGAAGTTTCCTTCAAGCTCCTTAGGAAACAATAAGTTAATATTATTATGTATGATTTTGAATTGTGGGACTCATTTTTGATGGTGAAGGAATCTTCCATGGATGTACCTATAAATCTATAAGCACGTAGATGAAACTAACCATAATAACAACACACCATAATATATAAAATCTATGAAACTAACCTGAGTGGTAGAATAACCAATTGACTTTAATGGCATGTTTGCAAATATTTCCACGAATAGACCATGGGCATTTGCAAACTACAAAATTTGTGCTATATCGCTTGACAAGGTAATTTTTATCACCATCTGTTTGGCTCCTCACCCAGTAAGCATGTGGTGTGCTCTCGTGAGGGCAACAATCACTGTCCGGAATTCTTCTAGCCTTTTCCACTGAATTTTCCATTTGTTTTTCTTTCCTGTATTTATTTAGGTATCCTTCTTCTTTCAAAATTTCCTTGTAGCGATAACAAGGTTCAACACTACATAGAAGCATGTACAGCAACCAGTCCATCCTGCGTGCACATTTCTTCCTTTTATCAGATAGGAAGTTTGTCTTGAGATAACAATGGTAAGACTCAACAGCATTGTTGGTATCTTGATTTGCATGGGGAAACTCTCGACAACCTTTCACCCACATCCCTAAATGTAAAGAACTAGGTTAGTAAAAGCATGTCATATCAATGAAACACAATATTGAAACATCAACAAGAGTTTGTGCACTTACGGAATTTATCACCCGCAACCCAATTCTTGCAGAAATAGTCCAAGAACTTCTCTTCATCTTTCCATTTGCTTAAAAAACCATGGATTGCATCATCCACATCATCATTTGAAGTGTGTTTCATAATGAAACCCAACTCTTCGTACATCTTATCTGCTTGTTTTTTTTTAGCCAACCGATACACATTTTTTTTCCACGCCCTCCGCACATGCCAAACGCACAAGATCACATCACAGCCTGTGATCCTCCTGCCATATCTAGAACATTTTAGTGTGACATTATTATATTAAATGCAAGATATATTGTTGCATAACAAAATTCAACTTACCTCAAAGCGGAAATTTCAGCCAGTGCATCATCTACCATAAATGCATTCACTTTCCAATCAGGACATATTTTGTAACACCTAAGCATCAACTGCTCCAACCATAGCGCAATATCTACTGAAGTATTTCGTTCAGCCAGAACCCATGCAACTGGCACCCCCGCTTTGTTGACCATCAAAAGCCACCAATGTGTAAAGCTGGTACTGCCATATTGAAAAGAACATGTAATGTGAAATTCAAGTCATCTAATATATTCAATTACTACATCTCGAATAAACATATTAATTCAATTATTGACATCCGACTTACCCCATATTTATTCGTGCTAAAAGTTGAATCCATGGCAATTATGCTATTATGGGATAGCTTGACCATGCTCTCCAACATCCATTTTGTTTGAATTCCAATTATAAAAGGGACCTCTTTACCATTGGGCTTTTGATAAAAGAAGAAATCTTCTGGTCGCTTTTGATGCCAAAGGTTGACACTCATTTCATCCTTTTCGTGGAGTTGATATTTTCCTTTCGACAACCGATTGTATATGTTTAAAATATCTTTCCTGGATAGGAAGAAATCCCTATCTCGGGTTGAAGCATCCATGCCAACATGTCGCTTGATGTGCATTTTATAAGTTGTGTCAATGGACACTCCCAAAAAGTAACAACTCTCCACATATGCCACAATGTCTTTTGAAAGCTTTGGCTTCTGCAATGTCCTGCCATTACCTGAAGTGTCGCGTTGGCCATGACAAGGGAATCCTTGCAAATCTTCATGCTCACACATATTGTAAGTCAGTATTGCTATTTGAGGACTTTTAACCATAACCTTCACAATGAAATGACATTGGCAGCCCCTCTTCATTGGAAATTTGGCCCTTCGTTTAGTTGACTCTCCTCCTCTTTTATCCTCTGGGCCATATGAACAATGATAACTACATAAGAAATTTTTAGCCGTTAGTAAATACAATGAATGACAAATGTAGTCCCAATGCTAAGAGGTATACAATGCACTTTTGAAATACTTACAGTTCATATCGCAAGGCAGCAGTGTCTCTTTTTCCTAGTTTCTTGTTTTGTCGACGTACAAATGTACATGGAGCATCAGGGTTTGTTTCCTCCCCTTTGATAAAAGCAGAAACTCTATTTGAAGGTACTAGGGCAACACGATCAATTTCATTATTTTCTCGGCGTATTTCAGACCAAACTAGGTCTTTACTTGAAAATGTGATCATGTTTTTGGGGTCCTGCACCTCAAGATCCATGATTGCCTTCCATTTTACTCGCTTGCTCATTTTGTATGGATGCCTACAAAACAATATGCAATTGCATTAGAAATTTAGATTATGTGGAGACATGCAAGCAACAACACACCCTAAAATGCTTGACAAATGCTTGAAATCTGGAAATGAGAAATGAACCAATCACATAGTTAACAATCTGTGGTGCAGGAGCAGATAGTTGACATGTATATGAAGAGCATGCAGCAGTTCACAGAGTCATTAAGCTTCCCATTTTTGAGATGACAGAGCCTGGAATCAACTTCCAGGCAGCATTTAGAAGTTAGGATCTGAGACTTCTAATTCCCTTTTTATCGTTTCTGGAGTTGTCCTTCATTAGTGTTAGCTTGTTTTCTATTCCTCATTTTATATTGCCAGAAACATGTGTGAGACCTGTAAGAAATGGAAAACGCAATAGTAACACCATTTCTAGCATGCTTGTGTTTGTTGTGAAAGGTTGCCATTTTGGAAGAAATGTCTGTGTTGTTAGAGAAACGCAGGCCCTCAAATATACCAAAATGTTAAAAAAACACTGAAGAAATTGGGATGAAATAAACAACATAAAATCCCTAAACCCAAAAACTCTTAAAGAAGTAAGATATCATTTCTCACACAATTTGTGAGAGCATATGTGAGATTGGCTCTGCAACAGTAGACCAAAGTGTAAGAGCTAACAGTAAAGTCTGAGAGAACATTGAGAGAGCATTTTCTTTTGTGTTATTCTGTACACTGTCACTGTCGCTTTGTTGGTCTCTTGGAGAGATTGGAGGGAAGCATTGTAATCTTGGAGGAGAATTTGGAAGATATACAGAGGTAGAAATTAGCTAGCACTTAACATTATTAAAACCAGAATTAGTAAGGATGCATTGCATGAAATGATATATTTGAGACTAGTATTTTCTGGAAACGGAAGGGTATTCAAATTGAATGAAACATTCTGATAATAGAAAGAGCTGCTGCAAAAGAAAGCAGATACAGGGAATTCAAAAGAATCTATTACTTGCAAAACAAAGCAATGATTATCTGTTCTTTCCTCTTTGGCAGAAATAATTGTCTTATATTACAGCAAGGATACTGAGTACACAGAGAAAGCCCTCATAGGGCAAGCTTCCCCTTCCTACCCAAGCAAGAAGGGAAAGCATCTCCTGTAAGTCACAAATTGAGTTCTTGGGTAGTATGACTCTCAGTTTTTGTTTTTCATTTTTTCACTGTTAACTTATGAATGCTATGTGAGGAGATGCTAATTAAATATGTTCCTTGGATAATATGGGACATCTTCTCTAGAAAAGAATGAACGGGAAAAGGAAGACAGGAAAGCAAGAATTGTTCTAAATGTATTGCTTGAATTAATTTACTGATTCATAGCCGTGGATAAAACCATAAGTGTCACATGATGTGGCTACTTGCTACAAGTTGGGTAAAATTGGCATATATAGCTATCCATGATTTGAAGATATTATCAGTTATGTAAAATAGATATTATGTTCACATAAGAGATACATTACATACCTGTCTGAAATGTTTCTGTTCCTTTATAGGAATGTAAAATTGCTACTGTCATATATAGAGCAGTTTTGACTTTGGTGATCATATATATGAAGAATCTACGAAAATAATTACATTGCTTTGTGTGGTAATTCTGTGGAGATAATAAGTGATTACTGACTTAATAATGATGATTTTAAAAGGTCAAATGTTTACAAGATGGGTTTAACTAAAACAATTTGGTGGTGGGCACATAAAACCAAAATTCACCCAATCAAAAAATCGAGCCTTAACCCCTTTTTTGTAAACCATATCATATTTGCTTTTCTCCTAAACTACAGGGCAGCGGGACAGAAGAAACTACTTCCAGTCTCTTATTCTACTATAAAGGAGAATTGTGAGAGACATGACGTGGAAGAGAACAGGTACACCAAACACTCTACTGCAAATTTGCATATCAAAGTATATCTAGCAAACCTCCGAGACACTGTAATCACAGGGTGGCTTACATAAAGCTTTGTCTGCTTGAGTAAAAGTTCTTCCCTGAGGGTAAATGGTTTCCTATATTTGATTCTTGTGTTAGTTCTGTATTTGTTACAATTCTAACCTTTATCTGATGGCAGGTCTGTACAGACAATTGGGTGTCAATCCTCTCAAACAGAAACCTTCCCCATCTGAGGCTTTGCTCCTCTTGATTCCTTCTGTTATGGATGCATATGCTCACAAAAACATCCCATCCACTGGGAGCCTTACCAGATATAATGATTTGTCTCACTGGTTTTATATTGGGCGATATTTTATCTGAATAGTAAAGCTCTGTTATGAGAAACTTTTATCTCTTCTACCTTTCACAGCTTTCTTCTGTCACTTGACTTCTTTCTGTTATGAATATAAAAATACAAACAAAAAAATAGATAGTATATAAAACAATTTCTCCTTTTGCTGTTTGGTTCCACTTCATTCATTTTGTTTATATTTATTCATTGCTGGTTTTTTATTTCACTTCTGTTACATATAATCTGCGCATAAAACCCAAAAAAAATCAAAAATATTACAAAATAAAGCACCCATAAGTCCATTTCTTTTAGTTCTGCTTTTTCAGATTTTAATTTCCTTAGTAAATGCTAGTAACTAGTTTACTTAAAAAAATTACAAAGATAATAACAACAAAAAATTAAACAAGGATCAATACACCATAAGGCTAGAAAGACTACACCAACACTACTAACAAATCAACCTCCTTTTTTATTTAATAAGGTGATAAACCCAGGTTCCATTCCCATCTGTCCTCTTGCCTAGCCGACAAGTGTGGTTTGATTGTTGAGTAGGCACTGAAATTTGAATACTTTTCTGCATCAACAGCATCCTCTCAGGCTTTGGCACATGACCTAGCCAATAGATTACTATCTATCGCTGCAAGACTTAAAAGATTTGGGCAAAGCCAGTTCCATTATGGACTTCTTCTTCTAGAACAATTTCCTAACAATGTCCTTTTGCCCTCTACTTATAGGTTATTAAATTATTACAACCACTTTTGACAGAACCTAACACAGGACTGAATGTCACTTCATATTAGACGTGCTGTTCTAGTTGGATCTGGGTTGGGGTGTTTTTAAGTCAGGCTATTGGGATGTTAGTTACAAATGCTTCCAATAGTGTGTGTGAATTAGTGAAAGGGAATTTGTCAGAGATGAGTACACACTGGAGTTCAAACTGTGTTTTTTCTTTAGACCAAGTCAGTGATTGGAGTTCTTTAGCATCAAACTACTAAGTTTGCAACTTTGTGGTTGCAGTTTCCTCTTTTGTCTAAGAGCCGCTTCTTAAAGAGTTTGGTAGTAAAAGCTGCTGAAGCACACATCGGTATGACCATGTTTCTAGAAAACAATCATAGTTGTAAAGCACCTTGCTTTATTCTACGAGATATAAATCTTAGTTACTAATTTTTCATTTTCTAAGCCACTCTCTCCAACATCGAATTCTTCTTTTTCCATAAATAAATGTCCTTCCCTAAAAGCTGCTGAAGCACAGAATGATGAAGTTGATCTTCCTGATTTTCCAGGAGGGCCTCAAGCCTTTGAGCTATGTGCCAAATTCTGCTATGGAATTGTTGTTACACTCAATGCCTACAATGTTGTGGCAGTACGTTGTGCTGCAGAATATCTTGGGATGACAGAAGCTATGGAAAAAGGAAATCTAGTTTATAAAATTGAGGTGTTTTTCAGCTCGAGTTTATTTCGAAGCTGGAAAGATTCCATTATTGTATTGCAGGCTGCCAAATCATTCTTACCCTGTTAATCCTGTTAATCATGACCCTCGATCCCCATTCTTTCACAACCAAAACCCGAACTCATCATCTTCAACTCGGGAGAGAAGACAATCTAAATTACCTTCTCCATTTCTTCAGCAAACTCCTCTTGAATCAGTAGCTCGTAGTTTGTTCACAGAGATGAGTTTGGAATAATGAGGTTGTTTTAAATTAGTATTGAAGTTACACCCAAAACATTCAAATAAATTAAAAGGCATTGAATGCACAGAGATTTAAAGGCCATGAAAGGAGCAGTCCGTTGCTCCATAATGTATCGCAGTATTGAAAGGAGAAGGGTAAGGATCGACTGATCTGTGATGATATCGAGGGCGCCGTCAGTCTCTATGGGCCTCGCACTTTCGAACAGCATCGTGGGCCTGCTGAACAATTCAAGGAGCATGCAGAATGCCAGCAGCTTTGCAATGAACATGATAGGAAGCTCGTATCGGAGGGGATGCAGGGACAGGGGAGATGGGAATAGAGCACAAGCGGCGGGAGGGGGCGGACGAGCTGGTTCGAATTCGAGCTGGGTTGGTAGCATGCATTAATGCATGGACGGGACGTCGGCGTGAGGAGGAGCGAATCCGGACGGGGACGAGGATTGGCAGTCCGGGATATCGTGTGGGACCCCATCCCGTCATGGGGAGGAGTGAGACCACTAGAGAAAGGCGCCGGAGAAGGCAGACGTCGGGGCACTGTTAACGGAAGGGGACGGAGGAGACAAACATTTGGGTAAAACATCTAAGGGTTAGACTCTTCCCTGTCCTCAACCCCTTAATGCTTTTATTACTTATTAAAGCAAGCGATTTTCTCAGAAGTTGCAAAGAAACTACCATTGAAAAAAAAAGCGAAGCTAAAAGTAAGAAACATTAATGCCCATTGTTCTTTATATAAACTACGTTCGCTATCTTTTAAATAATAAAAATATAAACTATGTTCATTATCGTTTAAATAAAAGTGCAAATCAAGTATAATCAATATGCTTTTTCAAGCTATGCTAATCAGATCCGCTTCCAGTTCTTTAGCCAATTATGACGAGGCTGGTTGGTTCCAAATGATTTCACTCCGAGCACCTCATAGCTTTGGCCTATACTTTATCACTAGCACGTGGCAGGAACCATGACACTTCTTGGCAATGAGACATCCTTTCTACCCTTCATTGATTCGGAACCCCATACCCTTGGTTTTTATTGGTGATTCAGTCATCCATTGAATCATAGATGGGCTTTGCTTGCCCCGCCTTTTCTCAATGCCGCCATCATCGGGCGTAATGGATGGGAAATCCGATAGAAAGCAGATGATTGCCGTAGTAACCGAATCTGTGGAGGTGAAGAACAACCTTATTGTTTGTGGGGGCGGGCATCATCGTACTCGAGTAGGAAAATTACATAAAAGGGGCGAGGAGCAATGGACCCACTTAGCTAGATCCCCCGCGAGAGCAACCACGCGGAAAACACTCGCTTCAATCGAAAATAAAAAGCAGGTTTATTTTATTATTATGATGGGGGTAGCATCCAATAAGTGAAGCATGCAAATAATTACATTTATAGATGTTTATAACTTAGAATTTGAGGTGAACTATCATCTATGCTTTTCTTAGATTGAAGGAGGATGGGACAAGTGTATTATCCAGATTGATTTTATAGACGTTGTTCAAAATTTAAAATAAACAATTATGAACAAAAAAAAATAGAAAAAATAATTGATAGCTAATGCATACACAACTCATTTACATGTATCCATGGCACTTAATTTGTGACATATCTTGTTCACCAACCACAAGTTAAGTGGCTCTACTACCACTTTACAAAATATTGATAACATTAATTACATTATTACTTCTACACTCAAAGAGAAAATGTCGCGCAAAGAAGAATTAGAGGTAAAAAGAAAGCTTCGTATTACAAAGAGATCATTAACCCTAATATCTAGGATCAAAACTATCTTTTTATCTTAACAAGCTCAAAGAAAAAAAAATATTGCTAAGATTAGAACAAACTCTCATGAGTTTATGTCATTCTATGAGTCTAGAAGATAAAAACCACTTTATGTTGGAATGCTCGGCTCTCACTCACATAAGATTTTAGTTTCAAAATCTTTGCTCCGCACTAACCTTTCTTACTTTCTAGATCCCCAAAACTATAGTGAGCTAGGGACACTCCTCTGTAAGTTTTTTGAGCATAGAAATAACATTTTAAAGAAAACCAAATAATCTCTATCTTCTTAAGATCCGATAGGCCAAGATTGGTCTCTATCTTTTATTTATTTATTTATTTTGTTGTATATTACTGATGACCGACCTTGGTCTCATGAAGTATTTCCTTGGTCTGGAAGTTGACCAAAGTGAAAATGGCATCTCATCTATCAGCATAAGTATGTTACAGACATTCTGTAGCAATTCAGAATGGATAAATTCGAACCAGCAAAAACTCCCATTTCTACAGAAACTAAGTTAAGCAAGAATGATGATGAACCAACGGTAAATTCTACAATTTACAAAAGATTGGTAGGCAGTTTATTGTATTTGATTGCAACTAGACCTGATTTGATGTATGCTATTAGTTTGATCTCTAGATTTATGGAGTCTCCCAAAGAATCTCACTGGAAAGTTGGAAAAATAATTCTGAGATATGTTACAGGCACAATTGGTTATGGACTTTGTTACACTCATTCACCAGACAGTACTGTTACAGGGTACACTGATAGTGATTTTGCAGGTAGTATTGATGATAGGAAAAACACATCTGGTTATGCTTTCCATTTTGGTACCAGTCTGATTTCATGGGCCTCTTAGAAACAACCCATTGTTAGTATGTCTTCTGCAGAAGCAGAATATGTAGTAGCAACTACAGTAGCATGTCAGGCAGTTTGGCTAAGAATACTTTTGAAGGATATGGGACACACAGAAACATGACCAACAACTATTTATTGTTACAATCGTTCATCCATATAGTTGTCCAAACATAATGTGTTTCATAGAAAGAGTAAACACATTGACACTCGCTATCACTTTATACGTGAGTTAGTCAATAATGGAGACACTACTTTGATGTTTTGTGGCTCTAAGGAGCAATTGGTTGATATGTTCACAAAACCTTTGGGAACATCTGCATTTGAGTTTTAGACGAAGCACTTAGGCATTGATAGTGTTGAGAATACCATTCCATTTTAGATTAAGGGGGTGTTTTAAAAATTGTAATCCCAATGGTCCTAAGTTGGTTAATTAGTTGAGTCAATGGTCATAAGTTGATTAATTAGTTGAGTTATTAGTTAATTCTAGTTTGACTAGGACACTGGTTGTCCCATAGTATTTCCTTTCCCATAGTATTAGGCAGTGGTATTGATGTGATGTAATCCTATATATGTTCATGGTTAATAATGAGAAGGCAATGAATATGCCCATTTGTGTTCTATCTTCTATTTTCTTATGTCTTCTATATTTTAACACATCTTCCCCCTACCATGTACCTACAACAGTCTCATCCTCCACCATTGCCTCTAAGAATGGTGTCTAGCCGAATGCTCCACTTCCTAGCCACAAAGAGGAATATACTACATTGCCTTAGATCTTCACAGTGACATTTATCGGTTCATTAAAATCTTATAAAGCATGAATGAAATTGATAAAATAATGCATTTGGTTTTTTTGTACAAATTTATTTTTGTGATTGTTGCAGGGAGGCATTGATGAGAGGCTTAGATAGAGGAGGCACTGAACCCCTTCATGGTTTATTGTCTCCTCTTAAGTGACTATTTAATATTTGAATTCTATTTGTATTTTTAAAGTGTATTAACTGATAGAATTGTGGGAGAAAACTTATATGTTGTTGTTTCCCTTTCATAACCCAGAGAGGCACTCTACACCTAGACACAAGAAGGCCCAAGCTTCCTCCAGCTCAAAGAGGAGGAAGATTGATTTTGGAGACGAACTTGGGGGTGTCGAGGGTGGCCAAGGTGATTGAGACGCCCACTATGTACATTAGCCACTATGTGGCATTTTGGGCACGAAGTGTCTATTTGTGTTTATACCACGCGATGTCGTTAGTCCATTTTTGGGCATGAGCATTCATTATATATATTGGGAACAATGCTCCATTTTGTATAAACATGTATAGTTGGACCTATTTCTAATACAAATACATTATTTTCATAATGTGTATATGACAACGTGTTTATCCATGTTTTCATTAATGATATGGATTTGATGTTATAAACTAGGAATGTTCCATTACTCATGGTGAATGTAATGAGTTCTAACTAGTTTGATTAAATTAATTTATACACTAATAGTAAGTAATGGAAATGAATAGCTAGGAGGATTATAAAAAGTATAAAGAAAAGTGAGCACACATGTTTGCTTGGGAAATTACTCATGTGTTTAAGAAATATCCATGAAATTTCTTATTTTGATAGCTATATCCACAACACTACAAAATTTCGTATTTTAATAGTCATAGTACTCGACGTGTCCACGGTATGAAAAAGAATTTCGTAGAAATTTACACGATATTTGAAATTGCATGACATCTTTTGATTCGATAAGGAATGATATTATAATGGTACTCTCCATTTCATAGTACATCGTGATTCTCTCACACATACATAATATGTTTACACTTCGTCAGCATTTCATAGTACATCGTGATACTCACACACATACATAATATGTATACACTTGGTCAGAATTGGAAATATCGGCCTTCTTTAAATAAAAGTGTAAATATAAACAAATATGCTCATTCTTTTTTAAATAAAAATGTAAATATAAACAAATATGTTCATTCTTCTTTAAATAAAAGTGTAAATATAAACAAATATATTCATTATCTTTTAAATGAAAGTGTAAAGCAAATATAACCCATATGTAAATTATTTTTATTTTATTTTAATTTGTTTTCTATGACCATTTTCTTCCTCCATGAAACAATTTTTTAAGTTTTATTATTGAGTTAATTTAGCAATTATTTAATTCCTTAATAAAATTTTAAAATTTACTTTTTTATCATTTTAACATATGCTTAATTTCTTAATAGATTATATTTATTTTACAAATTTTATTAATATTAATTTTAATATTATATAATAATAAAAATAATTTTAGTTTAAAATTATAATTTAGATATATAATATTTCTTACATAATAAGGTATCATTTTATATGTTAATTATGAATACGTAACCGTGTTTATGAGTAATGCTGATATTTTCCTTAAACCATAGTTTTTATGACAAGGTATCCTTTTTATATGTTAATTATGAATACGTAACCGTGGTTTTGAGTAATGTTAATATTTTCCTTAAATCATAGTTTGTAGAGTTTAATTTGATTATCATGTCTATTTTTATTAATGAAATTTAAGTAGTGAACCATCATGTAACATAGTGATTCTTTTTATCAAAATTTGTTAAAATTTAATTTAATTAAATTGAAAAGAAGATAGAGGTTGGTTTGAGTAAATGATCACTTGATTATATCATTATACCAAGAGTAGCGAGGTGCTTATAATTCAATATGGGGGAGATGCTATCACATTTGCGACGTTAAGCTATCATGGCAGCTCAAAACTTATCAAAAATAAAAAATAATTAAAAATTCCATGTCGTCTCATAAAATAAAAAAATTAAAAGTACATCTTAAACCCATATAAATATAAATAATTTGTTTTCTTAATATATATAAATTTAAATTAAATTTTTTTCTTAATGTATAAAAAAGTTAAGATAACAAATTCACACCTCAAAAATAGGATCTCTATGGATGCTTAATAAATCCAAGTTTAAGATGGATCTAAGCTGATGATATAATGTTAAAATTAATAATGGATTAGAGTCTTGAATTATAAAAAATGACTTTCATCACAAGATGTATCTCTCATATATATTTTTAATGATATTCATGGATTTTATAATATGAAAGTATTAGTTTTTATTATAAGATTTTCTATCAAAAAGTTAGTTAAATGACTATTGTTGAATAGTCGTGTTTATATATATATATATATATATATATATCAATTTGGTATTTTATTGTCTTAATTTTGAAATTAAATTATTATATTTATTATTATTTATAATATATAGATATAATAATAAGATATTAATAATGGAATATTTTTATAAATATAATTATTGAATTATGATAAGTATATAATGAATGCTTCTAGGAATATGGTACCCATTTTTATTGCAACCAAAATGCATTAGTGGTAAAATTTAGAAATGCACACTCGTTAATAAAAACACGTGCACGTTCTTGGTTCGATAATTATCAAACCTCCACACAAGAAAAAATGTGGATGACATGAATACACTTGCAATTTAGAAATGCACGTGCATTAAATGTGAGTGCACGTTCCTCTGTGTAGGCCATTTATTTCTCATTTATCCCCATTTCCATGGCTTCCCATGACGATTGGCGATTGAAACTGGAATGCGAGTGGCAACGTCTTCACCACCAAACAACATTCCCACTCCCCTGTCTAGGTAACCCTTTAACCATTTTCTTCTTATTCTTTTATATTTTTGTGATTTAATAAAACCAACTTAATTTTAAAAGAATCATTATGCAAAAAAAATATTGTTTTAACATGTAGATTGTCTATATTTCATTACAATGGAAGAAAGCCCTAAAACCAAATCTAAAAAAACATTAATCCCGAGGATAACCTAAGCATAAGAAACCTCGAACAAAATCCACAAGCAAACATAAACCATGAGGAGAACCCAATCACAGAAACCCAGATTAGCCAACAGTTCAACCAATTGAGAAGCTGGGTTCAAGAGCTTAGAACCACAAGGGAACTGTTAAGAATATACTTAGCCACATCCCTTGATAGCATCACTCCCTATGTTGAAGCATATCTGAATATAGATCCAGGATATACTTGATGGTAAATGTGTTAAATTGATTATATATTTGATGTGAAATTCATTTTTTTTGTATGGTTAATTTACATGTTTTTGTACTAATCAAATCTGTTACATATGTTTATGAAAGTTCCATCATGCACCATGCCATCGCCATCTCCACCTATGTCTCCCCATTGTCCACCTAGTCCACTATTTCCATAGTTCATGCCGAGTCTAGTGATTTTGCACTTTCCTCCCATGATTGGAATACCCATTCCCACTCCCTAGAGTGATGCCATCCATTGTACAACCAATTGGGCTATATCTCCACCCACACCCCTCCCCTCTTGTTAGTCCCACACTCGTCCAACCTTCACCAATCCACCATCACAACCCTCACCTGATTGTCCACCATTGCAGTGATTGGTGCTCTATTTACTGTAGCTACATCTATAGTGGTTTCATGTACGATTTTTACACCTACTTCCACCCAATCCCCTGCACCTACATAGACTCCATCCATTGCTCCTACATATTCCCCCTAGCATGTACCTACATTGGCCTTGTCCTCTAGTGTTGCCTCTAAGCATGGTGTCTAACCGAGTGCTCCACTTCCTAGCGAGGAAGGGAAATCTCCTGCAGTGCCTCATATATTCACAGTGACATGTATTATACACTATTACATATGGGTGGATTGTTCTACGAAATATTTCCACGTTTTCAACATTCCTGGGTTAAAAAAATGAATTTTTATATTTTTTGTTTTTCAGGGCAGAAGAACCGTGGCAATATCCATGATTTTTAATGTTCCACAAACTTTCGTCCCTATATTGACGAAGTTTTTAGGTTTCACTTTTCGTTGCAATATAGACGGATGTCATAATATTTTGAACAATATTGTCATCAATGTTCATATTTTTAATGCAATGATAGATTAACTCGTAATAGCGTTAGTGATATTTACCTCAAAATTGGACAACCTTGTCATGGCTACTGATTGGTCTTTGAGGAAGTTTCCACTACACTAACCTTGTAGTTATATGATAAAAATACTACATAAAAAATGGACCATCAATTAAAACGTTGGAATGTATAGCAATAATTTAGGCGTACACACTTTTACGTGTGCTATTGTGCAAAATATGTGTGCTTATAGACCAAGTATTTCTTTTTCAACTTATGAGTTAGAATAACATTTATTCAATAGGTTATGATGGTCACAATACTTAAGGCTAATGACATATGATCAAGCAACATTAAATACTTTCTTTAATGAAACAACATATGTTGTTTGTTGGTGCTCTTTATGGTAGATAGTAAATACTTTCTTTAATGAAGAACCATATCTTGTTGGTGTTTTAATGGTAGATATAAAATTTTTAACAATTTATACCTCGTTTTTATTCAATAACCATTTTGTTGCTTCCAAAGTATGTTGATCTTACCCTCTTCAACATATACTCTAGCCATGTGTAACATCCAAAAATTTACAAAAATTTAAAATTTTTCGATATAGCTTTTACTGCATAATCTAACTGTGCGGAAATATAATAAATGCTTAAATGTCGTCTTGCTATACTAAATGTTGTGTTGGTCAAAAGTGTAATGTTTGCGACAAGATGATTAATATCTATCTTTCGATGTTATTCTTACTCAACTGTACTTTCACAATTCTTTTGTTATTGATACAATGATATAAGTTTATATGTGTTAACTAATATTCTTATGTTTGATGATGAAGGGGTCCTACGGATTCCCCGAGGCTTACTTAGCATTCGTGCTAAAGCATTTGAATCATCCTTTTTCGAAGATTACAGGTAAGAGATTTAATTCTTACGAAATGTGACCGAAGAGTTTCTAACCAATTTCCGTAATATCCAAAGTATTAATGGTTTAAGAGACAAAATGTCGAAAAATGCTATCAGTGAGAACTTTAGTTAGCCTAGCTTATAAAACAGAAGTATGTTAGTTGTAATATTCATAATACTATACTACCCTATCTATTACTTTGTACCAACAATGGATAGGATCAATATATCATTATCGTGAGATTCTATTTCATGCAAACTATAAGGATAACAATTTCTATATGAAATGGATAATTACAATTAGCATGCAAAATTGCAATATCTATATGCAATTCTTTTGTATGCTCTTGAGCCTAAGAATTACATGCAAGATTTGATTTAAACTTTAACCTGGGAACTATTTGGAAACTTAAAAATAAGTGCTATCCTAGGAACTATACACAAATTCATGATCAATCTCTAGCCTAGAGACTATATACAAATTTTATACTATATTGAAATGTATATATGTAGAGTCTTTTACATAGTCCTATGAACAAAGATTATATACATTTTGTGTGTGCATCACGTGACCCTTTATAACATGGTGAGTCCCTAGCAAATAAAACGAATACAACCTTGTCATAACACAAGGTATATAACATGATATAGTTGTGCATCTTACCAAGGAATCGATACATTACAAGGATGGTTAAGATTTAATATTATGATGGTTTTGTGTTGGCAGGCACTTTGATTTTCTTTTACATTTAATACTCCCAACTGCCAAGACAGTGGAATGTCTCTGTGGACATCGTCGTGGTGCTAGGAACGTGATGGTATGGTGAGGAATCCAACAATGAGACGAGTTGTATGTGTTCTTAATTCAGAGTTTAACCGAGCTATCCTCCTTGGTGGAAAGGGTCATTAATGGTGTCTTTAAAATGGTCGTTGCTTGGGATTACGTGAAAACCCTTTGGGTGATCTCCACCATTGATCAAGCGAGGTCTTTGACATTGGGATCTAACCCTCACCACCACTATGTTGTTTCGAAGTTTATTGTTCCTCGGCATTCATTGTATTGTGTAATGGCTCTGTGGAGAGGCCGACAGGCTGAGAGCCTTTAGGGTTTTGTTAGCAGGTGTTTGTGGAGTGCCCACGGTTTGAAATCGTGATCTATTGATGTTTAATTTGAACCTATTGATAGTTTTTAGGGACCGATACTCCAGTGAGGGTTTTACAGTACTAGTTTGGTGTTGCAGAGGTTTAAAGGTGGATAACAGTTCTACCTGTCGGTTGCTTTGATACTCGGCTTTCCTCATTTGTTAAGTGATAGTTTCTTAGAGTTGTTCTTCCATCCCTCGTTGCATTCGGTGGTGGAGTGATGGTTACAGTTTGCATTATCTTGGCGTTCTATTCCGACAATAATTTAAAAGGTAATGTTTCTCGGTTTGAATCTTGTGTCTTCCATTCTATTTTGAGAGTTTCAATTATTGTTATTTCACCTGTAATGACTTCTGTCAAAAATGTTTTTTAACCACACTTGTGTTCAAATGGCAGGTATCTTCGTTGACAGCTTCCCAGCTTAGGTTTTGATAACATGCAGCTACAATTAGACTGGTAAGCCTCGGTGGTTACTTTGTTACTCCGGTTAGATGACTATTGGGCCTTCATGTGTGATTTGTCGAGATTTCATGTTTTCTTGTGCTCTGAGGAGTGATCTTCATCGAAATGCCTGTGAGTTGTTTGGAAGCTTGGGGAGGATGAAATCCTCGACCCCTTCGTCGTTTTTTCTGTAGTGTTTGTTTTTCAAGTAAAACTGTAATAGAGAAATATTTGAAGAGAGGTGTTTACCCTTCTACCGTCTTTGATAATACAAGAGCTTTGTTTTCCTTCGTTATCGTGTTGGTGTTTGAGTTTGAGAGCAGGGCTCCAGCTTGTATGCAATTGAAATTTATCATTTTTCCACTATTGTGTTTTTAAGAAAGTTCGAGAATTAAGAGTTTAACCCTATGCTTAAGCTAGTCAAACCCTAATGTGTGGTTCTTGGAAATGTCTTGTTGTTATGATAACAATGTCGAGTTTTCTGAAAGTAGATATCTAAATCAAGCAAATCGTATGGTTTACGGTTTAATAGTTTTCAATTGAAATGTGATAATGTAGTCTCATGTTGATGCCGAAATGTTCTTATTTTCAGTCTTAAGGAATGTAAATGATAATCGTTTTTGTGCCTAAGCTTATGGTATTGAAAGTGTTACTCGTCGTTCATGTCTGTTGATTTTAAGTGTTGGTCGAGAGCCAATGTTTTCTGTTCACAGCTATGTAATGAGATCATAACTAGTTTCTTGTTCTGTTGTTAACTGATGGTGTTTGAACCTTAACTAAACTCTAAATCTGAGAGATAGATGTTGATACTTCTAGGGTTTGATCAATGAAGGGTTACGATCCTATCATAAATTTTAAGTTTGTAAACGAAACTTTGTTTGGATAACATATTAGTTCTTTGTTTAATAGTTGTGATAACTATGGAAATTGATGAAACCACAAGCTAGGGTTTCTAATCCTATGCTAAATGGAAATGGAATTAACTGTAGTTTAAATAATAAAATAATATAAAAGAAATGAATACTGTGCATAAAATTAGTGCTTAAATAATCATGCATTTGTTTGTAATGGAAAGACTTCTGTTTGTTTTTGTAAATATATATACTTGCTAGAAGCATTGGATAATAGTACTGTATACTTAGGAAAATAATTATTTTGCAACTGTTATTTTCAATAAAAAATGGTGTAAGAAAATACAATGAACTTTACACACTTATCTGATGAAATGAAGGGTAAGAGAAAGACATAGAATTATATTATTTATTACAGAGTATTAATGGTAAGAAAAACCAATGAAATACAATAGTATTAATCTTCTGATTCATTTGGCAATCTGCCTATCAATTTATCTACCTTAATCTCTTCTCTGTACTAGAGTACGATGTCGAAACATTAGCATGGGAAAAAATGCAGAGAAATATTTTTATTCAATTCAGCTTACATAATCATTACTATACATAATCCTATCTAGGTCAGAAACTAACATAAATGCATTTGTATAATAATATCCTTTGAACAGTAAAATTTATAATTGCAGATAGAAATTTTAACTACTTATAATTAGAAAAGACAAGTGAAACCTGTAAATGAAGATAGGGCCGACAAACACCCAAGGAGGCCTGTTCCTCCCAACCTTTTCCATAAGAAGCAGCCAAACTACTTGCTTCCTTTGGACCCTCGAGCTTGCTTCCTGAACCACTAAGTAGATGGAATCTGTGTAGAAGCAAGGCACTTGGTAATATAACTTCTGCACTCAAAGTATGCCTTCTTCACTCAACAATGTAACTTCTGCACTTAGTAGTATAATAGGTAGACTTACACCATGATCATAACTCAGCATATCCGCTCATCGAATCTCTTGGGTGCAAGCACAGCAAAACCCCAAGGTAAATTTCCTCGTCAGGAAAAGTGATGAACCTCAATTCATAATTCAATGTCTTTTATATAGACTGCCTAGGTCTTTAGTGGTTAGTTTTCAATAAATGAGCCTCATGCTCCAGTCCCACCTTCCAAGGCACTATGACCACATTTCAAGGGAGTTGTCACATACCAACAGCTAGTTTGTTGCATCATGATGCTGCCACTTGTCCATTACCTTCTACCCCAGATTCCATTCCACCTGGTGGATCGGTAAGCACTCTTTCAACAATCCCCTTGGGTGTTTGTCTCATATTTAATTTATTAAATAATAAAATATTATGCAATTACAGTCATCCTTGAACACTCGTCGAATATAAAACTTTACAATCAAAGTTAACATAATGTTTCCAACATAAAATATTTTTTAGCAAAAAGGTTATGTTACAAACACCCCCACTTAAGCTCAACATCGTCCTCGATGTTTCTTATTCATCATCCGATCCTTCCTGGAACAAAACTGGATATGCTACCTGCATTTTACTTTCCAGTTCCCAGGTAGCTTCATCAGGGCTAAGGTGCTTCCATTGCACCTTTACCTGCCCTATGGTACGATTCCGAAGCATAATTTCCATCCTGTCGAGAATATAGTCCGGTTCCACCTGAAAATCTCCTTCGAGCTCCACCTGTATGTCATTCCAATTCAGCACATGAGTAACATCATGCACATACTTCTTTAAAACATAAATGTGAAAAACATTATGGATTTTTAAATCATATGGCAAAGCCAATTGGTATGCAACAACTCCAATCCTTGATAGGATTTTGAATGGTCCACAGTACCTTGGTGCTAGTTTATCACAACTCCCAAGCTTCAAAGAACTTTTCTTGGGTTTTACCTTTATAAAAACATGGTCTCCAACTTGAAATTCTCTTTCAGTGCATTTCAAATCTGCATAACTTTTTTGCCGATCTTGGGAAACTTTTAAGTTACCTTAAACCTGTTTCACGGTTAGCTCCATTTCTGTCAATAAATCTGGTCCTAGCATTAATCTGTCTACAGGGTTATCCTAAGAAATAGGAGTGCAACATTTTCTTCCATATAAAATTTCAAATGGAATAAACTTAGCAGATGCTTGATAATGATTATTGTATGCAAATTCTGCTAAATGTAAATAATATTCCCACTTAGATGGCTGATCTTTGACATACATTCTTAGCATGTCTTCTAAAATCTGGTTCACCCTTTCTATTTGACCATCAGTTTGTGGGTGGAAAGAAGTGTTGAAATTTAGTTTAGTATTTAAACCTTTAAACAGTGTTGTCCAAAAATTTCCAGTGAACTTAGAGTCCTGGTCAGAAATAATTACCCTTGGAATTCCGTGCAAGTGAAAGATTTGCTTCGTAAATACATCTGCAATGTTAGAAGCTTTAAAAGTGGTTTTAACTGGAATAAAATGAGTAGCCTTACTTAGTTTGTCCACAACCACCATTATGGATTCATTCTATTTCTAGTTTTTGGCAAACCTGTAATAAAATCAATACTTATAATCTCCCATTTCCATTCTGGAATTGGCAATGGCTGCAAAATTTCAGCTGGATGTTGATGTTCAACCTTAATGATCTGACATTCACAACATCTAGCTATGTATTCAGCCACTTCATTCTTCATGTTGGGCCAAAAATAATCCTTCCTTAACATAGTTATCATTTTCTGATTACCTGGATGTCTTGAATAAGGACTCTTATGAACTTCATCCAAAATTAACAGCTTAACCTTTGACACAATTGGTACATAAATTCTGTTTTTATAAGTCATTAAGCCCTTTTTATTAATGTTGTAATCTGTTATTAAATTTTCAGATAAATTTTCAGCAACTTTACCTATCAAATTTTGATAATTTTCATCTTGTTTAATTCCTTTTTCAATTTGATTTTCCAAATCTGTCTTAAAAGCGCTGATTGCTGCCACAAAGCTTAATCTGGGATTCCTGCTTAATGCATCAGCAACTTTGTTTTCTTTCCCCTTAATGTGTTGAATCTCAAAATCATACTCGCTAAGAAAAGCTAGCCATCTAGCTTGCCTTGCGTTAAGATTTGTTTGATCCAACAAATACTTTAAACCCTTATTATCTGTCATTAGTATGAATTTTATTCCAATCAAGTGATGGCGCCACATTTTTAGTGTATGTATCATGGCTGCCAACTTAAGATCATAAGTTGCATAATTCTTTTCATGAATTTTTAATTTCCTTGACTCAAAAGCAATGGCATGATCTTCTTGAGTTAAGACCCCTCCAAGTCCATCGTTGCATGCATCGGTGCATACAATGAAATCCTTATTGGGATTATCAATTTTTAAAATTGGACCAATGGTTAATAATTCTTTTAACTTATTAAAGCTTTCTTGACACCTTTAATCCCATACGAATTTATTCCCCTTCTTCTGCAAATAAGTAATGGGGTTTGTAATTCGTGAGAACCCTTCAATAAACTTTATGTAGTAACCTATTATCCCCATAAATGACTGGACGTCAGTTACATCCTTAGGGACAGGCCACTCGCTAATTGATTTTATCTTATCAAGATCGACATAAATTCCATCTTTAGATATTATGTGACCTAAGTACTGTATTTTATCTTTATAAAAGTCACATTTACTAAACTTAGCGTAAAGCTGTTGTTCTCTTAAAACTTGCAGAATTATTCTTAAATGTTCGTCATGCTCTTCTTTAGTTTTTCAGTAAATCATAATATCATCAATGAACACAACTACAAACTTATCCAAATATGTATGCAGAACGTTGTTCATTAAACACATGAACACTGTCGGTGCGTTAGTTAGACCAAAAGGCATAACTACGAACTCGTAGTGTCCATATCGCATTCTGAATGTGGTTTTGAATATGTCTTCGTCTTTTATTCTAACTTGATGATATCTAGACCTTAAATCAATTTTAGTGAATATCTCTACTCCATGTACTTGATCAAATAGATCATCAAAGTGGGGCAAGGGATATTGATTCTTAATTGTCATTTTATTAAGCTGACAGTAATCGATGCACAGTCGCATGGTACCATGTTTCTTTTTAACGAAAATTACTAGTGCTCCCCAAGGAGACACACTGGGCCTTATATAATTTTTATCTATTAATTCCTTCCGCTGAGATTTTAACTCATTTAACTCCAAAATATTCATCCTGTAGGGAGCCTTTGAGTTTGGTACCGCACCTAGTACTAACTCAATGGTGAAACCAAGTTCCCTTTTCGGAGGTAATCCTGGAATTTCTTCCGGGAATACGTCAGAAAAGTCCCTAAGGATGGGAATATCCTCCAGTTTTAATTTGTCTTCTTTAGATGAACATTCGTCATTAATAACATTAACATCAAACATTTTACAGCCCTTTCTGACAGCTCTCTTAACTTGTAACGCAGAAATTTGTCTTACTGGAATCTTCCTATGAATTCCTTTTACTGTTTCAGTTTTACCTTCATTATTCAGACAAGTAAAAGATTTCTCATAACAATTAAGTACTACTCTATGTTGTTCAATCCAATCCATGTCAATTAACAAGTCATATGACCCTAAGGGTAAAACATGTTCAAATTAACTTGGGTTTACAGCTGACTCAAAAATACATCACAATTTTTAACAAAATCTGTAACCTTTCTTTTAGTGCCTATTGCTAGCTAAAATAATTAAGAATTATCAAAATTTTCTATTCGTAACTTGAAATTTTTCACTAATTCAGGTGAAATGTAACTCAAACTTGCGCTTGGATTTATTAAAATGGAAATAGATCGGTTTTGTAGCATACCTTCGATTTCAACCATGGACGTTTGATGGTCTGCCTGACGATTTTCCAGTGCTGCATTTATCCTTGGCATTTCTCTTGCCACATCACCAAATGTTGGCTCTGCTTGTATGCTATGAATATTGTTGATTATCCTTTTGTTGCGTGGGCAATCTGCTTTCTTATGTGGTCCACCGCAATCAAAACACTTCAAAGGCCCTTTCTATTTAGCATACCTAGTGTTGTTATTGTTATTAGGTACATTTCTTGCAACAGTAAAATTCTGTGGTGCATTACTCTTGTAATTATTATTACTTGGAAAATTTATGTTATTAAATTTTTTCTTAAAACTTCCAGAATTATGATTAAAACTCTTCTTTTTATGCTTGAAATGATTAGACTTATTACTTTTCTAGCTAGTTGTTCCTCCTCTTTTTCTGTTTTGATCAAAACAGAAATTTGCTTTCCTCATTGCCTCTTCCAGAGTGGAAGGGTTATCATACTCAATCATGTCTTTTATGTTGAAAAGTAGACAAGTTAGAAACCTTTGTACCTTAGGCTTCTCTTCGACCATGTAAGATACATACCTCAGTAGGCTAAGGAACATGCTGCACAACTCCTTCATGTTCATAGTACCCAATTTTAAATCATAAAACTCTTTTGACTTATCTTCATAGTACTATTCTGGCGAGAAATTTTTCTTAAATAAATTTTTAAACATATTCCAGGTTACGTCTCTTTCGTTTATGCTCTTAATTGTTTTAAGATCCTGCCACCAAATATCCTCCTTTCCGATCAGATTGTAAATAGCCATCTTGGCCTTTAACTGAGAAGAGTAATCGTAAATATTAAAGTACTTCCTCATTCAAGACAGTCATGCTTCAGCTGTCTCACCCTTTTTAGTTTCACCATTAAAAGTTAGTGGCTTAATAGTTTTAAACTCTCCAGTAATTTTTTCATGATGCTTATACTTCCTCTTCTTGGAACAGCAATCACTGTCACTACTTTCATGATCAGATTTACCATTACTCGATCAGATTCTGATGAAGAGCAACTAATACTTTTACCATTCCTTGTCTTCTTGTGTTTATGTTTGTGGGACATTGTACCTGAATCAGAATTTACTTTTGATTTCCTTCCTCTTTCTTTGTGATGGTATTTCTCCATTAGAATCTGAATTAACTCTTCCTGTGCTTTCATAATGCGTTCATTTTCTTCTTTAATAGTTCTTATCTCAGTTTTTAAATCTTTTACAGTACAAAGAAGTTCTAAAGATTGGTTATTTAATTCAACATATATTCCTTCATTATTATTATTTTTATTATGCTCATTATGAGGAGATCTATCCTCTACTGATTCCTCCGGTATGTGGGCATGTGCAAGCTAATGAGGGTCACTTTTGGCGCGTTAGATGCAATAAAAAAATGAAAAATCAGGCATCCCTCAACTTACTTGGTTTTTTTACATTCTTACACAAGATATCTTGCATCGAGTAAAAAAGATGAAACGTAGGAAATTGAATCACGTCTCCGAATATATAAGTTTTAAGTATTGAAAATTTACATAACTATGTCAAATTTAATGTTTTCTAACAGTCACTTTTTATTGTTTTGGCAAATGATAAGGTATATGTTTTTGTGGGTGCAGCTTTTCAATGCCTAAATGATGGTTTAGGGATACAAAAATTGGTAGACATGTATAGAACCCGTAGCACTAGTGCAGTGTTGTTTTTCCAAAGTTAAATGTTTAATTTTAATTTTAATTTTGAATTATGTAAGTGATCAAACCTTGAGAGTGATACGTCAAATGTGGGTGCAGCCTTTGAAGGTCTTAATGGAATTATTTCGACTTGTATTTTTTATAGCATGTAGATGTCGGTGTATTCTAGTGCAGCATACAATTTTTTTTAAATGCTTGTGAAATGAAAAAGTTAAGGAATAAACACTAACAGTATGTTTTTTGACCAACAGAGTGATGAAACAAGAAAATTAGGAAATAAATAGAAAATCTCAATATTTTTTTTTTAAATTACATATTTGGAATCTGCATAAAAAATTCTATCTATGCCTAAAATTTTGTCAATAATGATCATGTATGTCATGCTATAGAGAGATGTGAAAAACATGCATATTTAGATGCAGAATTGCACCTCAAGGGTCCGTCAACTTCGTGCACAAACCTATGTCCATACCTGCAAATTAATATCAAATCGTTTTGTACAAAAAAAAAAATAAAATAAAAGTTAGTAACATAAACTTTCTGGTTTTTATTTTTCTGTTTTGCGCACGTGAGCTTATTTCAGACCTAGAGTTTGAACTCGCACTCTGATACCACATGTAACATCCCAAAAATTTACAAAAATTTAAAATTTTTTGATATAGCTTTTACTACATAATCTAACTGTGCAGAAATATAATAAATGCTTAAATGTTGTCTTGCTGTAATAAATGCCGTGTTGGTCAAAAGTGTAATGTTTGCAACAAAATGATTAATATCTATGTTTCGATGTTATTCTTACTCAACTGTACTTTCACAATTCTTTTGTTATTGATACAATGATATAAGTTTACATGTGTTAACTAATGTTCTTCTGTTTGATGATGAAGGGGTCCTACGGACGCCCCGAGGCTTACTTAGCATTCGTGCTAAAGCATTTGAATCGTCATTTTTCGCAGATTATAGGTAAGAGCTTTAGTGTTTATGACATGTGACCGAAGAGTTTCTAACCAGTTTCTGTAATATCCAAAGTATTAATGGTTTAAGAGACAAAATGTCGAAAAATGCTATTGGTGAGAACTTCAGTTAGCCTAGCTTATAAAACAGAAGTATGTCAGTTGTAATATTCATAATACTATACTAACCTATTTATTACTTTGTACCAACAATGGATAGGATCAATATATCATTATCGTGAGATTCTATTTCATGCAAACTATAAGGATAACAATTTCTATATGAAATGGCTAATTACAATTAGTGTGCAAAAATGCAATATCTATATGCAATTCTTTTGTATGCTCTTGAGCCTAAGAATTACATGTAAGATTTGATTTAAACTTTAACCTAGGAACTATTTGCAAACTAAAAAATAAACGCTATCCAAAGAACTATATACAAATTCACGATCAATCTCTAGCCTAGAGACTATATGCAAATTTTATACTATATTGAAATGTATATATGTAGAGTCTTTTACATAGTCCTATGAACAAAGATTATATACATTTCGTGTGTGCGTCACGTGACCCTTTATAACATGGTGAGTCCCTAGCAAATCAAACGAATACAACCTTGTCATAACACAAGGTGTATAACATGATATAGTTGTGCATCTTACCAGCCTAGATCCAATTCCTAGGCTCTATCAAGCATCGAGAGGAATCAAATCTCTCGAGGTGCAAAACTCTCCTCGAAAAGCTCCTTGAGTGCAATACCTGAGAAGAGGTTTGCACCTCGGGAGATTTGATCCCTCTCGGCGTTTGATAGAGCCTAGGATTTGGATCTAGGATGGTTTTAGTCATGGGCAGTGACACAAAATTGGAGTTTGATCAGCATTGTAAGGAACAAGTTAAGTTGAAAACACAGATACATTTACGAGGATTATCATAATGTAAGTAATAAGTATTAAGGATTGAGTAAATTGTTAAACTAGAAAATAGAGACAATTCACCTAACTTTTTTTTCGATTATCTTTTTGTTGATCCGAGTTTTGTTTTATTTGTTCTTCTCCTTCTTCTACTATCATTTTGTACATGTTGATTTATTTGCTGTTCTGCAAACTGATTTTTTTGTTCTTCCAATTACTTCAACTTTCTGTCTCGATACGCTCTTTGTCGATCAACGTTTCGTTTTCTTTGTTCTTCTCGTTCTTCTGTTGTCAATTCGCCTAACTTTTTTTTTCGATTTTCTTTTTGTTGATCTGCATTTTGTTTTGTTCGTTCTTCTCCTTCTTCTCTCGACATTTCACCATTTCGTACATTTTGATTTATTTGTTGTTCTGCAACTTGATTTCTTTGTTCTTCCAACTGCTTCAACTTCTCTCTCGATACACTCTTTGTCGATCAACGTTTCTTTTTCTTTTTTCCTCTCGTTGTTTTGCTGTCAATTTGTCTAACTTTCTTTTTCGATATTCTTTTTGTCGATCTGTGTTTTATTTTATTCGTTCTTTTAGTTCTTGTACTATCATTTCCTCCAACTTCCCTTTTCGAAATTCTTTTTGTTCTTCTGCTTTTCGTTTCAAGTCTTTTCCTTGTTCTTTTGTTATCTCTAAAATCAATTCGTCCATACACTGAAATCTATGTGTCCGTACACTGAAATCAATGCGTCCACAAAATAACATCTACACTGAAAAATATGCAATAAAAAACCCCATACACTGAAATCTATGCGTCCATTCATTGAAATCAATGCGTCCATACACTGAAATCTATGCGTCCATTCACTTAAATCAATGTGTCCCTTCACTAAAATCAATGCATCCATACACTGAAATAGATGTGTCCATTCACTGAAATCAATGCGTCCATACACTGAAATCAATGCGTCCACTGAATAATATCTACACTAAAAAATATGCAATAAAAAATTTCAATATTGTAAGGAACAGGTTAAGTTGAAAACACAGAAAGAATTATGAGGATTATAATAATGTAAGTAATAAGTATGAGTAAATTGTTATCACATTCCATGTATCCAAGTATTTCATATTCATTGGTAGTTATATTGATTCCTATATAACCTTGAAATTATCTCTCATTCATGCTTTTGAGAATCTCTTTGCATAAATAACACTTCTTCACGATATCTTTAGTTCACTGTCATGTTTTCTTTGTTCTTCTGTATGTTTTGATGCTTCTTTTTTTGTTATGGATTCTAAACGTTGACTAAAGAACATGGATACTATGGATTCTCCAAAACCTCCTGAAATCAACAACCACATAAATTTTGCTACAAAGATTATTTTTATCTTTCTATTCTATACATTTGTCGTACTTTTCTTCTTTGATAATCAGTATCTTCATTATTTGCAATGTTATCATGAAGATCCATGATATACCCTAAATAGAGAACACCAAAATATAATTTGTTGAAATCATTGCAGAGTAGTTTTTCTATTAAATTGATAAATTCAATGTATAGATGTAAATAACAAAAAACAATGCATTGCTGAAATTAATGAAAGATTTTTTTATTTATTAAATTGATAAATTCAATGCATACATGTAAAAAACAAAAAAAATGCATTGTTGAAATCAATGAAACGAATGAAATAAATATGTATCATTTTTTGTTTAACAACATTTGTGTGTGGTCTATTGGTAGGAATTAAGGTGATTGGGCTTGTGTTAACCTAGAGACCAAGGTTCAAAACCCTTTTGGCTTGGAGTTATGGTTAGTTGTCAAATCTAACTATTATTATGGCATTTTTTTTTAACACCATTTCTGTATGATCTATTGGTAAGTAATGAGGTGATTGGGCATGTCTTAACCTAGAGACCAAGATTCAAATCTCTTTTTTCTTGGAGTTATATTTAGTTATCACATGTAATTATTAGTTAGCAAATCTAACTATTATTATGGCTACTTTTCTTTTCTATTCTTATGTCAGCTATAATATTATTTTTACTTCTTTGGTTTCTACTTCTTATGTCCACTATAATATTTTTTTTTTACTTCCTTATTTCTTTACTTTTTATGTTTTTGGTTTCTAGGTTAGCTATAATATTTTTTCTTTACTTCTTATGTTTCTAGTTTTAATGTCGACTATAATATGTTTTTTTACATTTTTGTTTATTTATTTATTTTATGTTGGGTATAATATTATGTTTCTACTTTTCATATCCACTATAATATTTTTTTACCTTCTTTATTTTATGTCGACTATAATATTTTTTTAACTTATTTTTTGTTTACGACTGACATAATATTTATTGCTTTTTAGTTTGTATTATTCATTTTTGTTAATGGACGACAAAGGTTACAAACCTTACATGTTACATCTGTTACAAGATCTCCCTCATACTATTAATTTTTACATTTTATTACTTTTTACATTTTATTTTTTCTAAAACGTTATTTTATCATTTTTATGTTATTTTTTGTTTATATAGGCATTGATGTCAACTGTGTTTTTCAATCGAAAATACATGTTCCTTTTAATGGCTGACTAAGTATTAATTAGTTTTTATGTTTTATTAGATCTCCCTCATATTATAACGTTTTACGTTTTATTAGATGTAACACTACATTTTTACGATTTATTAGATGTAACGGTACATCCACGTTAGAAGATCTCCCTCATACTAGGCTGTAGAGCACCTCTCGGTGCAACCAAGGAATCTATACATCACAAGGATGGTTAAGATTTAATATTATGATGGTTTTGTGCTGGCAGGCACTTCGATTTCCTTTTACATTTAACACTCCCAACTGTCGAGATAGTGGAATATCTCCATGGACATCGTAGTGGTGCTAGGAACGTGATGGTATGGTGATGAATCCAACAATGAGACGAGATATATGTGTTCTTGGTTCAAAGTTTAGTTGAGCTGTCCTCCTTGGTGGAAAGGGTCATTAATGGTGTTTTTAAAATGGTTGTTGCTTGGGATTACGTGAAAACCCTTCGGGTGATCTCCACCGTTGATCAAGCAAGGTCTTTGACATTGGGATCTAACCCTAACCACCACTATGTTGTTTCGATGTTTATTGTTCCTCGGCATTCATTGTATTGTGTAATGGCTCTGTGGAGAGGTCGACAGGATGAGAGCCTTCAGGGTTTCGTTAGCAGGTGTTTGTGGAGTGCCCACGGTTGGAAACCGTGACATGTTGATGTTTAACTGGAACCTGTTGATAGTTTTTAGGGACCGATACTCCAGTGAGGGTTTTACAGTACCAGTTTGGTGTTGAAAAGGTTTCAAGGTGGATAACAGTTCTACCTGTAGGTTGCTTTGATACTTGGCTTTCCTCGTTTGTTAAGTGATAGTTTCTCAGAGTTGCTCTTCCATCCCTCGTTGCATTCGGTGGTCGAGTGATGGTTACAGTTTGCATTGTCTTGGCGTTCTGCTCCAGTGATAATTTAAAAGGAAATGTTTCTCGGTTTGAATCTTGTGTCTTCCATTCTATTTTGAGAGTTTCAGTTATTGTTATTTCACCTATAATGACTTCTGTCAAAAACTTGTTTTAACCACAGTTGTGTTCAAATGGCAGGTATCTTCGTCGACAGATTCCGAGCTTAGGTTTTGATAACAGGTAGCTGCAATTAGACTGGTAAGCCTTGGTGGTTAATTTGTTACTCCAATTAGATGACTATTAGTCCTTCATGTGTGATTTTTTGAGACTTCATGTTTTCTTGGGCTTTGAGGAGTGATATTCATCGAAATGCCTGTGAGCTGTTTGGCAGCTTGGGGAGGATGAAATCCTCGACCCCTTCGTCATTGTTTCTGTAATGTTTGTTTTTCAAGTAAAACTCTAATAGAGAAATATTTGAAGAGAGGGTTTTACCCTTCTACCGTCTTTGATAATACAAGAGATTTGTTTTCCTACGTTATCGTGTGGGTGTTTGAGTTTGAGAGCAGGGTTGCAGCTTGTATGCAATTAAAATTTATCGTTTTTCCACTATTGTGTTTTTAAGAAAGTTCGAGAATTAAGAGTTTAACCCTATGCTTAAGCTAGTCAAACCATAATGTGTGGTTCTCGGAAATGTTTTGCTGTTATGATAACAATGTCAAGTTTTCTGAAAGTAGATATCTAAATCGAGCAAATCGTATGGTTTATTGTTTAATAGTTTTCAATTGAAATGTGATAATGTAGTCTCATGTTAATGCCGAGATGTTCTTATTTTCAGTCTTAAGGAATGTAAATGATAATCGTTTTTTTGCCTAAGCTTATGGTAGTGAAAGTGTTACTCGTCGTTCATGTCTGTCGACTTTAAGTGTTGGCCAAGAGCCAATGTTTTATGTTCGCAGCTATGTAATGAGATTGTAACTAGTTTCTTGTTCTGTTGTTAATTGATGGTGTTTGAACCTTAACTAAACTCTAAATCTGAGAGATAGATTTTGATACTTCTAGGGTTTGATCAACGAAGGGTTACGATCTTGTCATAAATTTTAAGTTTGTAAACGAAACTCTGTTTGGATAACATATTAGTTCTTTGTTTAATAGTTGTGATAACTATGGAAATTGATGAAACCACAAGCTAGGGTTTCTAATCCTATGCTAAATGGAAATGGAATTAACTGTAGTTTAAATAATAAAATAATATAAAAGAAATGAATATTGTGCATAAAATTAGTGCTTAAATAATCATGCATTTATTTGTAATGGAAAGAGTTCTATTTGTTTTTGTAAATATATATACTTGCTAGTAGCATTGGATAACAGTACTGTATACTTAGGAAAATAATTATTTTCAACTGTTATTTTCAATAAAAACTGGTGAAAGAAAATACAGTGAACTTTACACACTTATCTGATGAAAGGAAGGGTAAGAGAAAGACATAGAATTATATTATTTATTACAGAATATTAATGGTAAGAAAAACTAATGCAATACAACAGTATTAATATTCTTGAATTCATTTGGCCATCTTCCTATCAATTTATCTACCTTAATCTCTTCTCTGTACTAGAGTACGATGCCGAAACATTAGCATGGGGGAAAATGTAGAGAAATATTTTTATTCAATTCAGCTTACATAATCATTACTATACATAATCCTATCTAGGTCAGAAACTAACATAAATGCATTTGTATAATAATATCCTTTGAACAGTAAATTTATAATTGCGGATTGAAATTTTAACTACTTAGAATTAGAAAAGACAAGTAGAACCTGTAAATGAAGATAGGGCCGACAAATACCCAAGGAGGCATGTTCCTCCCAACCTTTTCAAGAAGAAGCAGCCAAACTACTTGCTTCCTTTGGACCCCCGAGCTTGCTTCCTGAACCACTAAGTAGATGGAATCTGTGTAGAAGCAAGGCACTCAGTAATATAACTTCTGCACTCAAAATATGCCTTCTACACTCAACAATGTAACTTCTGCACTCAGTAGTATAATAGGCATACTTACACCATGATCATAACTCAGCATATCCCCTCATTGAATCTCTTAGGTGCAAGCACAGCAAAACCCCAAGGTAAATTTCCTCATCAGGAAAAGTGATGAACCTCAGTTCATAATTCGATGGCTCTTATATAGACTACCTATGTATTTAGTGGTCAGTTTTCAATAAATGAGCCTCAAGCTCCAGTCCCACCTTCTAGGGCACTATGACCATATTTCAAGGGAGTTGTCCCATACCAAAAACTAGTTTGTTGCATCATGATGCTGCCACTTGTCCATTGCCTTCTACCCCAGATTCCATTCAACCTAGTGGATCAATAAGCACTCTTTCAATAGTCCCCTTAGGTGTTTGTCTCCTATTTAATTTATTAAGTAATAAAATATTGTGCAATTACAGTCATCCTTGGACACTTGTCCAATATAAAACTTTACAATAAAATTTAACATAATGTTTCCAACATAAAATGTTTTTCAATAAAAAGGGTATGTTACACCATGTGTATTTTATCTAACTCCTTCAAGTCAAATATAATAACTACTTTGCAAATGACTCCCTACTTTCCATCTAACTTTCCGAAATTCTTGTTGAAAAAGCGTTGGATTGTTTGAATGTTTTTTTAATGGCGAATAGCATAAGCATTATTGATGACAAGATTATTTTTTGGTTGATTGGAGCTAAGGATAAACCTTCTTGGTTAATCTGTCATTGGTGACATGTTGGAGACACACTTATTATTTTCTATTTAGACATTATGTTTGGTGTGAATCTCTCTTTGTTAAACATGTGGGAATGGTGCCTTGAAAAGATGTAGGAAAAAATGCATAGTTTGTGGTACAAGGATCTTCAATTGCTAAATGGTTCACAGTTCTTAGCATTATTATGGAGGATCTTCATATTTACTATGTATCTTTCTAGTTCCCTTCTTATTTTCATTTTACTACTTTGGAGAAATTTTTAAGGTGGTTCATTTGGTCTAAGATTTGAGGTGCTACACCCCTTCCACTAGTCCAAGGGAAATATGCATACTTTTCAAGGATCAAGGCAGGTTATCTCTTACTGATATCAAACTGCAAAGGGCACTAGTGGTATCTACTAAGTGAATTGTTAAATTCTTGTCTGGAGAGGAATCTTGAAAAATTACAATTAAATTGACATCTAGCCAACATTCCAATATGTTGAATAGGCCTTTTATCACAAACAACAACATTGATTCACCACAATATTTTAGGATTGTTCGTACCATTGTGAAATTAATATATGAAATGATTATTAATGTATATTGGTGAAATTATAATATTCAAATTAATATATATTATAATTAAATTAATATGATATTATAATTTGTTAAACATCAAACAAAACACAACTGTCTCCGTCGATACCTGTCTCTTTTGAGCTAATTGGGCCAAAACGCTCTACTAGTGCTCTGGTTTCACTGTGCTCCTCCTTCACCGTGCTCTGCCTTCACTATGCTCCTCCTTCACTGTGCAACTTTCAATGTGCTCCGATCGTGTCTACATATCCCCGCAGCCCCTCAATGGTAACAGTAAGTTGAAACCCTCCTCTATTGAGTCGAATCTCTACATTTTTGGGTGCGAATTAGGTGGTTTTGATTTCATTTGCTAATTTGGTGGTTTTGATTTTAGTTCGAATGTCTTCTTCACCTGGGACATTAATTCAGTATTTAAGGTGAATTCTCATTCACCATATTTGCAGTAATGGAACTCAAATTTGTCTAAAAAACAATGCTGGAGATAGAGCTAGTATTGGTAGACCCTAAATGGTTGCTTGTGTTTATGACTGAGATATGGTTTTTCCCTCAATCCCTATGAAATCCTATATGGTATTGCTAGAAGGAGATTTGCAATTTATTTGTAGAGTTAGAGGTTGTCCCTTGTTTTAATTTCTAAGTATTTTGTTGTAAGTATTTGTCAAGGTAGGGTTTTTGTTGAGGTAGGGTTTTTCTTGTGTTATGAAGGAGGTGGCACAACAATTCTGCACCTGGTTTCGGTTGCTTAGTGTGTGGTATCGTCTACTGCCAACTATAGATATTGGGAGTGCTTTGGTAGGATTTTTTCTCTGTTATGTGGTAACAAACTATAGTAGTAGCCACCTAAGGAACGAGGCAGAGCCATGTACATGGTGCTCCTACCACTTTCCCCAAAGGTTAACCCCTCAAGGTTTAGCTGAAAATACTGAAGTAATTGATCCACCTCTCCAAAACGTCAGTTATGGTGCATGAGTTGGGAGAGACTCGCTGGTCGTACTAGTCTTGCATATACAACATCCTAAAAATTTGTTACTTTTTTCATGCCAAAATATTATTTACCTGTCATTTGAAAAATTTGTGACAAAATAACGATATAAATAAAAAATACAAATTGTCTTACCCATGAAGCCCCACAGCTCCTTTGGAGGGAGTGGAAGATTAACATCACGGTTGTATTCCATCCCAACACAGGGGAAATCCTCTATCATCGACAACTAACAGTACTACCAATCAAATAACACATCATCAAATGCATGTGTCATGTTGCCTCCTCCTAAGTGGTACATCATGTCTTCTCCTTGGAGTATCCTAGGCTGAATACGTCTAGGAGGGTCGAGACTTGTGCAAGCACACATCGCAGAAGCCTCTCAAGGAAGAATGCTACTAATATGCTTCCATACTTGAAGTTTTTTTGTTTCCCTATTTTGCACTCAGTAAGTTGGGTCTTCATGTTCGGTGAGATGGCTTATTCGGGTAAGCTAGGTAGGACTCTTAAGTAAGGGTCTTGTTTTATGATTTTTCCTTCTTCTTGAGAGTCACAAGTTTCGGAAATCCATTCTTCCCTCATTAACTTGGATTGGTCTTCTATGTAAGTAAGCCTTCTCTTTGAATAATATAGCCTTTCACTTCAATAATTCCGCGTTCAAAGCTAGAACGTTAAGTCTTTAATACAAATAATTATCTTCACATAAGCGCATATCCTCATTCTTTCAAGTAAGTGAGTAGCATCCATTCTTTCAAGTGAGCATCCTCTGAGTATCTTTTAGAAAGATATGGTCTATTCACTTATATTTCCTCTATTATGTTTCCTTGGAAGAGCTGGGTCTTTAGTCAGATTCAGGTGAGGACATCTATAGGTGCTACAAGCACTACTAGCTCCTGGGTATGGATATTAAACTACAGGTGTTACTAGCCTCCTATTAACTCTCACCCACAACCTAGAGGATCTATAAATTATGGAGCTCACCTTACTAAACTAGTACTACAACTAAATTTAGAAGTGTTGGATATGCATCTCGATAAGTGCACCAATAAAATATCATGGGTCTCAATCACTCCATAATATAAAACATCTAGGCTTGGGATGCCTAATTTAAAGCAGATGAGCCTACCACTCATGCAATAGTCAACATGAGTACCTTCAAAGGTAAAGTATCTATGTTGGTGATCAAAATATGGATCTCGATCTTTATAGTACCCGTGGAGTAGTAAGTGTCCACATTCCCTTGTACTCTAAGCACCAGTCCACCCTTTCCACCTCCTTTTAGTTTAACTAAAAACCCTCACCGAGATAGTCTGGTGATGAAGTATAGATAATCTAATGTGAACTCTAAAACCTCCCCATCTATAACGAAATCATTTTAATTAGTATCCCAATAAACCACCAACAATTGTAGCAATTTCTTTTGGGATCTCATGTTGGGAATTTGGTAGAATTTGAGCAACCTATAATTGTGAAGGGCATCCAACGTGTATTCATATTCAATTGCAACACTATCCTCATCCATCTATTGATATTTGTATTGGATAACTGTTTATGTTACTGGTTAGAAATATTTGTATTGGATAACTGTCTATGTAACTAGTTACGTTACTAGTATTATATAATTAGTAATTTTAGCATATGGTGAATGATATGTTGGATATTTGGACAGATTATGAATTCATGCTATATTCCATATGGATTTGTGATTCGTTACTGGTTATTGAGGGAAAAACCCTATCTCTGATATGTCAACAATTATTGTAGGTTGATTTCCTTGGACCAGAGTCTCCCCACTAGTCTATATGTAATCATAATCCCCAACATCAACCAGTTGAACATCTATGAAAGCACTATTCTCAATATAAACATCTACATATGCTAATTCTTCATTTCTAATAGTAGGTTTAACACCCATAGTAAGACTGTAATATACCATAGCCCCAATTTCAGCAGGAAACTTATTATTAGCATGCACTTCCAACTCAGATGATGGAAATTCATGAACTTCATCAAGAGTACATTATGTCTACAAAAGCAAACTCTTGTCATTCTTAGCATCTACAACACTCTTGTCTCCATCAACACCTACAAGTTCTCTCTTGTTACTTCTAGTAGTATTTTTAGCACCTGGAGGGAGACTGTAAACTGAAGTGGGTCCAGTATCATCCGGCAAGCCATTATTAAATGAAAACTCTAAATTAGAAGATGGAACTTTGTGAACTTCAAGTGCAAGATCACTCATGTCACCATCAAATATACATAGATGATCTCTTGTCACTATCAACATCTACATACACACTCTTTTCACTTCTAGTAGTTAAGGCACCCCAAGTCAGATTGTAAGCAGAAGTAGGTCCAATACTAGTAGGCAATTCATTGCTAGAATGCAATTTCAACCCACAATATGTAACTTCATGATATTCAATAGGTGTACATTCTGTCTTTTGAATTTCCCTACATTACAGAGTATATAACCAGTAGACAGATTTGAATTCCCCTGCATTACAAAGTATTTCAATACTTGCGTGAAGGGAGGAAAAGGTCATCAGGTTATCTCCATCATGGACAAAGCTGAGGCTGGAAACATTAATTTCAAATCCCTTTTCAAAGAACTGTTAGGAAAAACATAATATGGAGAAACAATGAGTTAGGAAAAACATTTGCACCAAAGTACCACAATGGTTACTAATAAGCAAGGTTAATGGTTACTAATAAGCAAGGTTACAAGAATTGTGGGTGCGGTCGGAATCGGTTGAAGAATCCGGTGTAGATTCGACACTCATCCTAAAAACAAGAATCGGGGAATTGGAACCCTAACCCTAATCTTTTTAATAAATATATATTTATAATTATTTTTAAAATTTTTAATTTATAATGAAAATAATACAATATAAAAGAAAAAAAATCTCAAAATAAAATGATTCATAGAATCATGTAACATCATGGACTCTAAAATGCCGAATACTAAATACATCAATGCATCATAGTTTTACATCTAACATCAATCATGAATCATGATTCATCATACATCTACCAAGCATCTATATGGCATTGATAAAAATAAACCAGAATTGTCAGAAAAAAACTGTATGTTCGTCAGCAAAAGGAATATGAAATCCTTGTCTATCTTTTAGCATCTATTTCTTCCCTGATTTCCTGCTTGAGATTTGAATATAAATAAAATATGTTGTTTATAGACTGTTTGCAATAGCAATTATGTACTGTAGGGTTTGGAATGCACCAAGCACGAGAATTACCATATATTCTAACCAACTTAATAATTAATGGAAACCAACTTTCAATTGCCCCAGTGCTAAGATAAATTTCAGCATCTAGGCATAATTAATTCCTCCACGATTCCATGCTTGAAATTTTAATATCAATAGCATCTCTATTTGTAGTTGCATTTATGTATTGTAGGGTTCAAATGCACATGCATGATAACTACCATACATTCTAACTAACTTAATAAATAATGGAAACCAGCGTTTGGTTCCCTCTATTTACTGTTACTCCCATGATCAAGAGATACAAAGAATTATAGACATAATATAATGCTTATATCACCTATTTTAGAGAGATTTTAAGAAAGCTTTGTAATACAGGTGGTACATAGATTTGTATTGTACCACTATTACATATGGGCGAATTGTTCCAAAACCCCAAAGTCATCCCACTAGTCAGCTAGCAAGAGATGATGTCCACATAGCTAACTTGTGATTATTAGGGTCACTTGTGCTAAAAGTTTGTATTGGAAGGCATGATGCCCAATTACTACATATTGCAGGAGTTTGTTGTAGCCAGAGCAAATCCGATGAAAAGGTTCATACTTATCCAAACTCCACTCAACAGTATACCCATGATTTCTTCTCTTAGCCTTTCCATACCTCAAATTTTGCAATCGTCTCATGTTGTAAGAAGCCATGGATAGTCTTAATTTGCGCCCAAAACTACCTCACATCCAAAAAACTGGCCCAGAACGAAATGATGAGGTTGCTAGAAGGTGAAACGTGTCTACTAATGTTCAAAACATTACCCATATATGTTTAATTACTATGTTTTGAGTCATGTTCTTTCCTCCCTAGGTCTATTTTTCATTTTTAAGCCTTTTTTCCTTTTGTTTATTCCAACCTTTGCTTTTCCCATTTTCTTAAGGTTTGAATTGTTTTGAATATTTAATGCATATTGTTTAACCTAAGCTCCTATAAACTAGTTAATGTCTTTTCATTATATGACAAATGTGATAGAGTTGAATTATATAGTCTCGATTTATTAACCCAAGTTGGCAACACATATCATTATTCAAATCCATGCATGCTACTAGCTTGCTATTGATTAGGTTTTTGAGTACAGGGTGCAATTATGAGAGCGATCAGGCCTCGAAGATGGTTCATGAAGCAAGCATCAGATTTGGGGGCTTGTACCTCTCCATATATTTGAATCATTTCAAGCTCGGTAGATCACTGATTATATTAGTGTTGATAGACAAAATGGAGTTTGAGCTTCAAAGAGGGTTTTCAGTATCTTCTCCTCAAAGTTCGCGTTCAAGTATTGAATCTACAGTCACGAATTCAGTCATGGAGATAGACAAGAAATCACGCCCAAGTGGTCATGTGCTTAGGATTGAGCCCCAAAATGTTGAATGGATGAAGAAATTTCCATCTGCTGTTGAAAATGTGAAAGCAGCTGGTTGGTTTAACATGTTCGAAAAGATGGGAGAGTTTCACATAGGGGTTACAAAATCATTTTGTGAAAACCTCGAGGGTTCAATGGTGAAAATGAATGGCCTTAAATTATGAGTAACATAAGAAACCATTGCACAGGCTATTGGGGTTACTCTCGAGGGTGAAAAATTGTGTAAGAGGCAATCAATGGATGAAGATTTTAGCCAATTCCTCCTTCCGGCACAGCAAGATCCTGATTGGAGCCAAGGCATTCAGAATACTTTCCTAATAAAGGAATGGCAGGATGTTCTGCAAATTATCCAAAGGTATATAACATGTGAAGGCAGGTTCGCCACTGTATACCATTATCATATGCGTCTGTTACAACATGTTTCAGGTACAAAGAAATTAAACTTACCCTATTACTTGCATAACAATTTAAGTAAAATGGCATCTAGGGTTAAGAATCAGCCTGATACTCCCAATAACAGTATGTTTCACCATCGCCTGATAAAATTGTTAATTTCTAAAGAAGTAGAAAAGCAGGGAAGAACTTGGTCTCATTTTTTATATTGGCCGGGATTTAAAGTGGAATTTAAGGAAGAGAAGAAGGGAAAAAAAAACAAAATTCTTCTGGAAAAGAGGTCATTTTCGATTGTACAAAGACATAGATCTTGTTTGAAAATGAAGAATGCCACCACGAAGAAGAGTTCCCTGAAAAAGAGAGAGATATAGAAACACCTGCAAAGATGAAACAAAAAAAGCCTGAAGAGTTAAATTGTAGTCCTGTTATACAACCTGATGATGCAATGGAAGAAGATGAAAAAACTTTGCCAGAAGTAAAGCAAGACCCTGTCTCTTCTCATAACAAATCCTCAGAATCCTCAGAGTGTTCATTTGAACCACTCATAACATATTTTAGGCTAGTGACAAGACCTGTAAATAAGTTTAGGATGAATATGGAAGCCACATTGAATCCTGAACTCAGAAAGGATAAAATTGTAAGCATACAGGATTCAACAAGTGATGATGAGGAAGACATGAAAGCAAAATTTTTAGAATCAGCTTTAAAATAGATTCTTGAGGGTATTGATCAAAGTCTCAGAAAAATCCTAGATATAACTCCTAAGAAATTTCCCGATGATAACAATGGAAGTATGGAAGATAATGGAGTATCAGTGACTTCGAAGGGAAAAGAGAAAGTAATAATTGAAGTGACTGCATCCTCCAAAGAGCAAGCAAGTTTTAAAAAGATAATTTCTGATGAAAAATCCGAAGATCCAGATGATGAAATGGAAGAACTTGAAAAAGAAAAGCAGAAAAAGGAACTTGATCATTTTAGATGCCAGAATGAACATATGAGACAAATTAATTATTGTTTGATGAAAGCCAACAGTATGCTGAAGCAAGACCTCCAGGAAGTGAAAAAAAACTTTGCAGAAGTGACACAGGTAGCTGATGAAGATGTAAAAAGAGGAAGAGCAGCCCAAGAACATAATGTTCAGCTCGAGAAAGATAAAGAGGAACTCAAGAGACAACTCAGCCAAATGAAGAAAGAGATCATCACATTACAAGCAAAGGCAAAGGCATTAGATGGTTTAGTTGTTTTGGATCAAGCAACTATGAGGCTTTGATTAGGTTTCTAAATTTAATATAGTTTTGACACTTGTCAAGATTAGTTAGACTAAATATTTTAGTTATACATTTTTGCTATATTTAGAAGTCAAATACTTGAAAAGTGGATCTAAAATTTTTGATATATTGTAAAGCTTTTGGTTTGAAAAGGGAGACACACATGGGAGTCGAACTGCTAGAAGATTGTGCAGTCATGCAATGGTTATCTGTGTAAGCAACTCACATCTCGAGGACCAACTTCAGCATAGGGACCACAGAGGAGTGCTGAAGTTGATAGAGATCAAAATTATGTTATAAAATATTTTACTGTTGATTTAGCACTAGTAAGAAATTTCGATGGTAATTGTGAGGAAATTTTTCTTATGTAGACCATATTGCTAAATTGAAAGGTAACACAGGTGGCTTTTATTTTCTATAGCTCAAGGTACTATACTTGTACACACACTTCAGATCTGATTTTTGGTTTAATGTTGACGTGGAGATCTTCAACTATACCTCTCTTATTGTTATTTGATCAATATGTTTATTTTATTACCTTTTATTGAAAGAGATGAAAATTATGTTATAATATGTTTTACTGTTGCTTTAGCACTATTCAAATATAGTACCATTTTATAATGCAGCTGTAGAATTGTTATGTTACTGTACCTTTCTTTCATCTGTGTGCTTAATTGTTGTAGTATGTGGACTATGTTAACCTGTTTGAGGTATGTACTTAACTTTTCCTCTCTCTCAAGGTACCTTCACATTCCCTTGGTGATTTGTCCCTTGAAAGGAAGCCTAATCAATAATTTTTATTCGCTTTTTTCATTGCTTATTTACTACCGTTGCATATGTTATAATTTCATTACTTCCCATTCAATCTTGAGGACCAACTTCAGCACAAGGACCACAGAGGAGTGCTAAAGTTGATAGAGATCAAAATTATGTTATAAAATCTTTTACTGTTGCTTTACCACTAGTCAAAAATTTGGATGGTAATTGCGATGAAAATTTTCTTTTGTAGACCATATTCCTAAATTGAAAGGTAACACAGGTGGCTTTTATTTTCTATAGTACAAGTTACTTATTTGTGATGTGATGCTACCAGTATTGCATAGAGAGAAATGAGGGATATTTTTATTTGGCATCCCACCACCCTTCCTTATACTATGATGATGAACTTTCAGGTTATATTGGACGGTTGTACATTTGAGAGAGATATGACTGGTTGTACCTTCCCCACCTTGATTGAGCTATGATTGGTCTTGTGGTACCTTATCTTTCACTTGTGTTTAATGGGGTCATTTACCCTCCTTGAGTAACTTTTTTAAAACCACCTTGTTGAAGTTTTTCTCTTATAGAGTACTATGGTTGTTTGGACACATTTGGAGCATACCCTTGGTTCTAAGGGTCATGGGTCTTCTACTACCCACACCTATGTTATGACCATTGTTTATATTTTCTTATTTTATGACAATTGTTTATATTTGTACCCACACTTCAGATCTTATTTTTGGTTTAATATTGACGTGGAGATCTTCAACCATACCTCTCTTATTGTTATATGATCAATATGTTTATTTTATTACCTGTTACTGATTTAGTTATTAAATAGTTGTTGTACTTATTAAATTTGACCATTGGGGTTTAGAGGTTATGGTTTATTGGTGATCATGATTACATTTAAAGGGATTATGGGTTATAGGATTTTATGCTCATAGGTTTTATAGGATATAATGATTACTAGTTAAGAGTGTTAGTGTTTACATGCTATAGTGGTTAGTTGCTATAGTTAGGTGTTTTAAGGGTTTTAATACTTAGGTTTTATAGCGATCAAAGGTCAAGGTTGATAATTATTAATTAATATGGTAGGGGTTAAGGGTTATAATACTTAGATTTCAAGGCTTATTCAAGCTAGGGATTACAAAGGATTACAAGTGACAAGGATTAAGGGTTAAAATTCTTAAAGGTTGATCCTTGAGAGGGATTAGGTTGATAGGGTAAGGAGTTAGGAATTGTATGGGTTGGTGGTTATTATGGTTTGGGTTTTAGAAATCAAATTATAGGTGTTCAAGTTGATGAGGATTAAAGGGTAATTTTAATAAGGGTTACTAGTTAGGGGTGATAGTTCTTATAAATTAATGCTTAGAAGTTTTGAAGTAATAATGATTAGGGCTTATATGTGATGTAGTTTATGGGTTAAATAGGTTCAAAGATAATGGATTATGGGTTATAAGGGTTATTAGTTAAATTTTATAAGGGTTATTAGTTAACTCTATAGGGGTTAGTCATCATCATTTGTAGTGGTTATAAATTATGCTTGTGGTTTATAGTCCTTGTGGATAATGTGTGATATGTAAATAAGGTCAATGGATGTAAGGTATTTAATAGGGGTAACATGTTATAGGTATTTGGAGTCGGGGTTTTAATAGCTATAGTTGTGAAGTGATATTGATTATAGGTGATAGGGATTAAGGGTTTACAATTTGTATTAGTTATGAGTTATAGGTTATAATTATTAAAGATTATAAGCATAAGGGATTATGGGATAATTATATAGGGTAAAAATTGAGAGGTTTTATGTGACATGGGTAAGATTTAGGGGTTATCTATTTTAAGGGTTATGTATTAGAGGGTTTAGGGGTTAAGGATTAGAGGATACATGGATGAGGTGATATAGGTATAGGTTTAAGGGTTATATTCACTATTACATATGGGTGCATTGTTCCACGAAATATTTCCACGTTTTCAACATTCGTGGGTTAAAAAAATGAATTTTTATATTTTTTGTTTTTCACATTGATAAGGGCTTCACCTGCGACCCATGTCTAGTCCCAAGGCTACCACCTTCAGGATTGAAGTGTAGCTGACAATGGAAGACACAAGTGTAGTTTATTACCACCATGCAAATTTAATTTGACCTTTCAATTCCCATCGCCATTTCCTCTCATACGGCGTCCCACAACCATTTCTCTTGATACCCACTCTTCATTCATTCTGTATGCATTTCACTATGCAACCATCTCAGATTCTCGCTGCGTGTTCCCTCAATTAGTTTATCAATTTAGTATGACCCACGCCCATCGTCTGAGGAGTGTTTCCAACGGTCTTGAGTTTCAGCCTAGCAGCAGTGACGATTCATGGTATAATGTTTCCCTTCGGCTGCAATATGGAAACTCAAATTTCACTATGAAGGTTTGTTTGACAAATTAGATGGTTTGGGTTCTGTAACTCTGGTGCCATTCAGGGACACTTTGAGGAATTTCTCCTAGGGCACGGAATCCAAACCATCACATTTGTCAAACAAACCTTCGTAGTGAACTATGAGTTTTCCATATTGCAGTCGAAGGGATTAAACATAATACCATGAATTTTCATTGTTGCCAGGATGAAACTCAAGACCGCTGGAAACACTCCTCGGACGGTGGGCGTAGGTCATACTGAATTGATAAACTAATTGAGGGAAAACACAGTGAGAATCTGAGACGGTTGCATAGTGAAATGCATACAGAATGAATGAAGAGTGGATGTCAAGAGAAATGGTTATGGGACGTCGTATGAGAGGAAATGGCGATGGGAATTGAAAGGTCAAATTAAATTTGCATGGTGGTAATAAACTACACTTGTGTCTTCCATTGTCAGCTACACTTCAAGCTTGAAGGTGGTATCCTTGGGACTAGGCATAGGTCACAGGTGAATTCCTTATCAATGTGATTGTAAGGCACTCTTTGAAGGTGAAGTCCACAATTTTAAGTATTTTTCCTCATTTTCATGCCTTTTTGTAAGACAATAAGGAGGGTAGTGGCATCAACATTGAAAATGGTTTCCATCCAAACCTATCAAGTGTACTTTTAGGTCAGTAGTATTCTTGACTCCAAACTGTAGCAGTTGTTTGGCCATTTTGACCCTGTAAATCCTTCGATTTACAGGGTGAAAATGGCCAAACAACTGCTACAATTCGGAGAAAAGAATACTGCTGACCTAAAAGTACACTTGATAGGTTTGGATGGAACGGATTACCGTGGACATCTATGCTGTTGGATTTTTGGTTTAATGTTGACGTGGAGATCTTCAACTATACCTCTGTTATTGTTATATGATCAATATGTTTATTTTATTACCTGTTACTGATTGAGTTATTAAATACTTTTTGTACCTTCCCCACCTTGATTGAGTTATTATTGGACTTGTGGTACCTTGTCTTTGACTTGTGGTTAATATGGACATTTACCCTCCTTCATTTTTTTTATACCACCTTGTTGAATTTTTGGTCTTATAGAGTACTTGACTTTGATCACTTGTGATCAGTTGTGGTGTGCTGATAATCACTTCTCTTCTGCTGAGACTTGGTTGAAGATTATAATTTTTGTGACTTTATTTATGGAGTTATGTACTTTGCTTGACTGTCATTGACCTAATCAACTCCAGTCATTTCTCTCTCTCTGGTTTGTACACACCCTCTTGTAGGGTCAGCTGGTTCCTAGAGAAGACTGGCCTCTCCAAGGCACAAACAGTCTTTTCTGATTATTGAAAAGGGATAAGTCTGAAAACTACTTGAACAAATTTATTTTTGTGTTACTGCTTATCATAAAGACTTGGTAACCAAGATCTACCTTTCATAACTGTTTATGGTTGTAGGTGGCTTGTTTAGTGCTTAGAAATTCATTTGAATGCTGGAATAAGGCACATGAATTTCCACCCATAATATGTACTAACGTGTCCTACTCTAGCTAGTATTTTATAGAGAATATAGTACATTTGTGTAAGTTTTTGTCATCCTTCCTTTTAGGGAAACTTTGCAAATATGGTTGCAATTGTGAGAAAAGTATGAGTGAGAGAATTTGAAAAGGGTGTTGAAACCACTCTAGATCCTGCAAATGTCTTCCTAAAGAACAAGTTTAGTACCTATTACAAATTTTTCATGCCTTTTGGCATTAGTTATTCTGTGAAGAAGCTCAACTGTAATGACAAAAGTTTCAAATCAGGAAACTACCGAACATTTGGTGTAGAATTAAAGAAGCAGGGGTGGCTACGCATCCCTAAATCTTGACACCATTGGCACATGTTCTAGACACAAATTGTGCTTACCTTTTCTATGAATATGCTCATAAAGGAAACCTCTCATACTTCCTTCACTCTAGTAATGTTTATGTATTGGATTGGCCATCTCGTTGCAGCATTGCTAAAGGTGCAGCGCAAGGTTTGGATTTTCTACATGGGTGTCAACAGCCAATCTTCCATCTCGATCTCACTTGCAAAAAAATTCTTTTGAATTATTTTACAGAGCCACAAATAGGTGATATTGAGCTTTGCAAGATTGTTGATCCTTCTAAGATCAAAGGGATTATTTCTGCAATTGTTGGCTCAAGTGGATACGTCCCTCCAGGTATGCTCCAGCTGCTCATTTATGCCAAAACATTACATGTTACAGAACGTAGTGTTTTATAGTGTATTTTTAGGTTTGTAGAGTTCCTGATGAATGATATAGCAAACTAAGTCAAATGCAACACTTGGTGAAGACTGAGTTGTAGGCTGATACCTCATGATTTTACGTGCATTCAATTTTCTTTTTTTTAAACACTTCCACGTATCGTCGCTATATCGACGCACATTAGTGTAGGCTATAGAAATTAGTTCCACGCAGGTGCTGAACCTACCACAAAAGATTGTGAAATGATTTGTGGATACTGTGACGATGATTCGTGGAACTATAAAAATGTTTCCACATAGGTGCTAAACCTGCCACGAAAGATAGTGAAACAATGCGTGGATACTACAACGATTATTTGTGGACCTATTAAAATGTTTCCATGCAGGTGCCGAACTTGCCACGAAAGATTGTGAAACGCTGCATGGATACAGCGACAATGATTCATGGAACTATAAATATTTTTCCACACAGGTGCTGAACCTACCGCAAAAGATTGTGAAACGCTGCGTGGATACTGCGACGATGATTCATGGAACTTTATAAATGTTTCCATGCAGGTTCGAGCAACTTATAGGAATTTGACATTGATAGAGCGACAAAAATTCATGGCAGGATTCATTTTCCATAGATCTGAGAACTGTTGTGTAGTTGACACGTGGTCACTATGAAGCGTTGCTATTGCCATGATGGAGAATTTTCATCCATATATCCATGAATGTTGTTCAACGAAAAAATGAAACCACAAACGTTGCAACAGGGACAAAAATTCATGGCTATTACAACGAAAAATCGTGGCAAGATTAACCATATGTACTAGTGTTAGTTCATTAAAATATTATAAAGCATGAATTCCATTGATAAAATAACACATTTTTATTTTTTGTATTAACTAATATTTGTAATTGTTGTAGGGAGGTATTGTTGAGAGGCTTGGATCGAGGAGGCACCAAAATCCATCATGATATATTGTCTCCTCTCAGGTGACTATTTAATATTTGAATTCTAATTGTATTTTTTAAGTGAATTAACTATTAGAATTGTTGGAAAAAAACTTATATGTTGTTGTTTTCCTTTCATAACCCAAAGAGGTATTCTACACCTAGATGCAAGAACGCCCAATCCCTCCAACTCAAATAAGAGTAAGATTGATTTTGGAGACAAGCCTAGGGGTGGTAAGGGTGGCCAAGGTGATTTAGACGCCCACTATGTACATGGTGTGTCTCCTCCAGGTAAAAGGTGTCAAATCGCGAAGGAAAAATGATATACGGATTAATGAAAATGAGATATAAAGGATTATATAACAATCTAAAAGCATGGAAGCCGACATCAGGCTCATTAGTGCAAACCAGATCAAAAGAAATGCACATGCGACTTAAACACAAAAATGGGATCCTTATAAGGAATGGCCAAAAATATAAGAGGAAGAAATATATGAGGTTTCTTCTCAAAGTCATGGTAAATCTAGAAAGGATCCTGAGCCTAGGACAAAAGATCAGCATGGTAACCAAAATGGCATAAGGGTGATGACTAGGGTGACCCATGTTACGTAGGCTCTATTGTTGGACTAGTACACAATGCATATAGATATGGCTAACACACCAATATCCAACATGTTTGAACCTATGGCGAATTCGGATGACAGAAGGTTCAAATGCGTCATAACAACGCGGAAGCCTAAACCTATATGCAAGGTTTTGAATATACCTGACATGGTCGAACAAAGTGTCGAAAAGGACCAGTAAGAAAGCATAAGTCCAACTAAGAATCATGTCTCCAACAAACCTTAGTACTAAAATCATATCTAAAACATATGTAAAGAAATATCTTATACAAGTCATTATGGTAGAAATCATTTCAACTTCACTATTATCAACAATAGGTGTATGGAAGGTAGAGCTAGCTAACAAAGACTCTATAGTACGAAAGCCTGAGGACTTCTAATCAACAAGATCAAAGTTGAAGAACGTGATGGAATCTGCAGGAACAAATTCGTCATCATGGGAGTTGAAAATTCTAGAAGCAGAATCAAACTCAACAGGAACACTGATTTATGAGTCTATGGGATATTCCAAAGACTTACCAGTAGGAAGATCAAACTCCAAATTCAAACCAGGTTTGGACATAACTGCAACTGGATCAACATCCAAATGAATGGCAGAGTGCATTATGGACTCTAGGAAAACTTCATCAAAAGGAAGCATATCATCCCAAATAGAACACCTATCCAAACATTCAGATGGAGGTATCACCTGGTCAACTGTCGGGACCCAATCCCGAGAAGGTAAGCATGGATTTAGAAGCTTCTTCTCAGTAGTGCCTACTTACGAGGGATATACTTGGTCTACAGTTGGGTTATAAGAGGGATAAAAAAATGCAAGCTGATCAATAGTGACAATGCTTTTGTTGTCAGGAAAATGCATCATACGAAAGAGCATAGACACCACAGTGTGCATAGCATATACATAATCACTCTTGAGATCATATCAAAGTCCACCGGGTCCTTTAAAACCATAAAATCAACTAAGACTATTTTTCCACCCAAAGTAACAAGTACCCAAGGGAGGAATCCCACCGTTTCACTAGGTCTTCTATCGAAGGTGAACGACCAATTAACAACTGGAACAAGGTTAGGGAAAATTAAATATCTCCAAGAATAAGGGGATACAATACTAAAAGAGGCTCCTTAAGCTACAATACATCGATGAACAACATGGTTTCCGATATCAACCCTTATCTAGAAGGGTGTAGACGAAGGAAGATGAGGCCCATCTAGACTATATTCCAATCAAAGGAAATTATCTTAGAGCTTGGTAGGGGTTCACTCAGCATAGATGAAGTGGCCCCCTTTTAACAAACATCTAAACTAGTAATGCAGAAGACTTCACAGGAAGGTTCATCAATGTTTGAACGACTGATGGGATCGATTGAAGATTGCATCGATTTGATCACTTCACTCTCCGAAGGAAGAGTGAGGCTAACCAAAGATTGTTTTGGTTCAACCACTTTATCGACCAAAGGTTGACCATGATGTTGGGAATCTATGGACAATTCAGGAGCAGAGGATCCTTCAGACATGGACCACACTCTCCACACCTCTAGAATAAAAGGGCACAGGTGATTAAGGTGATTTCCCTTACAAAGTTTACAAGGGAAATTTGGCTTGCGTCTTATAATATTAGACTCCTTTACAACATTAGTACTCTCAGCATGAATAGCATTGGATGACAGCTTGCCCCCAGCATGACTTGCAATGGCTAGTTGGTCGGAAGTAGAATATTTTTGAACTAAAGACCACGCTTTTTGCACTTCTATAAGTACAGGGAACAAATAGGTTAGGTGGTCTCCCTCGTAAAAATTACAAGGGAATTTAAGCTTTTGTTTATTAGGTGTGTAGACAATGTCGACTTTCTCAACATGACAAGCAGTGGCTGATTTAGTGTCTCTAGTATGACCCATAGTAACTGGTGACTTTGTCATTAATATGATCAGCAGTGATCAATGATGCGTCCTCAACATGACCAATAGTGGTTGAAGACATAATTTCAATATGATTCGCAGTGACTGAAATTTTACTCCCAACATGACCTCCAGAGGCTGGGTAGGTTCCCCTAGCATGACCTCCAGAGGTTGGGTGGCTTCCCCCTTTCTTTGGCATCTTCTCCCTATTATTCCTTCGTCTATTCCTTTTAGACTATTGGTTACCAGTATTACTATTTTCACCACATGAGGTAGAAGGAGGAGGAGAAGATGTTACTGGAGAAGAAGGAATGGAGTTCTGATGCTCTTGATTTGAGGTGCTTACTTGAGAAGCATTAGAAGCATGCAAGGAATTTGAAGTGGAAAACATCCAAACCGGTATCCCTATGGTGAATCCTGAAATATTCAAGGTATCCATTAAGGGAGTACCAACGTTCTCAATGAATGGAAAAGAAGAAGGAGCCCCCAAAACATTGGTCCCTTGATTGGTGCTCACCGGAAAGCTATCCATAGTTTCTGAATCAATGAGCAAGAAATCTCTAAGGAAAACTAAGAACAAGCAGCACACCACTAGAAAGGTACTAGGTAATCCAAACTAGGAAAACAAATTCCTTCTAGAGGGAAGTCTGGGATGATTAGGGCCCAGAAAAAACCAGCGAAGGATGAAGAACAGTTACCTGGGGTCCACAATACATAGTCTTTGGGTGGAAGCATTTGAATCACCAACCTCCTTCCAAAGTAAATGCAAGGGATTTCCTCCCACGTCTCTCCTAGGTACAGTGGAAATAGCCTTCCACTGTCACCTGTGTATGAATCCTAGAGTTTGGATACTAAGGTTACCATCCTTGCAGAGAGGGTCCATGGGGGCAGTCGTAGGTCAAATCAATGTGCATGGACAGGGTAACAAAGCCTGAAACTCAAAATAACCAAAAAGGTACTAATAAGTTCCCATACACACACCAATTTTGCTAGATGCTCAATTGAATATCAGAGGGGTATCTCCTTTACTCAATATTACATGACCTTGTACTTGACTCCAATGTGAGTGGAGATTCCTGGTTCACCTTCTACAAAGATGGATTTTCTCCCTAAACGAAAGACACCTATGTTTTGACAAGTTTGAGTGATCGTGGAGGAGTTAACTCACAACTCCCTACCTCCACAATCCTACTTAAGCTATTAGGTGTGTTTCTAAACTAGAATAAAAACTAAGATCCTATCCAAGCTACTGATTGCTTGCTTTAAAAATGTACTTCAAAAACTTTCAGAAGAAGTAAAACAAGCAAAACTAAAGAAATATATCCTTTAACTAAAACATGAAGCACTTAGTCACCACAAATATGCATTCATCCACTCTCCATTTCTCTTCAATGCAAGTCCTAAAGATATAATCTGGAATGCATATGCAAAATTTTTGTATCTAATGCAATTTTTGGTCTTTTTGAATGAAAAGGTAAAAATTTAAAGTCTAATGTGCAAAATCAAACTTAAAACCTATGCATGCAACTACTCAAACAACTAGCTATGCAAAAGAAAATTTCTTGTTTTTTGATGCAAATCACTCCTAAATCCTTTAAGTCACTTGCAAATTATTCTACCAACACTAAATGATAAAATGACCAATTTTTTATGCTTTTTCAAGGTGAGAACAAAACTAAAATTCAAAGTAACACACTACCATAGAAAATGCAAAAACTTTCAGATCTCCTTATTAAACAGTGAAAGCAGCCATAAACACTCATCTTCTTATCATGTAAGCATGCCAAAATTGGGAAAATCATACACCAAGGACTTTTAGACCCAATCAAAGCAAAGTACCTTCTAAGAAATATGGTTTGGTAAAGCTAGGTCTGCACACAAACAGTGCAATCAAGGTCCTAAACTACAGAAAAGACACTTGAGCTTTCACTACAAAAGAAAGAGCAAAAGCATAAGGAAAGACAAGAAACCAATCTAAAGAGAAATTTTCACTCAAATATATATAAATCAGGTCAAATAGACTCAAAAGGTTCCAAATCGAATCAAAATGGAGCAAGTAGGTTTAGTTAGACTCAAACTAGGGTAAAAAACACCAAACTAGTTCACCAACCCCCAACTTGGGTCAACAAACCCCAAATATTTCCAAACAATCCCAAATTGCTTAAAAAATATCCCAAACATAAAATTAAGATCAATCAAGAGGCAAGAAACCACTTCCAAAGGGTCCTACACAGACCTAGGATCAGGAGGGACTCCAAAAATTGCAATCAAAACCCCCCAAGGAGCTTTGTTGGCAGGCAGTTTGGACAAGTCAGCATCGCAGCGCGGATGCTGCGCAAGGTCGAAGATACCGGGGAAGGCAGAAAGCTGAGCGCAAGTGATAATATTTTACGTAGTTTTGATTCAGTCGAACTGCAGCATGCGGGTTTTTGGGTCATTTGGACCACAATAGATAGATTTTGGGTCATTTGCTTTGAAGTGTTAGTTAGGAAGTAGTTAGTAAGTGGACAAACAATGTAAAGGCGCAAGCCTATAAAGAGACGTAGGTTTGTAAGTGTTGAATCATCTTTTTGTTGAGCATGATTGTTGAATCTTAACATCTGAGATATCTTGATATGATGATGAAGCTTGAGTATTTGGTTGTATCTGGGTTTTTGTGGAGTTAATATGAGGTGACAGAGCTGTTGAGCAGAATCCCTGTGTTTTTTCCTGTTTATCTGTGGTAATGCATTTTGCGATATGAATATATGAATGATGCGATGTTTCCTTGCTGCGATTAATGCTTTCTTGTTATATCTGTTGCAATGATGAATTGTCCTATTGAATGATTCCATGAATATGATTGATGCCTGATTTAAATGCTTAGATCTATTTTTGAAATGTTGCAATAAGTTACGTAATCTATCCGTAACATCCTCCATTCGGCGGAAACATGGTTCCGTCAACTCTCCCTTGAAGATCTCGGGTGAGACCTCATCTACTTTGTAGGTGTTGCTGGATAGGGTAAAACCTGTCTAGGCCGGTGCTCAGGTAGATTGTAGTGGTTTGGTTGTCGAAAGTGTTGAGAACCCCTGTCGACAGGGTTTGTGTCAACAAATGGTTCTGTTGCCGGGACTATAGCGTGAAGTGAATGGAGGATATATTGTGGCATCTAACAAGACCGGAGATACAACACTGGTTCAATCAGAAGTTGCAGGAGTTCGCTGAAAAAGAAAATTAGAACCCTCGACTGAGGATCGATCAGTGGGTGGAGAGGTACATTCACGACGGTCCACACGAATATAGTTTCTATGAATTCCCAGTCATCTTGTTTGAGTGGTTGGAAAAATTGACTTTCCAGAAGAGGAACTTCCAAGGGGGTGAGCTGACAGCCTAGACCCCAGAATTTATCCAAGAGATGCAAGAAGTCGACAACAAAGCATCGCGGGCTGTCGAAGTTTGTCTTGACAGCATACTTGAAGGGTATATCACTGAATTTGCGGTTGATACGAACAAGTCCTATAGTGAAGCTAAAAGATATTTCTTCTTCCGACCAGGGGCAGGTTTTTGTTGTCGCTACAGTTGTCCATTAAAATGCTCATTTGCGAGAAGGGCATATTGAAGATGCATTTGGATCAGTAAAATACCTGGTGGGCGGAGTCCATGGGTACCGCGACAGTGGGGGGGAGGTGCACGGAATGATAAGGGTAGATGGGTGCAGGTCACGACGATACTGTGAGGGAAGCTAAGGAAGAGAGTGGTCTTACAAGGGGAGGAGCAAGGTTTCGATAGGAAAAGAGGAAGAGGACGGGAGAAGGTCCTGCTGCGATCGAAACAAAAGGCCGCGAATGAAGACCACATGGGACGAAGCAAACTCACAGTCCTGAAAAGGACAACCAAGCTACGCCCAGGATAGAGGCAGGACCAAACCCCAGCAGCAACGTGCCCACACCTCCGCTCACTATCTCTCAACCAGTAAGAAATACAACTTCAACACCACTGTGTTCATCAGGTACACAAAACTTGATTACTAATAGCTCAGCAACTAGAGGAAGGAAGCCCAGGATGGTGGGAGAGGATACAAAGTTACCGCTATTCCACGGAAATGGAACATATAATCCTAAGCAGTACTGGATTTTATGTGAAGCAGTATGGACTGTAAAGCAAATTACTGATGATAATGCTAAAAGAGGACAACTCGCAACAACCCTTCAGGGTCATCCATTAGACTAGTTCATGAAGTTTGTGCAGGTTCCTATTGGCGCTCCAGAAAAGACATTGGATGAAGTTCGAGCTAGATTGATCGCAGAGTTCAAAAAACCCAAATCTAAAGCGCAGTATATTACAGAATTAAAAGAGATTAAGTAGTATCCCAATGAAACTGTGTGGGATTTTGACTAGTGATTCAAAACATTGATGGTAAGGGTTAGCTTCGACATGAGCACTGTCCAACACAAAGAATGGTTCATCGCGGCATTACTCCCTTACATTCAATTACCGCTGATGCAACAGAACATTATAAGACCAAGTGAATCTCTGGAGATTGCAATGCGGTTGGAAGCTTTGGAAATTGGAGAGAACGCAGCTGGCATGTCGTATATTCAAACGCAGCTGGCCAACTTGACCATATAGCTGCAAGATCTTAAGAAGGGAAAGAAATAGTGTGAAGAAGTATGGTGTACGCGATGTCAAGGAGAGGGGCATACTAAGGACAATTCTCCTGACTTCCGCAATTATCTGGTTTCAGGAGCACCGAATCCATTGAGTGGAGGCAGTATGCCGTGGTGTCGCATCTGTCAGGTATATGGGCACCGCCATGAGGAATGTCAATACATGCAGAAGATGGTCACAAAACCGATGAATCTATATTGTACATTCTGCAAATCCGTGGGACATGAAGATAAATATTGTTGTGCATATGGGTTGCTTCAAGAGAGAACGTACAATGCATTCTATGTGAAGGACGACCAACGTGTCGTACAAAAACCGCAATCGCAGCCACAGGTAGCCCAGCCGCTACCTCAACCGCAGGTGTAGTTTGTACCGCAGCAGCAACCACAACAGTTTATGCCGCAATATGCTCCAATGCAAATGGCTCAACAACAGCCACAATACGTTCAACAACCATAGTATGTGCACCAAGGGCAATGCATGCAACTGAATCCTATGCAACAACAGGTCAATCAACTGTAGTACTAGCAGGGAGGATTCTTGGGAGGACATGGCAGAGGATTTGTTCGCGGAGGAGGACGAGGAGGTCGAGTACCTGTCAAGTGCTATCACTGCGGGGTATGGGGACACTACCAGCGAGATTGACCACAATTACAGACGTAGTGTATGTTATGTTTTGTTACAGATCACATTGTGGAAAACTGGCTACAGTTGATTGTGCGATGGCAAGTGGGGAATGTTCCACAACTACAGAACCATAATCAAGTGCAACAAACGGTGCAGAACCAGAACCAATGTCCGAATCAGAATGCTAACCAAAATGTGAACCAACTTGGGAATCCGCCACTGAATTAGACTCAGGGTGCGACTATCGCAACAATTTTTGCGGAGACAAGGTCACAAGATGCTGTTGTTGCAGTTATCACTCAGGGAGGCACAACAACAGGAGAGGATATCCCACATCCACTTATCATATTAGCAGGACAGAAGAAGGTGTCGTTCGACATTGATTCCAAGCGTGATGCATTCTTTTAGGCACGATGTGCGATGGAAAAAGATCACGGTAAGGCCATTGTTTGTGGCATGCCTCCTGTCTTTTATGCCACTTTAGAGGCAAGTCCATCGCGGTAGTATGGAACCTTGTAGAATTTTTTTGAGAGTTGTTTATCGCTAGTTAGGGATCCAGGTGCTCTTGCCGATCTCGAAGGGCTGTTGCAGCGACCAGCTAGGGATGGCAAGAGTCTGCAGTAAATTCCTTACAGAGGCGAAAGACAGGTAAGGAGATGCGTATGAACATTCAAATTGGAGATTATGAAGTTGATTCAGTTATTCTAGATCTTGGTTCGGATGTCAACATCTTAACCAAGTAGGCCTGGCAGAGAATGGGGAGTCCCACACTGAGCTGGTCTCACATACAGCTCTGGCTGGCTAATCAGGCCAAGGTGACACCGATTGGGAGAGTCCCACACCTAGTTGTGGATATTGAGGGAATCAAGACATATGCCGACTTCGATGTCATCGAAGTAGTTGAAGGGGGAAGCTCCTATCTTGTGTTGTTGGGGATTGGATGGGCTAATGACAGTGCAACATTTATCAACTTTAAGAAGCAGATGATGACTTTTGAAAACCGTGATCTCCGAGTCATCGCTCTGTTGGGTCCGACTGAAGGACACGGGTATATTGAACTAGTGAAAAATGACGATCCCAACACATTGGAGCATGCATACAATATTTCAGAAGATTATATTCATCCGACTATCGACGGTGAGCTCGGGTGGCACAGCTTCAGCTCTGTATCATCCAAATCTGATGACGCGTTAGAGAATTGGCAGAACTGCCTACATGAGGTGTCGCTCCACAAAAGTGGGTTAGTCATGCAATCATTATGCCATGTTGTGACTAAGACTTTCGCATTGCCAATATATGAAGGGTTTCCCGGTTTGTCTGATTTTCTTGTGGCATTCGAAGAAAAGGTCTCAGAACCACAACGATTCCTGGCATTGGAGGAAGCGCTGAAGGTTGCTCTAGCATGCTAGTGGGAAACACATAAGAAGTCAATTGCTAGATGGCCGCAGTGCTGAAGATTGCTAATGGTTCGCTTTGGCGACACCAAAGTTTACCACACAGGGAAATATGATGTACGGAATGACCCTGGAAGTCATTTGATGGAATGTCAGATGTTGTGGGAATCGCGACCCAAGGATGAGTGGGTCCATTCCTTCGTCCATACGTTGGACAAGATGCCGCGATCATGGTATACTGCAACTGAATTGCGTGGAGAAATTACCACTTGGTTGGAGTTTACAGTTTGTTTTACTCATATGTTCAGCTTCGCGGATGCCAACCCGAATGTCCATAATGCTTTGCAGTTCATCCCCGACGTAGTTTTGAAGGTTTTTCTAATGGCATATCCTGCAGATCCGAATACGCATTGCAAAATGCAGTCCATGATGGAATGTTACAATATCACTGGTGGGAAAGAAGATGGTGATGATCTGCGGAATGTCAATATTTTAGAAACTAAAGGAAGTCGCGATGTTTTCGTACCTGATGCACCAAATGATCCGATCAGTCAACCACTGAAGCTCCGGAAGGTAAACATTGGGACAGAGGACAGTCCAAACTTCGCAAATGTTGGGTACTATTGGGATAATAAGATGAGGAGGAAGGTCACATACTTGCTACATGAATTCCAAGACTTGTTCCCTACAAATTTTTCTGAGATGAAGGAAATCTTGGGTGATCTGGGGGAGATGAAGATCCCATTGAAATCGAATGCCAAACCAATCATGCATTGACCCTATCGATTGAATCTGTGCCATAAGGAGAGGGTCAAGGTAGAACTTGATCGCATGTTGGATGTTGGTATTATTGAACTGGTTGACAAGTCAGATTGGATCAGTCCTATGGTGGTGCAAGATAAGAAGACCGGTGAAGTGTGCATTTGTGTCAATTCGTAGAAGTTGAATGATGCTTGCTTGCATGATCCCTTTCCGACCCCATTTACTAATGAAGTGCTCGAAGGCGTGGATGGTCAAGAGATGTATGTGTTCACTGATGGGTTCTCTGGCTATCATCAGATCCGAATTGTGAAAGAAGACCACCACAAGACAACCTTTGTGACAGAATGGGGTTGTTTTCAGTAAACAGTGATGCTGTTTGGATTGAAGAATGCACCGACGATTATTTCTCGCGTAGTCATTGCTTCCTTAAGGGATTTCATTCATAAGTTTTTGCAGGTATACATGGATGATTGGAAAGTCTCTTGCTTGATCAATGATCACCTAGCAAATCTGCGGTTGATGTTGGAGCATTGTTGATAGCACTAGATATCACTGAACTTGAAGAAGTGCATCTTCTGTGCACCATTTGGAATATTACTGGGTCACATTGTGTGAAAGTAGGGATTGTTAGTCAACCCAGCAAAAATTACGCTCATTCTGAGCTTAGTACCGCCGGCTAACGTCAAGCAGTTGAGAGAGACGTTGGGACACACTGGGTATTATCACAAGTTCATCAGGGGTTATGCAGCGATCACAAACCCTACGGAGAATTTCCTGAAGAAAGATGTGGTATTTCAGTGGAGTCCGGCGTGTCAAGTTATTTTTGAAACGTTGAATTCTAAGATGGCTTGAGCACCAATACTGGTATTTTCGGACTGGAGCAAGGAATTCCATGTCCACATTGATGCATCATCAATTGTGTTGGGAGTGGTGCTTGCACAACCTGGGGAAGGGGATCTGGATCACCCCATTACTTTCCCAAGTCACAAGTTGTCATCCGTAGAAAGGAACTACACCACTATGGAGAGGGAAAGTATGGCGATGGTCTATGCACTGCAGAAGTTTCGGCACTACTTGTTGAGAGGACACTTTAAGATGTTCACAGACCACTCTACATTAAAATATCTGGTTAATAAGTCGATGTTGGGGGGGAAGATATGTCGTTGGCTGCTTCTATTTCAGGAGTTCGATTTTGAAGTGATTGTGAAGCCAGGACATTTGAATGCAGGCCCAGATCATTTGTCGTGGATTGAGACAAGAGAGGAGCCAACCAACATTGAATATGGGTTTCCTGATGCACAACTGTTTAAGGTTGAAATAGATGATAACTACTATGCAGATATCCTTCATTTTCTGGTGACAAGTACCACACCGGAGGGGTTTACCACTAGTCAAAAGAAGCAACTGGTGGTCAAGGCGACAGATTTCTAGCTAATTGCGGGGCAGTTGTACGAACTGGGATCAGATGATATCTTGAGGCATTGTGTCCTACCTCATGAACAAGGGAAGATCTTGTTAGAGGCACACACAAGGGTGGCTGGTGGGAACTATGGCGGTCGTGTGACTACTAGGAAGGTGCTCCGCGTAGGGATTTAGTGGCCCACACCTCATAATGATGCAACAGATTATGCGTGGACCTGCGATGTTTGTCAAAGGACTGGGAAACCCTCTAGGAGGGATGAGATGCCCCTGAAAACCCCAAGTGACACTGCATCCATTTGATAAATGGGTAGTGGATTTCGTGGGCCTTATCAACCCACCTAGGAAGCGCACTAGTGCCAAATACATCATCACGTCGGCAGATTATTTGACAAGATGGGCAGAGGCTGCACGAGTCATTGATTGTTCCACGACAACATCCGCGTTGTTCTTGTTTGACAACATCATCACTCGATTTGGATGCCCCAAGATATTGATGAGCGATCAGGGCACTCATTTTCTTAATCGCACCATCAGCGCATTGACAACCGAACTATAGATTCAACATAAGAAAAGTACGCCATACCATCTGCAAGCAAATGGGACAGTAGAAGCTTTCAATAAGGTCTTGGAGCATGCACTGACAAAGGTGTGCAATGCAATCCACGATGATTGGGATCTGAAGATCCCAACAGTTTTGTGGGCGTATCGCACCACATGTAAAAGGTTGATGGGACAAACACCTTTCAAGTTGGTATATGAGAAAGAAGTGATTATTCCTATGGAGTACATCACTCCGTGTCTGTGCATAGTGGCGACAACATGTATGGATGATGAAGCAGCATTAGGAGAACGTCTGACGCAGCTAGTGCAGCTTGAGGAAGATCGCTTTCACTCACAAACTATGCTATCAATACCTTTTACATATGCCCATAAATATTATTACCCAATAAAAAGTCCTATCATGATCTACATGTTATAGCTTTTTGAAAGTCAATATTTATATACAAATCTATATTTATATATAAAATCCGTAGATGAAAGTAATATCTTAGGAAGTAGTATATGTGTGGATAATTTATATGTACCATGGTTGAAAGTGACACCTTATGAAATATTATATATATATGGATAGATGCCCTTTAGATACCTTTAAAACCACCGTGTATTTTTATGAAAATCAATGAGAACTATTTGGATTTTATGAAGTTTTCTTTATATATAATTAGACCATGATATTTGGATTTTATGAAGTTTTCTTTTTATCTAATTAGACCATGATATTTGGATTTTATGAAGTTTTCTTTTTATCTAATTAGACCATGATATTTGGATTTTATGAAGTTTTCTTTTTATATAATTAGACCATGATATATATATTGAGCCATAATGCTAACTTTTCTTATAGCTAGAAAGGAACTAGAGTTATAATACTCACTCCCTTGTATAAAACCAAAATGGGTGTTCTCCATAGATTTGATTCTTGAATGCATTTTGATTCTTGAATGCATTGATTCTTAAGTGATGTAGGAACAACATGGACTTAATGTCCTTGAGAAATCTTTATGAGTGTTAATGAAAAAGGGAAAGCTAAAAATTATAAGAGCATAACTATAAGTTATGTTGAGTGGAAACATTTTAGCATAATGAAAAGGATGTTACACCTTTGCTCAATTAATAAAGAGTATAATAAAATATTGTTGAGAGGAACATTATAGAGGAAGCATAATAACAAATAGTCTTTTTCTCTTTGAAATGAAAATTCAATACAAAAGATGAAAATGATATTATCTTATTTCCAACTACTACATAAACTATATGACCTAAATTGATGAAGGATGAACTAATCAAACTCGATAAGTGTACTTATATGAAATACTCTCGGTAAGAGAAGTTATGAGGAAGTGGAATTTGAATAAGTGCATATTAGTATTGTAGATTATGTAATAGTTTGTTTTAGTAATGAAATACTTGAAAAATACTCTCGATGACAGAGGTCATGAGAAAGTGAACTAATGCAACATGTGTGTTGTAGTTGTAAATGTTTAGTCGAGAATTAATAATAAAAAAAACAACCTTTGTGGACGTAGCCCAAGAGTGGGGGTGAACCACGTTAAAAATTGGCATTTGTCTTATGCGTTCCTTTTGTGTCCTTATGTATAGTTTAGTGGTTGTTAATTATGTATTTTTTGTCGAATATGTTTTTGGGGAAATGTTAAAATATTTCAATTATCCATTTTGTTATAATTGAGGACAATCTCAATAAATGTATTATTCAATTCATGTTATATCTTCAAGGGACAGGATAATGATAATAAGTAGATATAGTTATGTGAGTTTAAACCGGCTTAAATTGTCTATAACACATCTTAAGAAAAATTCGTGAGTTACATTATGTGTTCCTTGGAGGAAGTTTTAGGTAACTACCCTTATACATTAAAGTCAAATCTTATAGATGAAATTTTTATGCTCTTTGTGAATAGAATTCTCGCTCTTCCTTATTCGATTTTACTCTTAAAAAAATATTAGGTTGGAATTGGATTAATGTATATTGAGTAGGGCTATAAGGGTTAATCGTCTAACGTTTTCTTTGATGGTTATAACTAAAGATTTCATAAAAAGGATCATGTATGTTTTGAAATCTAATCATTGTTACTTTGTAAGTTTTAGCAAATTTTATAAGCAATAAGTTTAAATTATGGATAGAAACAAGAAACTATTTTGACAATTTTTTTCAAATTTCCTCACATATGATTTTTGGGTTCATGACACACCAGCAGGAAAAGAATGCACAAGCAAAAAGGGTCACATCGTCATTCGAGAGTAGGTCCGCGACAATTGGCGGGTTGCGATCGGGTCAAATCAGTAATAAATGGCTAAATTTTAAGACAGTTAATTAACGGTGCTTGCTAGAATGATAATGGTAGATCCGACCAATCAGATGACAGGATCCACGATGGATTTGGGTCATTGAGGCAGAATTTCATCCGAATTAATGCATGATTTATTCATGATTACGAGGGATCGAGTTGGGCGTTATAAGATTAGACTGAGGCTGGTCGGAAGGCACCTGTTCGTAATGAGTGAGTTCAACTCCCAATTGTTGAAATGTGCAAGGTTGGCTGTGTTGAAGAGTGCAGTTGGGGTGTGTTGAGCAAGTTCTTGGGTTGAGTAAGATTGAGCCATCTATTGGCATTGCGAAAATTGATTGTAGCATGCCGGGTGCGCCGGATACGATGGAGATTTCAAGTGAAGCCGAGTCACCTGTCATTCCTGTTAGTATGGAAGAGGAGGTCAATCTCGAGGAAGAAGTTGCTAGCATGCCGGTGGGATCGTCCTCCATTGTGCGATAGAAGAGGGGGGGGACGCAGCCTAGCTCCCCGCGACCAAAGAAGCGGCAGACCCACTCCACTACCCAAGTGTTGGAAGGGGTCCTTGAGGCGAGCCCATCAAGCTCTGGTGTTTTGGAATCTGAAGTTCGAGCAGGGGTTTTTGCTACAGATATCCCGGGATACTGACCCCCATGTCGACCGGGTGCGCAGTCGAGGAAGCCCACTAAGAACCAGCGGTATCAAATCAAGATGCCGGCCATTCCACCAGGCATGAGCTGCACCACAGACATTGTGCCTGCTTTGATGCAACTACCATATGATGATCATGATTTACTGGTGCTGGAAGATGTTAGGATGGATCCCTTTAAGCCACGAGTAGCGGGGGAGAGTGGACCAACGCCACGGATTGCACATTACTGGGTGTGTGGTTTGGAGAAGGCTGGGTTGTTGGGTTTGATCAACATGCCACACTTTGGGCAGTTGACGGAAGCAAATGCCTGTGTGAAACAACTGCTGGCTTGTTTTCATGGTGGCATTTTATGGTTGGACAACCCGGTCACTATCACGATGGACTTGATTTTCGAAATCACGGGGTTACCAAAGGATGGGGTAGACCCATCGCAATATTTTCAGGGGAAGAACAATGACAAAAAGCTCGCGGCAAGATTGAGGAAGAAATATAAAATGCAGCGTGACGGATGGGCCTACCGCGTAGACAACATCAATGAGCCCGCAGTTAAAATTGTTGCGCGGATCCTGGCTACCAAAATCGTTTGGAACAATCGTCCCAACCAAGGAAACTCTGGGGTTGTCGCATGCGCGAAGCTCTGTGCGGAAGGCATGCAAGTGAATTGGTCATTGTTTTTGCTCAACTAGTTGATGGAGGACACGTTGGTGGCCCACGAGGGACGATGACAATTCGCATACAGTTGGTTGCTAATCTTAGTCCCGCTTGTCGCTTGGATGGAGCTCGATGATTATTAAGGAATGGAGGTGGATGCGGTGCAAGTTGGCAAGGGAGCATGCTACCAAAACCTGTGGTGGGTGCAGGAACTGAAGCGCATCAAGGATTTCACCACGCAGTTCTGGTTCTATTGGGAATCGCTATAGGCGGCTGCCGAGTGGGTTCCGCGGTTGACTCAGATAGTTGTTGAAAGGCATAAGGGGATTTCCCGATTCGTGATTGGACCACACAGTATCCATGTGCAAGTGCGACGTGATAAGGATAAGCAATGGTTACAGACTCCCTATAAGTTATCAGATGAACACTTAGATGCGATCATTGATGATTGGCCAATTGAATGGAGTGAACCAGTTGCTCAGGAGGAGTCCACGGGGATACCATCACATGCACCAATGATGGAACCAAAACATCACTAGGAGTCGGACCAGGATTCATCACAGACCCCTACGGATGAAGAGCGTGAGCTTGAAGAGGGAAGAACGAAAGAATGCTATGAATATGGGACAATCAGTGGGACCTCCCCAACGACAGAGGCACAACTCGGTCGACTAATAGTAGCTATAAATAATGCAACCAATGGGGCGGCTCGAGAAATGACGACAAGGTGGACGAAGGTTTTCATGAGGTAACTTCCCGTTTGGATTGCTTGTGCGACATTGTTTTGAAGAATGCGCCAGAGGGAGCAACTGTGCAGGCAATTCACGCAATCGACACTAAGCCATGGGTCCGGAATGTACAAATTCCCCTGACTGCGATTGCGATTGATCATGAGGCTATAAAGGCTTCGCTGCAGCAGTTGGAAGTGTTGTCTGTTAACATCAACACATTGTCATCACAGATGTTGGTGCAGCTACAGGCGATTTCCAGTCAAGAACTGGCGGATAGGGAATACGACATTTGGAGTCAGCTCTTGCGATTGCAAGAAGGGGAAGCAGTGATCCTCATGGAAGTGGAGGAACTCAAAGGGAAGGAAGTAGCAGCCTGGGAAGTGGACGATGAACTTGAGGGTAAGCTCGAGCAGCTTCAGGCAGGGAAGACTAGGGAAATAACGGAGCTAAAGAATGAACAGGATCGGTTGATCAACGATGACTTCTGGTGGTGTGGCCATCGCTGAACCTTGTCAACATGTATTGTAGCCAACAGAGGCATTAGGTCCAGTCGAGTGAGTGAAGAAGCTAGGGACTGTCATTGCCGAGTTACAAGAGAGAAATGCGACCTTGGCTCACGCACTCTAGTCGGCCACATCATCGGAAGTCATCGTAGCACAGACAAGCACCATCGAAGAGTTAGCGATTCAACTAGGCGAGTTGGAATAGGAAGTGACCAAGATCACTGCTGAGACCGCACTATTCTAGGGCAGTATTGTCCAAGATGAGCAACTCGAGTAGCTGACCAAGCTATGAAACAAGGTAGAAGAGCACTTGGCAACATTGAAGACATCCATGCACATGATGCCACCGATAGTGTAGCTGTCCAAATCGACAGAGCTCAAGGAGTTGCAGTAGCGAGTTGCCAAAGCGGAAGAACGTCAGAAGAAGCACGCTGTGCAGTTGGACGAGTTTCAAGAACTTGGGGCACAGTTTAATGTCACGGCTAGCTTTGTACTGTAGGCGGTACAGGAAGGAAAGAAGAAAGTTGATGCGCACTTAGTTAAACACCCATTAGCACAGGAATTAACTGTGAGCTAGGAAGTCGCCGCAACAGGCATGCAGCAGGTTAGCGAAATCCGCCAACAATACGAGGACTTCAAGGTGAAGACAAACAAGCACACCATGTCTTGTTGACATGGTTCTAGGGTGAGCCACAAGATTGTGTTGGGGGCCTGTTGGCAGGCAGTTTAGACAAGTCAGCATCACAGCATAGCAGATGCTGCGTAAGGTCGAAGATACCGTGGAAGGCGGAAAGATGAGCGCAAGTGATAATATTTTATGTAGTTTTGAGTTAGTCGAACTACAGTATGTGGGTTTTTGGGTCATTTGGACCACAATAGATAGATTTTGGGTCATTTGCTTTGATGTGTTAGTTAAGAAGTAGTTAGTAAGTGGACAAACAATGTAAAGGTGCAAGCCTATAAAGAGACATAGGTTTGTAAGTGTTGAATCATCTTTTTATTGAGGATGATTGTTGAATCTTAACATCTGAGAGATCTTGATCTGATGCTGAAGGTTGAGTATTTGGTTCTATCTGGGTTTTTGCGGAGTTAATATGATGTGACAGAGCTATTGAGCAGAATCCCTATGTTTTTTATGTTTATTTGTGGTAATGCATTTTGCGATATGAATATATGAATGATGCAATATTTCCTTGCTGCGATTAATGCTTTACTATTATATATGTTGCAATGATGAATTGTCCTGTTGAATGATGCCATGAAGATGATTGATGCCTGAGTTAAATGCTTAGATGTATTTCTGAAATGTTGCAATAAGTTAAGTAATCGATCCACAACATCCTCCTTCATTCGGCGGAAACATGGTTCCATCAACTCTCCCTTGAACATCTCGGGTGAGACCTCATCTTCTCTGCAGGTGTTGCTGGAGGGGGTAAAACCTTTCTCGACCGGTGCTTAGGGAGATCGCGTTGGTTTGGGTGTCGACAGTGTTGGGAACCCTTGTCGACTGGGTTTGTGTCAACAAGCTTTAAAATTGTAAAACTCATGCTTAGGACGTACCCACGACTATAAAAGGGTACAGGCGCGAGTGAATCACAGGTGATCAAGCTTGCACCTACGAATTTTTCTCAGAACCACAAACTCGTGAGTATGCAAAAAAGTCCAAAAAATTGCAAAATCCGACTCAAAATTGAGCAAGGAAGGATCTAACAAAGCTTAAAGATTGGTCATAACCTGGAAGTCAACTCAGAACTTCAAAGATACTGTAAAAATTGCCTTGGATACCCCAAATAAAATAGGCTTCTCCCCAGTGGAGTCACCAGTTCTATTGTTAGGGAAATTTTCCTATAGTGGGGGTGAGACTATCAATGCACTAGGGTAAAAGATAGACATACAAGATTCTGCAAGTATAATTATTAAGCAAATATATTAGGTTTAGGAGGATATGTACCTTATTTAGAAGGTTGATCCAAGCTTCTCTTATTGCTCACTAATGCAACAACTTGCGAAAACATTCAACAAAACCTTCCTCAAACCAATTTGACTACAAATAAAAGATTGATATTTATAAGGAAATGAAACATCAAATTGTAATCAGATATGAAACATACATGAACAAATCTATTTGGAAAGGGAAGAATGTCCAATATTTATTAATGAATTAAGCAAGTACATCAAATTATACCTTTCTTCAAGCATGACACTTCATGAAACTGAGATTCAAGGTCTCCTGCTCCTCTTCTCCAAGGATACAAACCTCTAATAAGATGTGCTAGGGTTTACAAGAAACGAGGGCACAAGTGAGGGGGATGTGCATCTCAATTCATCCACCATAAAATTATAATGGGATTGATATATTTTTCATGTTCCCTCTCTCTCTCTCTCTCTTATATATCAAGTGAAGAAGATAGGGTTGAGGAGTAAGTAGTTACAACTGAAGAGGAGGTTCCAAAACCAACCATTTTTCGCGATTATATATATATTTTTAGTATTTCTGAGGTACTCGCGACTTCGTAATGGAAAACACGTGGGTACCTGCGACTTTCCCATGTGCAACTTGCATTTTTTGGGAAAATTCGCAGGTGTATGAACCTTCAACCTGCGTTTTTGTGAAAAATGGTAAAAAACAACCTTTTTGGGGGGTTTTCATGAGAAGTGTTGGTCTCGAAAAATGTTCCTAAGATTACTACCTATCAAATGGGCCATGAATTAGGTAATGTAATGTCCCCATTTTGACCCTCTTTTTGCATTAAATCATAAATGATGTAAATATTGTAATTTAATCATGGTGAGGAGCTCAAGGCCAAGGCCCCACCATTGATTTAGCGTTTTATGTATCGCCAATTGAAGAAATAGATGCCTATGGTTCTTGTGCTAGATGGACACAATGTAAATAAGACATCATGCAAATACGAATTTTAATGAAAATACCCACAACTAGCTATGCAATGCAACAAAGAGATTGGGGCATGATTCTACAAGGAATAGGAAGGGAAATTATTCAAACCCTTGAGCCAATGGTGTTAATCCATGTGTCAATGAGAAAACCCATAAACCAACAACTACCCATTTTGGGTTATGGACCCAATCATTTAATTCTTCCAGAAATTGGTTGAGGCAGTTAATGCCTTGGGAATGAAGAGGTATGGCAGCCAATTTTGTACATGGGCAAGCCATCAACCTGGAAAATCATATTTTGTCTCCTTGGGCAAGAAAACACCCATGAAATGGTGCCCAAAGCCATTCTAAACATATAGTTTTTCCTCTCTCACGCAGTCAGAACTACGGGGTCTTTCCTCATCACGTTTTTACCAATTTTCCTGCATTTTTCCATGGCTGGGAGCTCATTTTTGTGTTACACAGTGGCTGGGGAAGGAGGACCACGATTTGGGACTGTTATGGAGGCCGTTTTTTCCCCAGAATGTCTATGGACGTTTTTCTGAAAATGGATTTGGCTTCCCAAGGTTATTCCCCATTTTCCAGTTTCATTTTTGGGTTTCCCACGTTTTTTTGAAGCTAATGAAAACCCCATCTTTGGGCATCTCACTGTAAAAACGTTTCTTCATGCCCAACACTTATACTTTTGCTGTTATGTGCATCCCTGTTTTGGTTTGAATCCGTGAGCAAGAAACTTGGGGTGGTAGTGGACAGAATTGGCTCGATAAACCTAGTGGGGGGAGATAACCTCTCAAGAAGATCAAGAGGGCTTTGGCTACTCTTCTATGCACACCCTAAGAGCACTAGATGGGGAAGGTATGGCTTGAGGGACTGTACAACAGTAAAAAGAATACTTCCTTGTGCTGGGTGTGTAGGTATTGTGGGTGCCAAGCTAGATAGATCTTGTAAGGTTACCCTTGGCTCTGTGCTTGAGCTCACTAGCTTAGCCACTCTTCCTTTCCATTTCCTAGCAGCCTGATAAACCCAATTGTAGATTGGCTTGGCTCATCTTGGTGTATGCTTGGCTATGTGTGAGTCTTCTCAAAGAAGATCAATGAAAGGAAGATTGTGTGGAAGTTGTTCAAGAAATACTTCAAGTAGAAGTACCTCTCTGATAGGTACTATGATGTTAAGATCAAAGAGTTCCATGAGCTGAGATTGGGGCAATTGACCATGGAAGAATATGCAAACAAGTTCTTGGAACTGCTGAGGTATGTCAGGTACATTCGAGATGATAGGGTGAAAATTCAACGTTTCTTAAGTGGACTGCCCCAGTCATATAAAGACAGAATTGAGTTTGATGAACCTCAAACTCTAGAGGAGGCCATAAGAAAGGTCAAGTATTTCTTTGATCAAAACAGAAGCAAACCAGAATTCCATAAGGCATGGAAGGATAAGAAAAATGAAAAGTTTGATCAAAGGAAGAAGGGGTTCAAGCCTCTTCAATTTTGGAATCATCCAAGGTAACCATCACAGGTTGTGACTAAGCCAACTAGGATGATGGGAGACAAGCCAAGAGATCCAAAGTAGCCAAGAGAACCACTTCAATGTTGGGGTTGTGGAGGGGAGAACATGCTTAGGAACTGTCCACATCGGAATGGGAATCCAAATCAAGTTCACAACATCCAAGGAGATGAAACTATGGGTCAAGTGGCGAGGACAATCCCTAGAATTTATGCAGCACTAGACGACCGCCAGGCATATCATCAGTCAACTGTGGTTGAAGTTGAAGGTAAGATTGCTAAGCAATCTGTTTCTATTTTGATTGATCCTGGATCTACTCACAGTTATGTCACTCCTACAATTGTTGAGATTTGTGCTTTTAAGAAATTAAAGCATAGTAAATCATGGTTAGTTCAACTAGCCACTGGAACCAAGAGAAAAGTTAGTGAAATAGTAGAGAAATGTCCATTAGAGATGGATGGGCTATTCACTTATGCAGATCTGGATATTTTACCACTGGGTTCTTATGATATTCTCATTGGAATGGATTGGTTAGAAGCACACAGGGTTAAACTTGACTGCTACAATAAGACATTTGAATGCATGGACAAAGAAGGAAACCTGAGGATTGTAAAAGGCATTCCAAAGGTGACTTCTGTTAGACAGATTATAGCCATGCAGCTGAAGAAGTTCTGTAGGAAAGGATGTCAACTATATGCAGCCCACATTTTAGAGGCAGCAGAGCATGAAACTCTTAATTTGGAGGACTATCATGTATTGCAAGAATTCAGGGATGTTTTTCCTGATGAGATTCCAGGACTCCCTCCAAAGAGAGACATTGACTTTACAATTGAGCTTGTGCCAGGAGCGGCACCAGTGTCTAAGACACCCTACAGGATGAGTACATCGAAATTGCTAGAATTGAAGATACAATTACAAGAGTTGCTGGAAAAGAAATATATTAGGCCAAGTGTGTCCCTGTGGGGAGCACCTGTTCTATTTGTGAAAAAGAAAGATGGAACACTCAGGTTATGTATTGACTACAAGCAGTTGAACAAAGTCACTGTGAAGAACAAATACCCATTGCCCTGAATTGATGACCTTTTTGACCAAATGAGAGGAGCAAAGGTATTTTCAAAAATTGACTTGAGGTCTGGTTACCATCAGGTAAGAATCAAAGAAGAAGATATTCATAAGATCACCTTTAGAACAAGGTATGGACACTATGAGTTTGTAGTGGTACCATTCAGTCTCACAAATGCACCAGCTACATTCATGTGTCTCATGAATAATGTTTTTAGCAAGTATTTGGACAAGTTTGTTCTTGTATTCCTAGACGACATTCTCATCTATTCTAAGAATGAAGAAGAACATGAAGAACATTTGAGAATGATAATGCAATTACTAAGGGAGCATAAGCTGTATGCAAAGTTGAGCAAATGTGACTTTTATAAAGATAGAATTCATTATTTGGATCACATCATCTCCGACGAAGGGATATCTGTAGACCCTGAGAAGATTGAAACCATTATGAATTGGCCAAATCCAAGGAATGTGACTGATGTGAGATCTTTTATGGGCCTTGCTAGTTACTACAGGAGATTTATCAAAGGATTCTCTAAGGTTGCAAACCCGATCACTTCTTTGCAAAAGAAGGGGATAAAGTTTGAATGGTCACCAAGATGTGAGGAAAGTTTTCAACGGTTGAAGAATCTTCTTACAAGTGCACCAATTTTGAAAATTACAGACTCAGAAAAAGACTTTGTGGTGTGTACCGATGCATGCAATCAAGGACTTGGAGGAGTTCTTATGCAAGACAACAACGTGATATGCTATGAGTCAAGAAAGTTGAAGGAGCATGAGAAGAACTATGCTACTCATGATATAGAACTTGCAGCCATAGTACATGCTTTAAAGATGTGGAGGCATTACTTAATGGGAAGGAAATTCAAGCTAAGGATAGACCATTGTGGTCTGAAATACTTGTTTGATCAACCAACTTTAAATGCTGGGCAAGCTAGATGGTTGGAATTTTTGTGTGAATTTGATTTTGAAATCAAACACATAAAAGGGAAAGAAAACAAGGTGGTTGATGCACTCAGCAGGAAGGTACATGAAATGCATGTGGCAGTGCTTAGTACTTGCCAACCAGATTTGCGGCAGCAGATTGTTAACCATATTGTTGAGGATGAAGTGTACGTGCAGATAAAGGACAAATTGCAGTAGCAAAACCTTAAAAAGAAGTATGAGGGTTATCATTTGGAGGAAGATGAACTTCTTACCTATAAAAATAGAGTCTATATTCCCAATGTGGTATATTTGAGGAGGATTGTTATGGATGAAATCCATAAACCTCCATACTCTGGTCACCCAGGATATCAGAAAATGATTGCTACAGCAAGAAAATATTATTTCTGGCCAGGCATGAAGAAGGACATCGCTGAATACATTTCTAAGTGTATGGAATGTCAGCAGGTGAAGAGTGAACACCAACATCCAACAGGTTTATTGCTCCCAGTGCCAATTCCATAATGGAAATGGGAAGTAATATCCATGGACTTTATTACAGGATTGCCAATGACTGTGAGACAACATGATTCCATCATGGTTGTGGTGGACAAGTTAACAAAGGCAGCACATTTTATACCGGTTAAGTCCACACATAAAGCCGATGCCATTGCAAACATTTTCATGATGGAAATTTTCAGATTACATGGGTTTCCTAAGGGAATAATTTCTGACAGGGATACCAAGTTCACTTCCAATTTTTGGAAAGGTCTCTTTGCATATTTGGGTACACAGCTAAGCTTTAGTACCACATACCATCCTCAAACAGATGGGCAAACAGAAAGAGTAAATCAGGTGCTTGAAGACATGCTCCGCATGTATGTAATGGACAAACCATCCAAGTGGGAGGATTATCTACACTTGGTAGAATTTGCATATAACAATGGGCAACAAGCATCGTTGGGAATGAGTCCTTATGAGGCTTTGTATGGAAGAAGGTGTAGGACACCAGTGACTTGGGACAATCCAGTGAACAAAATTTTACTTGGGCCAGAATTGCTTAAGGAAATGGAACAAGAAGTTGCCAAGATCAGACAGAATTTAAAAACAGCCCAGGATAGACAGAAAAGCTATGCAGATAAGCATAGGATCCATAGGGAATTCAATGTTGGGGATCATGTGTATCTTAGAGTGAAATCAAGGAAGAGTTCCTTGAAACTTGGGAGTTGTACCAAGCTATCACCTAGATATTATGGGACATTTGAAGTGCTTGAAAGAATAGGGCCAGTTGCATATAGACTTGCATTGCCTGCTAACACTAAAGCTCATAATGTTTTTCATGTCTCTTTGCTTAAGAAATATGTACATGATCCTAACCATGTGATTAATTGGGATGTGATCCAGGTGGAACCCGAAGGAGAGTTCCAAACTGACGCATTGCGCATCCTAGACAAGAAGGTAACATTGCTCCGGAACCGAGCCATTGGACAGGTAAAGGTGCAATGGAAGCACTACGGTCCTGATGAGGCTACATGGGAGCTGGAGGATGCCATGAGGGTGGCATATCCATTTTTGTTCAATTTTGATGAGCACTGAGGACAGTGCTAATGTAAGGGGAGGGGAATGTAATGTCCCCATTTTGACCCCCTTTTTGCATTAAATCATAAATGATGTAAATATTGTAATTTAATCATGGTGAGGAGCTCAAGGCCAAGGCCCCACCATTGATTTAACGTTTTATGTATCGGAAATTAAAGAAATAGATGCCTATGGTTCTTGTGCTAGATGGGCACAATGTAAATAAGACACCATGCAAATACGAATTTTAATGAAAATACCCACAACTAGCTATGCAATGCAACAAAGAGATGGGGGCATGATTCTACAAGGAATAGGGAGGGAAATTATTCAAACCCTTGAGCCAATGGTGTTAATCCATGTGTCAATGAGAAAACCCATAAACCACCAACTACCCATTTTGGGTTATGGACCCAATCATTTAATTATTCCAGAAATTGGTTGAGGTAGTTAATGCCTTGGGAATGAAGAGGTATGGCAGCCAATTTCGTGCATGGGAAAGCCATCAACCTGGGAAATCGTATTTTGTCTCCTTGGGAAAGAAAACACCCACGAAATGGTGCCCAAAGCCATTCTGAACATATAGTTTTTCCTCTCTCACGCAGTCAGAACTACGGGGTCTTTCCTCATCACATTTTTACCAATTTTCCTGCATTTTTCCATGGCTGGGAGCTCGTTTTTGTGTTACACAGTGGCTGGGGAAGGAGGACCACGATTTGGGACTGTTATGGAGGCCGTTTTTTCCCCAGAATGTCTATGGACGTTTTTCTGAAAATGGATTTGGCTTCCCAAGGTTATTCCCCATTTTCCAGTTTCATTTTTGGGTTTCCTATGTTTTTCTGAAGCTAATGAAAACCCCATCTTTGGGCATCTCACTGTAAAAACGTTTCTTCATGCCCAACACTTATACTTTTGCTGTTATGTGCATCCCTGTTTTGGTTTGAATCTGTGAGCAAGAAACTTGGGGTGGTAGTAGACAGAATTGGCTTGATAAACCTAGTGGGTGGAGATAACCTCTCAAGAAGATCAAGAGGGCTTTGGCTACTCTTCTATGCACACCCTGAGAGAACTAGATGGGGAAGGTATGGCTTGAGGGACTGTACAGCAATGAAAAGAATACTTCCTTGTGCTGGGTGTGTAGGTAATGTGGGTGCCAAGCTAGATAGATCTTGTAAGGTTACCCTTGGCTCTGTGCTTGAGCTCACTAGCTTAGTCACTCTTCCTTTCCATTTCCTAGCAGCCTGATAAACCCAATTGTAGATTGGCTTGGCTCATCTTGGTGTATGCTTGGCTATGTGTGAATCTGCTATTCCCTGGTTCCTTGTAGAGATCATGCCCAGCTCAGGGGTGGCAGTTGTATCAAGAGGTTGATAAGCACAACTGGCCTATGGTTGGGTGGAACGTTGCAGTTGCATAGCTAGTTGCTTGGGACTACTTTGTTAAGATAAGTATTCTCTTGGGTTAACTTTGAAATTATTATTTGATGAATACCTTGAATGTATGATGGATGTGTAATTGATATTATTTCCATTGTGTTTTTCTTATAAGCATACCTTCCATATGTCTTTTATATTATGTGAATGCTTAGCTAAAAGTTTATGGGGCTAGATGCCCGGTTTTAGCATCACGTCCTCTCTATCATGCTGGTATGATGGGAGGGGACGTTACAGGTAATTCCATCCATATAAAGTCCCAAATATGGCTCTTCCATCCACAAATGTCCTTTTGTGTGACTCATAGTAATCTCATGAAGTGTCGTCATGCAACCAAAAGATGTAAGTGTCGTCACGGACGGAGTAGTGCCAATTTTGGATATAACACTTGGGATTGTTTGTGGACTAATAGAGTAACAGGAAAATGCGTCTATAATTACCATAACGAAGTAATTGCAAACTTGTTTTCTACATTTCATCATTCCCATTCATGTCGTTTATAATTTTAAAAGATGTTTCTCTAGAACTGGTTTGATCCTCTTTCTCTTGTGATGTCTGTGATGGAATATATTTAGTCTAATCTATTAAAGATAAAGGCATGTTTTTATAAATCAAAACATCATTTACTGAAATACTACATACAACAATTGTCTACAGAAGTCGAATTTTTTCCTTCTTGTCCTGTTTCTCGAACATAGCTCTCAATTGTCTACAGAATATGGTACCTCGATGATAGATTAGATCAATGAGCGCATGGAATCCACGTGTTTATATTTTATTAATATAAGACATCCTTAAGTCACTTAACATTTCACTTCTATACTATATTTCATAATTTTTTCTTTTTGTCTTGATAATTTCGGCAATTTGGCCACATTATCGAGAAGAGTTGAATCAAATGGAGCAAAAGGCGGAGTTATCATAAAAATTGAATGTCGATTTAAAATATACATATACAGAAACAAGGTTCAAACCCACATGATCAAACTCTTGTCATTTTTATAAAAACCAGCCTAGATCCAAATCCTAGGCTCTATCAAGTGCCGAGAGGGATCAAATCTCCACTCTCTAGTTTAAGTCTCATATTTACTTTTTACTTTGTATTATTCTTTTTTGTTTATGGCCGACATAATATTTAGTACTTTTTACTTTGTATTATTCTTTTTTGTTTACTTTGTATTATTTTGTTACTCGACAAACTTGGCAAACACTAGACACATGTTACAAGATCTCCTTCATACTGGGCTGTAAAGCGCCTCTCAATGCAATAAAAATACCGTTCCGAAACAACTTTTCATAGGCACATTAAACAAGAGAAGAGAAATCACTGAAATACAATTAAATCCACAAACCTAATCAAACCTCCTACACCGCCACTTCTTAATCTGACCTCCTACAGTGCCACTTCTCTACTAGCATTCCAACTTGCACACGCGAACATCAACTCTTTTGTCAACAACCTTATAGATCATAGGGTTAGCGGTAGACACACGTCACATGCAACCCTCGCATACCATCCCAAGAGCCTAATTGTCTTCAATCAAATCTTTTAGTAGAGATACTCTATAACATAGGCATAATGTCAAAGTCAAGGCATAGATTGAGGTGCAAATTGTGCCAACCCTATCGATTTTCATACTTTTTGACATGCATCTCTTCTCACTTTTAAACTAGCTTACACGTGGCCTTGTACAAAGGTTTATAGTGTCTCTTCTCTTAAAAAATATGAAAACAATATTTTATCATTCTCAATAAAAAAAATTAATAATAAGGTGCTTTGAAGCTTAATTGCTTTTGCATATATTTACATTACATATCAAATGAACTAAGCACAAATTTATCCATCTAAGTAGTTGTTGTCCTCCTTTACCGATGGCCCAAACAAGAAGTGACTGTCCACGTAGAACTTAGAAGGTAATTTACACTAAAATCTATATGTATAAGGCTACACGTTTCATCTAACCTTGACATAGAGGGAGGGTTAGCTCAACTTGGTTAAATTAAGTGAAACGAAAAGCACAAATATACATATATATTAAATCAAATGCTTCGGTAGGAATATAGTTTATAGCCAAAAATAATAGGTGGAGGTGAAGACATTGAAGCACACGGCACGAGAAGGAGGAGAGAGACTCAATTGATTGTCTTCTTGCACGTATTTGCCTCTCATTTCATTACTGCTCCTTCCCCTGCTCGTACTTCATGTGGGCTTGAGTATTTGCTTGTGTCTGCTTCATTAAGGCGTGTTCTGTGGGCCTGAGTATTTGCATGTTCCTGCTTCATTAATATGTACAAGGTTCATTAATGGCATAGTGCATTGCATGTTGTTTGGCAATTGAACTAGCTTACTCAGGCTCAATATTTGGAACTTTGATTTCAAAATAGTAGTGTGGCAAAGACTAAACCAAACACCCAATTTTGGTAAATTTAAAATGATGAACAATGTATAAAATGAATATCACATTTTAATAAACATCTTCGTTGACACCTCCACCTTTATGTATTGTATTCATCCATTCAGTGCATCTCATTTATAACTGAAGGCGGGTGACCCGTTCGATCATGAAAAATGAAATAGGGTTGGTTGAAAGCATTGTTATTTATTATTTTATTTCTTTAAGTTATTCATAACAAGGCAGCCTAACTCGTGCATCTCCTGTGTCTTTGTCTAGTTTTGAGTTGCTAGATACACATAGTCTATGTCTCTGTATATGATGAAACTTGAGCTCGATTTGCATTTTGATCTACTACCATCCCTGCTACTTATTCAGATTAAGCTCTCCATTTCAATATGTTGTTGATGGGACTTCTTCAGGTGCTGGTTCTATAAATTAATGAGGTAACTTTAAAAACATTATAAATTGGTGCATAATATTCGAAGTTCGAACTCTAAGGGAAGGGACTTGCTAAGGAGCAAGTCCCTGTCGAAATTCAGGTGTGTAGTTGCTTGAGAATCCTTCACAGAGTACAAAGAAGCTGGGAGGAACTAGGATTGGGACACAAGCGCTTGGTCAACACCAATAAACCAACTCCAGATTTGTCTGCCCCTAAGCATTCACGACTTTGTTGCAACACAAGAACCTGCTTTGAGCATAATTTATCCTGTGCAACCGATGTAATGGTCCTTAGATATCTTGAAAAAACCCTGGATTATATTATCCCAATGTAGCTCCTTTGCATTGGGTAAACTCATATGCAATGCAAGCATAGACACTGAGCTCCTTCCTGTATCCATGACTCAAACGCCTTACTGTAAGTATTTGTATTCTTTTCTGAACATAGAAAACTACTCAATGGTATCACTAGTATCTTAGATCTATTACCAAAGGATTTAAAGGACAAATATGAGCCAAGATAAGGACACTGAGCTCCAATTAAAAATGTACAATATCCTTACAGAAATTTGATTTTTGTAATTATAATAAGTTTGATTTTTGTAATTATAATAAGTTAAAGTCTTAAATCATCTTTCACACGTGTCGACACCAATTGTCATTCAACCCAAACACACCCGTCCTTTTTACATTATTTTTTGAGGTTTATTTTCTTGTATTATTTTGAGAGATCTCGGGGTTTTTGTTCTTGCATTACGTTGAAATCCTATCGACCCATACTAGTTGGCCAGACCGAACCTCAACCATGTCCGTGCCATTTGTTCGTTGGTTTATCACCAGTAGCATGGGGTACATGTGCGCGTAATCTCTTTCATAAGAGGACACATGGTCGATAGGAGTTCAACATTTGTAACTAGGAAGGAAAAAGGATAAGCAGGTGGCTTTCACTAGTTTCACCAGTCTTTCCAATATACTCAGAAGCCCTCAGAAGTGTTGGAGAAATGTAATTAAGAGCTGATATGCAGATTGTCAGTCAGTTTGCAGTCAATCTGGGACACGGCAAGTTAGTATTTATGTAACCATTACAATATTAAATGTATCAGAGTAGCTTCAAGTTGAAGCAATCTTAAGTCGATGGTTATGCAATTCCTATATATAGAAGAAGTTAATTGAAAATCAGAGAGAGATGTGTGAGGGAAGAAGAGAAGAAGTGAAGACCCATGAAGTGTATGAAGATCCCAAGCTCTGTGGAAGGTGAAATAACATCTCTGTGTAATTCTGTCTAGTTGTTATGGTTTACTGCGGTAATATATAAGTCCATAGTTCTAGGTATTCATTCTTAAGAATGTTAAATATTGCATGTCGCACATCTTCTCTAGATGTACTTCTATTTTAACAAGGAATAACTGTGGGTAAGTTTCATAGTAAATGTTTTAGTTCTTATGTCCTAACAAGAAATATTTCAATATAAAGTTTGTTTAAAAAATCCGCGAAATTAAGAGTAAGGCGCAGTAAAAAGTTGAAATGTGCAATTAATTTGTGAAGTTTACTTCGGAAGGTATATGCTAGAAGTTGAGAAGTCCTAAAGAGAAGAAAGATCAAAGTTGTTCTATTTACTGGGACAGTTCACTCTTTTGACTGCACGGTGTGCTTTTCCCTTGAAGAAGCCTGGGTGTATTTTCTCCTAGCACAAGCTCGATATTGTGGCCAGTGCATTGTGGCCAGTGCCTCTCTATGGGGATAGACCGATAAATTGAGGTGAATTAGATAGTGTTTCCATCTAAAATGGAGGGGAATGGTCGCAGGAATAATTTGTAATCGATGTCTCTGCGGTGATTAAGAGAACCAGTTGAACCATAAATCGTTTTGTTTTACACAGTCCCAGTGTTCATTATTTTTGTTCTGGGTTCCATTCCATTTTGATAGTCATCATAGCCCCTTTCAAGTTTAGCAGAGCCATAGTACGTTTCATATCTCATTCCACCAATTTGGGTTTGAGCGGTTGTAGTTTCACCCATCCAGTAGGGAAGTTATGATGCCATTGAATGCTATTCAATCCTTTCCGAGTAATGCGTTGCTAGAATGCAGAATGGACGTGTTGAGCCTATTTAGCATACAAATAGTGAAACAAATCATGATTCATTTTCTGTGTATTAGGCCACTTCCCCGTGAGTAGCTCTATGTGTAACCTCACTCTACGTGTATTTCTATGTGTATTTGTAGTAGCTCTAGCGATAGGGCTCCAAAAAAATTATTTATTTCGTAATCCAAGAATGGTGACTGAGGCCTTTTTTCTCGAACGGGTAGCAGATCCAAGTCTCCCAGCCCGAGCAACCCAGCTGGGGAGCCAATCCGACCGCCTGGAATCAATCAAGGAACAAAAAGGGTTCTAACCTAAAACCAATCGAATCCATCCCACCAATTAAAGAGGAAAGTTTATGAAATGCCAATCTTCATTAATAATAAATATATAGCTTGGACTCGTGATGGCATGGAGGGAAGGCAATTTTAAAGGCACTCCTGGAGCATATATCTGCCTTGTTCTCAGAACTCCATCAATTATTGTAAGAATTCAATAATGTTTTTCTTAAGAAATCATAATTTTCTCTGCAAACTGCAAAAAGCATAAGATTGTCGGCAGCCCTTGCTGGAGTTGTTGTTTAAGAAGCAAAAGTTGACAACATTTTGGCAAGTACTAGTGAGAGCAATCTATTAATACTCGTTTCTGTAGTCGTATAAGTGTTGACAAATGTTGCAGGACAAAACAATGGGGTGCAAGTTCGCATAGCACTACACATATAATACCAATACCTCCAAACAAAACACGCTTGAAGTGGTGGCCAAGAGAGCCATCGATGAGGAAGAAGGTGTTGCTTATACCTGCAGGAAAAAGCTTCATTTTTCAAAGGTTCAATCTGCATTACTGACAATGCATTTTTATCAAGTTAAAATGTTCGTCATTTCTTCTAGAACCATTATGCCAGGTAACCCAGAATGTTCCTTCTAAGACTAGGTAACCTTGTTCCTCATAGCTTCCATATTATAACATTGATTGCCAAATGCATTAATCTTAAAAAATCAATAGATTTGCAGAGAAACTGTTTGAAAATTTGATGTTTCTTTTCAACTTATATTTTTGAAATATTTGGATTAAATTAAAGCGTTTTTTTCCTCTTTAAAATGATTCCTGAAGGTAGAAAAGCAAAGAACTTAATATCAAAGTTTATGGTTTCATCAGCATCCATTGTTGTTAAATTTGTAAACCATTTTATTGAAATTTCTTAATGTTTATGTGAATTCTTGGTTGTTGTCACCGCCTAAGTCATTTTTCTCCTGGGTTACCTAGATGACTACCAAAACTACTTGCATAAAAAAGAATTACAGTAGCATACCATTCGTGAAGACTTCCGACATCGCGCCTAACTGTACTATTCTGCTTTCTGCCTCCATGTCAAGGAAATGCTTCGGGTCAAGGAAATGCTCTACCAGTTCTAATGGGGACGATGCTGAATCCAAAGAAGATTATTTTATAAACAAGAGTTTGATTTCTGGTTGAAATTGAAATGAGGAATTGGTATTGTAATTCTTTTTCTTAAATTAAAAATTTATGGAATTGTGAAGGGGACTGGACACTTGGTGGAAATGTAATGGTGCTTATTATTTTGTAATGAAGAGTTTGATTTCTGGTCGAAATTGAAATGAGGAATTGTTATTGTAGTTCTTAAATAAAATTTGTTTTCTCATTTTTCGAATGTGTAATCGCATTTTGTTAAGATGGGACATTACATTCCCAAGGTTGATTGTTGATTTATTCGCGTGTTCTTTTTCTATATTTTAGTCAGCACACACTGAAAATTGTGTAAAATATAAAGTTGTTAAGATGTTTGTAGGAGCTTGGTTGATCTCCTTAATAATCATAATTAATGCATATATAATTATTTTTTGGTTTATAGGTTCATTTGCTCAATTAAGCTATGGATCAAGTTATTTTTTAAATAAACAATTTTTTTATGAATGGTTTTATTAATCCTCGATCAATCTATTTAAAAATCATGGCTCACTTGAATACCTTGATGTAGGATTTTTTTAGATACAACTTCGTTCAAGTGAAACTCACTCATCTTACGTGGCAATGTTTAGGCTACTTGATTTTTCAATGAATCCTTTATCTAACTACATTTGCACACTTTCTATTTGATAATAATTTTTTATTTAATTTATTTTAAAACTATTAGAAGAATTTTTTTCCTTATTTGTAAACGCACTAAAAATATCATTTGCATAAAAATACATAACAAAAAAATTATAAAAAAATATGTATAAGGGTGTTTTTGGTTTTCCAATTTATGTAAATAGTTGGAAAAATGTTGGCTATAACATAAAATGTATGATGTGTCATTCAAATATTAATTGATGACTTTAAAAAACAATAAAAAATATTAAAAAAATGGGATCTACTACATTATGTGTAGATTATCATTACTACATTATGTGTAGATCATTATTGGACATTTTGTTTTTAAAAATTATATATAGAATACATAATTACTTGATAAGAGCGAAACTTGTTAACTTTTCCATAAATGGGATCTACTACATTATGTGTAGATCATCATTACTACATTATGTGTAGATTATTATTGGACGTTTTGTTTTTAAAAGATATATATAGAATACATTATGTGTAGATCATCATTACTACATTATGTGTAGATCATTATTGGATGTTTTGTTTTTAAAAAATATATATATAATACATAATTACTTGATAAGAGCAAAACTTGTAAACTTTTCCATAATTTTACAATGATAAGAATTTAATTAAATTTAAATTTGATACATCAAATGACACTAATTTTTTTGAAAAAAAATATAGTTAGAATGACAATATATTTCTTTATAAGTCTCTTTTTAACTACACACCAAAATTTATATGGTTTATATGACCAAAATTTATAGGATTTATATGATTGTTAGGAGTTTCAATTTATTAAACATGTATAATACCAAATTTTCATTGCCACTTTCCATTAACAAGTATTACCCATTTTCTGGGATTGAACCATTATCAAGCTTTTAGTGTGACAACTTGATATACTATTGAATTCATAACTATATTGTAAATAACATGATTAATTATATGCTTGTAATGTCATTATAATATAACATAACCCTTTAGAAATGTCACATTGCAATATAACTTTGATTAACATTGTAATGTGACATAACCATTGAGAAATGTTGCATTTTGGCATAAGACAACCAAGAAAAATATTCACATGTGACATAACCATTGAGTAATTTCACAATCCAAAATAATCTTTAAGAGCTATCACATTACTAGTAACAATTAGTTCATGCATATATTTATCATTAATAAACAAAATAATGAATCAATAATCTCTATAGTTAACCTTATAAATTAATTCATAACATTATCATTTATAATTTATTGCTAAAAAATAATTAAATTATATTTTAATATAAATATTATTTCATATTTTAATAAAGGTATACAACTCTCAACAACCATTGAGATTAACTTAATATTATTGAATTTAACAATATCTTTATAATTTCCATATATATATATATATATATATATATATACATTGTAAACATTAATTTTTTTCTATTTAGGACAAAAAAAGACAAATAATCAAGCGGAATGTGGCTCTTTGATGTAAGGAATAGAAATAATGACAAAGTTAAATATTGGAGATTATCAAGTCTTTGGAGACTCATGGATTGTTATCCAAAAGATGCAGAACATTTAGGAAGGAAGAGAAAAGGAGGTTGGGAGAGTTCAAAAAAGAATTTTAGCATTCATATTGGAGCTCTCCAAAGTCCAATTTTTCCATGTTAAATGATAGAACAATCAAAGAGCTAATAGATTTTCCAATATGGGTTCAAGGCGCAAACAAGGAGTTATAAGTGTTAATCATTCTCAACCTTATACTCATCAGATCCCATGTATTCATGCTTAATGGATTGGTCAACTCAATTAATCTTCGAGGATATTCATGACAACTTACCTCGATATCGTTTCAGGGGGTTGTGAGGCCCACCTACCCCCACTCACACAATCTCAAGGCGGCATGCACCACTGCAATGAAGGATTGGCTGTACACGATGGTTTATTGCAAGGAAAAGTAGTTGACTTTTAATGAGCATTATAAGCTCAATTCTGGATCTCTCCTTTGTCACCCTTGGTTGCATGATAAGACACATGAAGTGTCGGCTTTTGGATATGGAAAATCTCTTGTATGAGTTGGAGCAGTTCAAGTTGGGAAGTCTCGAGACCCCTTCCAATTCTATGTTCAATTCCAGGAGGAGAGGAAATGCTCTGTTAGGAAAGGAGGAGTGCAAAGCTATTGATAATTTAAAACCTGCATTTATGGCTGCAAAGGATGACACATAGGAAAGAATGAGGGGAGAAATCATGGAGTTAAAGAATTATATGGCAGATTGTAGGAAAATGTTGTGTTGTGTGTTCAAGGTGTTGAAGGTGGCCTTGGATGAAACCAAAAGAATCTCTGTTGATATCACAAGACTAGACTCTTGCGTATATGATATCGAAGGGAATACCTAGGTGCAGGAAGGAGAGGTGGAAAATGTTCAATGCAGGCTGCAGGATATGGAAAGTGTCCAAGATGATAGGTACGAGGATATTTGCAAGAACATTGTGGACTTGAGGAACATGCAACAAATGCAGAGTTTGACTGTCGATGGAAACGAGAACCGGTTCACCCAATTGAAGGAAATTTTAAATGAAATTCAAGTTGAATTGGAAGGGCTTGGTAGAGGAAACAATGACCGCACGCCCGAGAAAGCAGAGGACTCTCCGATGGAGGAAAATTCCACATTTCGAGCGATTGAAGGAGGCGAGAAGCTCCACGAATGACTCTCTTAGCTTCCCTATATATTTTATGTAATGTTTTTTTTCCTATATTTATGTAGACAATTTATAATAATATATACCATAAGAGGAAGAAACATACGGATTGGAAACCTTCTCTTTTTTGTATATGAGTAAGAGCTTAATGAAGGAAAATCTAGGCTCGACTTATCATGTTTAGATATATTTTTTTGAACTTCTATAAGTCAGCCTAGGCGATTTGTATACTCAGTTTAATACACAAACTTTTCTCATTCTTATTAAAATATAAATAAAAATTTGAATATCAAACTTTTAAATGTTAAATTCTTTTTACAATATATAGTTAAATTATGAGGAAAAATTTATTTTAAATATTAGAGTTGATAACAGTAAATGTTAGAGTTGATAACATGGTAGTTCACATCTAAAAGATGTTATTTTTGGAATATGTGTAATATTTAGAATTTTGTATGACATACTAATTTGCATTTAAAAAATATATTTATGTTGTTTATTTGTATTTAAAAATTATCTTTATTTATATAATTAAAATTAAGATTTAAAATTAAGATTTTTTCTTATTAAAAAAATTAAAAGTGTAGTTCATAATGACCATAGAGGTTAAATGTATTTTATCTAAATTGAAATGTGAAAGTAAAATGAATCTTGGTAACTAGCTTTTTTTAATGGGAGTTTAAAAAAAAACATGTTACTCTTTGTGATATAAATCATAACAGTTTTGGACCGTTGAACCTTTTATACTGGAAAAGCAAAATCATAAAAAAGCAAAGTTAAATTTTAATTTTTAATATATGTGTTGTCTGTTGGATTATACTGATAGGTGGGTTGAATTAATTTAAATTCACTGAAAACATCGGTATGGACCCTCCGAACCTAACCATAATTACATATAAGGGATGGCGTTGAATTGTGCTCACTGCCATATCGAAGGGTTTAGTTTAAATTTTTCTAGCTCAAACGGCTAGAGATAGTGGAGGGAATGGGAATCGGGATCCGACCTAGAACATTTCTGAGTACTTAATCCAATTAGGTTTGTTTGAACGGTGGTCTATGCTCATCTGTTTTATTATTATTATTATACAGTAAATATTAATTATATATATAATTAATTAAAAAATTAATATTTATATTATATATATATTTTTTTACTGGAATATGTTATGGGAAAAGTTTCAGGTACTTCTCTTCTTATATAAGAATACATAGTCATTACAGCACTCAACCACTTGAATTAGTCCAACAAGTTATATATATATATATTATAAACATTATAATTTTGTGAATAAAACCAATCATATATATATATCTATATATAATTTTTTATAATTTTAAAAGTTTATCATATCACATTTTTACTTTATACATATGAACTTACATTTAGTATCTATCAAGAATTAGATGTATTAAGAGGAGCATAAACTTAAAAATTAAAACCAAATGAAATGTAATTTAAAAAATTATATATGGGCTTATAAAATAAAAAATTAGAATTAACATAGATTTATGTTAAATCTAGATTTGTCAAAAGTTGTAATTTTTTGTGGGCATCTAAAAGTTCTAAAAAAAATACACCTCAAGAAATTAGATGTATTTAGGTGCTTGATAGACCCATGTTTAAGGTGAATCTATGTTGATTATGAACATATATACTTAATGTGATAAGAATATATTTAAGAAATTAATAATTGTTTTAATGTAATAAAAATATATTTATGATATTAATAATTGTTTTCTTATATAAAGCCTTATGGAGTTATGGAGTGAGTGGCCCAACCGTACCTATGGGGATCATAGGTCCGGGGGTCCATCCCTATATGGGAGGGTGGTGTGAAAAAATTAAAAAGAAAAAAAATTACATTGAATAACAATGAACCATTACTATACGTCCATGTAGTGAGCTGCAATACTCTCATATGTGGTACATTCTTTTCCTGTAACGCTCCCAAAACTCGTACAAAGCAAGGATCAAACTTGTGGTGGTTGATTTCGACTTTATACAGAGCAGGGTAGTTGGCTCGTTTACTTCATGGAATGAAGTGTATTGAAATAAGAAGCATTAGGTGTGGATGTGAAATGCGCACAAATACTGTTACTACAAAGTCGGAGAATGTCCGAATACATTTCTCTCCGTTGTTTTCATTAAAACTGTCATGTGACAGCCAGCACTGTCGATCACTGGAAAACCTTCAAATCGTTTGGAATTGACAGTGGCGCCATCTGCAAGTTTCTTGAAATGCAGGACGTCCATCTGTTTTTCTAATCCGCGTAAGAATTGCACCTAACTCCATCATTCTTACTTTTCCAAAGGAGTTGCATGCACCTTACAAGTGGACATTGAGGTTAGGTATACAAGTGCGTCAAAGTCAGCTACATGGAATATGTGTAAATACAATCAGTTGAGTTGTTTTCAAACAGCCACAGTTGTCGAATAGTGGAAAATCTCCAATTTGCCGGCAATTGCGCCTGCCGCCATGGTAAGGAGTCGTGTATCTATTTTTTACAATAAGCTTACGAATCGGACACAAATCCATCACTTACTCTTTCAAATGACTTGCACCTGGCTTTTTCAATAAAATTAAGAATTAAACATGGCTTATAGCTTAATTGCTTTGTTCTTTTCCAAAAAATCGTCTAGCTGACATCATCCGCATGTAGGAAATAAATAATTTGGAACTGTTTCTATGGACGAAAAGATTGCCCAGAAACAAACACATATAGAATTAGTTGACAATCCGCAGTCGAGATTATTGGCATTGTGTGGAGAGTCTGCTGTACATAATTTAATGGTGTGGATGTTTCTTTGGCATGATCAGGATATTAAGGATTTCTTAGAAAATTTTTACCCTTTGTTTCCTTTATTCACTGATTAATATAGAATAGTCATACTATGGAATGGAGTAGACTATAGGTTTTTAGTTATTAGGATATTTAAATTTTAAGATATCATCATTATAATTAATGGTTAATTTTAAGATTTTGGTTATCAAAAGTTTTTTATTAGTAAATTTAATATTTGTTTGTTAATATGTTAATTAATTTATTAATTTAGTTAATTATAATCATAATACTATATAATTCAAATATTATTTTAGTATTTATTAGTTAATTTTAATTAATTTAAATTTTAATCTTAATTTTAATTTTAATTTGATAGTAACTTAATTTATTTAAATTAAGTTACTATCAAGTTAATTTAAATTTAATTATCATCTTAATTTTAATTTAATTTAATTTTAATTTATTAATTTAGTTCATTAATCATAATACTTTACATTTCAAATTTAATTTAGTTATTAGTTAATTATAATATAAATTAAGTTTTAATTTTAATTTTAATTTAATAGTAACTTAACCTTTTTAAGACCTAGGTAATCTATTGTTCTATCATTAAGATTATTATTAGGTAATTATTTATTATTATTATTATTATTATTATTAATATTTGTTTGTTAATATATTAATTAATTTAGTTAATTATAATTTAATTTAATTATTTATTAGTTAATTTTAATTTCAATTTCAATTTTAGTTTTAATTTGGATATTGACTTAACCTATTTAATGAGGTTTGGAAGGCAGGATCTACTAATGGTTAAGTTGTCATCCTTATTCAAGCAATTCGGGTTTTTAACTATTTCAATTGCCTCTCTGATTCTTCATTTGGACCAATTATCCACTTGAGCTAACACCTTCTTATCTTATATTTTTATCGGGTGCTTTGTGTCATGAGAGTGTTCTGCTAATGCAGATTTGTGAGTTTGGTCGAGATGTCAGCGTAGTGTTCTTTAACCGTAGTTCGAATAGATCTCCCTCTTTCATCAACGTAGGATTTCCCGCATTCACAAGGAATCAAATAAACCCCCTTTTTTAGGCTCGGGTCTATGGGGTCTTTTACTGACTTCAGGAGTTTTTTAATGCTATTCAGCGGTGAGAATGCATAGTCAATGTTTTCTTTTTTAAGTGTTTAGCTATTTTGTCTGTAACTCCTTCAATGGATGGAAGGAATGCTTTGTGATCACCCACCTTCCTTACTGTGGAAGAGTCCCTAGGTCTATTTTGGTAGGCTTCTATTTTAGCAAAGGCTTTGTTAATTTGAGATAGGTTATATCCATTGCTTAGGAATACATTACATAGGTGTTCTCGCTCGCAATCTATGTGGTCTTTATAAGAAATCGTTAAGGCCGTGGTGATTAGTGTGTTTAGAACTCCCATTTTTTGGTTCAGGTGATGGTGACAGAAGGCATGGAGGTATTGCTCAGTGTGGGTTTTCTTTCTATAGACTTTGTGGGCTATGCGTCGATCTTCCTTTTTGATGTTGTGGGATATCCCAATCGACTTGTATACATAGCCCAATCGAATGGGCTATGTAGACCAGTCAATTGGGATCGCTGGCACTTTGGTTATCAAAAAGGAAGATGGAAGCATAGCCCACAAAGTCTATAGAAAGAAAAACCACACTAAGAAATACCTCCACGCCCTCTCTCACCATCACGCAAACCAGAAAATGGGAGTTCTAAACACATTGATCACCAGGGCCTGAAGGATTTCTGATAAATACCCATAGGGGCTTCACTCAATAAACCACTATCATAGCACGTTCGTTCATGGCATATGAAACAATACCCCTAATTTCACTAAATATTGGAAAATACTTTCCAAAATCGTTTTTTTAACCCTCTCCCAATATGCCTTCCCAATTTAAAAAAAAACCTTATTTTCACTAGATATTGTATGTATCAATTTTTTCATTAACATTTTTTATACCCCTCTATATTTCTACCTAGTATATTGATATGATACCCTTTTTATGACCCCACATGCATTCTACAATGCACCTTGCTTCTTTCAATGTATATTGTGGATGCACATTACTTCATCCACATTGCAATTACTCAACCACATATCATTATGACTTGCAACATCTAATGGTCTAATGAAGAGATAGGAGATCACTTCTTGTATGTCACTAGAGACAATGCACATAGTACAACATTTAGATTGCATGTTGTAGTTCCCCAATCACTGACTAAGCCTATTGTGGGCTAGGTATCCAAGCCCCCAGTGCCTATAACAAGCTCTAGGAGGCTGACTAAACCTCCCAAGGCCTATAATAGGCATGAGTGGTTGGGTATTCAAGCCCCCAAGGCCTATCGAGGGCCTATAATAGGCCCTGGAGGCTTAGAGGCTGAGTGATATTGGTAACAAGTGGTTGTCAATGACCACTGTCTCTCGACTATGATCGACTGGAAACCAACTTCACCATGAAACCCTTGGCCTCAAGCATGCCTCAAGACGTGATTTCTTTGCGTACTAGGAAGCTCGAGCCTTGCCTCAACCCGATTTCTCATCCGACCGTGATCTTGCCATCTCCATTTGGTGGATATTTGTCAGCCCGCCTGTATAAAAAAGACCCCAAAGTATTTTTGTATTGTTACATTAAATAAAAAAACCCTTTGCCCCCTAATATATAAGCAATATAACTTTTAGGTTTACATGAATATTTAATACTGCAATATGAATGAACATGGTATTATATTGCCTTCTAGTGAAGCCCCAGTGTAAATACCACATAGATTCCGAGCGAGAACACCTACGTAATGTCTTCCTAAGCAATGGATATAACCTAGGTCAAATTAACAAAGGCTTTGCTAAAATAGAAGCCCGCCAAAATAGACACAGGTACTCTTCAATAGTAAGGAAGGTGGGTGATCACAAAGCATTCCTTCCATACATTCAAGGAGTTACATACAAAATATCCAAAGACTTAAAGAAGAAAAACATTGACTCTATGTTCTCACCACTGAATAACATTAAAAAACTCCCGAAGTCAGTAAAAGACCCCATAGACCTGAGCCTAAAAAAGGGGGTTTATTTGATTCCTTGTGAATGCGGGAAATCCTACGTCGGTGAAAGAGGGAGATCTATTCGAACTAGGGTTAAAGAACACTACGCTGACATCTGTCTAGATCGAACTCACAAATCTGCATTAGGAGAGCATGCTCATGACACAAAGCTCCCAATAAAAATAGAAGATATGAAGCTTTTAGGTCAAGTGGATAATTGGTCCACACAAAGAATCAAGAAGACAATTGAAATAGTTAAAAACCCGAACTGCTTGAATAGGGACGACACCATGACCATTAGTAGATCCTGGTTGCAAAACCTCACTAAATAGGTTAAGTTACTATCCAAAATAAAATTAAAATTGAAATTGAAATTAAATTAAATAATAAAAAAATTAACTAAAATTAAAAATTAAAAATTAACTAATAAAAATTAAAAATTTAACTAATAAAAAATAAAAAATTAAAATTAAGATTAAAATTTAAAGTAAATTAAAATTAACTAATAAATAATAAAATTAAATTTGAATTGTATAGTATTATGATTATAATTAACTAAATTAATAAATTAATTAACTTATTAACAAACAAATATTAAATACTAATAATAAAAAAAATCACCTCATAAAAAACCTTTGATAACCTAGTTCTTAAAATTAACCATTAATTGTAATCATAATAATAAAAAAAATCACCTCATAAAAAACCTTTGATATCCTAGTTCTTAAAATTAACCATTAATTGTAATCATAATATCCTAAAATGTAAATACCTTAATAATTAAAACCTATAGTTAGCTCCATTTCATACGATGACTATTTTATATTAATTAGTGAACAAAGAGTGGAGATATTTCCATGCATTGCTAATGTTCTGATAATAAGCTAAAAATAACTCGAAACATCCACAACACTACTCTATTTACCACAAACTCTTCACAAAATACCAATAAACATTTTTTTTTCCAAAAAAAAAAACATAATCTATTTAATCTTCCTACTTAAAATTACATTCTTCACATGCAAAAAAAACACTAAGCGTAGAGAAAATTGTCAACAAAATTTAAGACTCACTAATATTAAGATACCAATAAACGTATCTAGGTCGAGAGATGATATGTGATGAACATTCCTCGTTACTAATGAATCTTTTAATCACATTCATTCTCACATTTTTATAATAGGATAATATTGAAAAGAATTTTATGGCTCTTTATTTATTCCGACCATTTTACATTTAAAAAGCATTAACAAATTTTATTAGAATACCTTGAGCATTCTTCCACATTAACTTCAGAACTCTCTATTTCTTCGCAGGCTAAAAATATTGGAGTTTGATCGTGTATACGGTATAACTAGTTTTTTTCAAAAGTTGAATTTACTGTTGTCAATATTCAACATTGTTACTACTGGTCATGTTATAATCCCTCAAATTAAAGTCGCTAATTGTTCGAAGTCATACTAATGAGTAAAGTCGCTAATTATTCGAAGTTATACTAAATTCATTTATACTAAATTCATTAGTTAATGTTAAGTTATAATTTCTTTAATTAAAGTCACCCATTTGTTTTAATGAATTTAATAAATATGTAAATATGTTACAGAGAAAACATTACTTAATTTTTGTACATAATAATAATATAAAAATAAACACAACATTGTTTGTATATAATTCTTTTTTAATAAATAAAAAAAATTGAAATTAGCTTTTGGTTTTATGTATGGGATTTTTTTTCAACCCAAAAAAAACGTACTATTGCTATTCATAGAATCAAATAGTACAAAGATAGTTCAAACCTGTAGATCAAGGTTTTAATCACCATATTCTTAGCCACATGCCAGAAAGTTCAAAATCCCCTATCAAGACAAAATACCATTACAAACTATACTTAAAAGTCCAGCTTCCCTCCCAAAATACTATCTAAAGAAGAAAGTTTGCAGAATTAATTAAAGAAAAAAACATCTCCCAAATCGAGCATAGTGGAGTTCATCCACTCTTCCCAAATCAGGTGACCTTCAGTACCATGGAGCGCTTGTTTTGAAAGTTTTTTGCCATATCATTGTGCTCCCTATAAAGATGATTGAAAGAGATGAACTCATGCTTATCAATCTCAGACCTTATGGGCAAACACCAGTGACTTAGAGCCAATACATGAAGCTCGTACTCTCAAAATGCTCATTTAATAGTTACACTTAGTCTCCGAAAACCTTCAAATTCACTAAACCAAAAATGTTAACACTTTTCAATACACACCACAAAGCTAACAGCTTTGCCTTCATGTTGGTTCCCAAACCACAATTATAACGTAGGGTGAAATAATGATTTTTAAAATGATACTAAAACATATATAATTTTATTAAATATAGTTTTAGTGGTGATTACAAGATATTTTATTTATTTTAATATTATTTAAGTTTGAAATAATTTTTTGGTTTATGCGGTAAGAAACAAAACTTTTTAATTAAGAGTGTTTTTCAACATCTTAGTTATATAATAAGACATAAGATTTTTTTATTAATTAAGAATTTATCTTCTACCCAAAAATTAAAACCAAAATAGGTAACTGCCCAATAAGTAAAAACATAAATAATGGAAGCCAAATCTACCTATTGTGTTCCAAACAGCTTGATTTTCATTCAATAATTATAGTTAATCAACCCACATTAACCCACATAGCAGCAAACTACAACTATCTTCACTACGCGTTGACAACGCCATTTTCAATTAAATCATGAACAGACAACTTTATTCAATCCAGACCTTGACAATTTTTAGATTATTATTCAATGCTCTTAAGAAGTTGCGCACATAGATTGTCTTTTCACCCCGCTTTTTACTCTGGGAACCAAAGTAAAACAAAGCGGCTGCAATTCTTTTGCCTATTCCCCTAGCTGACATGTTTGGCAGTGTACATGTGACGCCTGGAAAAGCTGGAACTATATGGAAGATCGTTTCTATTATAGTTTCAAAGTCAATCACTCTGCACAGTTTTCTTCTGCGAGAGTACATGTGACGAGTGTATATTCCGGATTTTAAAGTCAAACGCTATGCACCATTTTCTTTTGCTACTGTACCTGTGATGAAAGATCGTTCCATTTATATTCCAGATGTTAAAGTCAAACGCTTTGTCCTGTTTTCTTTAACGGTTTTCATCCATGTTACTGTAAAATTAGCCAGATTCTCCAAAAGTCTATTAAGAAGCAATATTTATGCAGAGGAAACTTACTATAGTTAAAATAAAAAATCAAAACAGAATGGTGCAAAACTTGTTTAAGTCGGGTTACACTGAGATAAACTCCAACCTAGTATGTGATACCTAGTATTTAAAGCATTAGGGCGTTGCATTTCTCGTCTAAAATGTCTCATGAGTCTTCCGTTTTATTATTTGTGATATAATTTTATGTTTTGTGAATTCGAAATTAGATCATTTTCATTTTGTGCCAAAAAAAAATGTAAGATCATTTTCATCTAGTTGAATTTTCTACATGCATGTTGTATGACTTTAAGGCTTTTGTCACATATATTCTAGAGGCATATCCACTACATAGGTCCATTATTGGATGGAAAATTTATGGTTGGGTGGAAATTTGTTCTTATATAGTAAGTTTTTTCGACCAATTTATGTAGGGTCTTCACTAAGTGAAGTTAAAGCTATGTGAGGATATTAAAGAATACCCCTAATTTCATTAGATATTGATAAATACCTACCAACTTCAATAGGTGAACATAGAAACATAAGAGAAACATCTTGTTTGTCCCTAGCCAAATCACTTGACACTATTCATTCTTTAATTGGTCATTCCCACGGAAAATTATCTAATATATATGATTATAGGGCTCTGACGAGAGAGTTTTACTCAACTCAAATTAGTAAGGAAGAGGTTAAAACGTTGATTATAGTCAAAGAATCCATTTTCCACTTGTCCATTGACCCTAGAACCAACCAACCACCTAAGCCAAAAAAGAGGTATATGCATGGATTGGTGAAAATTCCAAACATGGAAAGACAACTAGATGGATCAATGGTTTATGGTATCTGATAAGCCTCCCTATAATAATAGGGAGGTTCCTTTGTCTTTTCTTCATAACTTATGGGTTAAAATCATGCTCGACATCCATGTCAATTATTTTGACATTGGTGAATTCCAAGGGGTTGGTCTTTTCTCAACTTAGGACCGAGCAAATAATAGACATAACCCATTGAGATGATTGCTTGCTCAAAGAAGAATGCCCAAACACACCCCCTAGCCACCTAATCTTGGAGGTAAGATATGAGTGAGTAGTACTTTGATTTCATCCTTGACATGTATTTTACTATAACAACATAGTGCATTTCTATCAAAATCTCATTGAAATACATACTCTCATGATTTTAGACCGCCTCGTGTCGAACATTCATCTAGTTAGGTTGAGTTTTTTGGTTCTGGGCTAGTTCTTCCGCATTGATGCTCACATTGTTGATATCCCTGTTATGGCTTGAGAGAGGATCTTGTTGAGAACAATTTCTTAGATGAGGTTAGTATAACATAATTTTTATATATTCATTGTTTTTTGTGTTTAATGATATATTTGACAAATACCCAGTAGAGATAACTTTAAAATATTTGTAAATGTGTTTTTTGATGGCATGCATAGCTCTTGCGAGATGACACCCATCCATCAAGGTTCTAGGATTCCTCATTTGTTGGACTTGATGCAGTGGTTGTTGCAAATTGTTATCTTGGGGCCTCCCACACCTAGGTGTTTAAATGAATTTATGTTTTTTTCCCACATGTGTGTTTATATGTTTTCCCCAACTTGATTTCCATATTAACTGCAAATTCAACATCAACTCTTTTACTTTTATAATTATTACTGGATGGCCTCTTGATATTCATAGGGAACATCCACTTAAAATGGTTAATTGAGAATTTTGTATTTGACATTAGAATAGGTCAAGAAAGATATTTATATGATGTAGAAATGATAGAAGCTAATAAAGGATGTTTCCCTAATGAGCGTGTGTAGCATTCCATATATGAAGTCATATTACAATGGATGTTGAGGAAAGGAAACAATAGTCACCCAAGGAGTAGATTGCTGAATATCCCTAGAATCGAGAGCCTCGAATGAGTCCTTGTACCATCACATCAATCATTTGTAGAGGTTCTATACATGCCTTTTTTCTAGGATAAAAGTGTCGTGGATAGGATTTTCCCGCATGAAATAGGTTTGGACTGTGCCACATGGTTAATGCAATAAATAAGGGATTTAAGCCATAATTTAACATTCTTGAGCTTAGATGCCATGAACAAACCCTAGACACAATATCACAATCCCTCAACAGAGGTTATTTTCTCTAGGAGCTAGATGTGCATGACATTAATATGTTTATCAAACTTTGCATAGTTATTGAGGACTTAACCATAGTTGTGGTAGGGAAAAAACATCATAAATCCCATTTACCTTGGTTGGGAAACATAAGCATTATCCTCAATCCCTAAAAAAAAATTCTCAGGCTCAAGCGCCTTTGTTGAGTCCTCAAACCTCCATATATTACCTTTGTTGGTTAACAGTCACCTCCAAGGGTGTTATGCATACCATAAAAACCTTATTTGTGCACCATGAATGTTTCTAGAGGTCTATCTAATGTCATAAGAGAACCATAATGGGCCCTATGCCCTAAACGCTCTATAGATTTAGTCACAATGAACAACACCTAAAAACCACATCAGAAACCCTCTCTCACGGGTCTTTAGAAAGGTTGGATATATATGCCATTAAGAGATTTTACATACCAAGGATGGGTTGCAAGGCCTTGGACATGGTTGAGGAAAGAAAAAAAGTGCCTAAGGGAATTGCTGAATCTTCTCAAATCGAGGACCCTTGAATCATTCCTCATGCTATCACATCGTTCCTTTGTAGGGTTTCTATATAGGTCTTTGAGTGTGATATATTTTTTCTGGGTAGGTTTTGTCCACTAGAAAAAGGTTTGGGCCATTCCACATATTAAATTTTTTGTTAACAATGGCCTCTAAGGGTGCTATGTGTGCTTTCAATACATTAGTTGTGCACAAGGAATGTGTCTAGAGGTTTATCCAATGTCATTATAGGACCATAACAAGCCTTGCACCCAAAATACCACCTCTTGGACTCAATCACCATGAACAACACCTATAATCCATAGCAAAAACCCTCTCCTAGGGGTCTTTGGCATTAAGGTTGAATATATACTCCATATAAAACTTTTTTGTGCCTATGATGGGTTGTAACACCTTTAACATGGCCAAGGAAGGAAAACATGAACTTGGGGGATATTGTTGAGTATCTCATGCATACGAACCTTGAATGAATCCTCATACCATCACATAAGTCCTTTGTATGTCTTCTTTGTAGGCCTTATAGTGAGATGCATGTGTCATGTATAGGTTTCGTCCACTAGAAATGGGATTAGACCTTGCAACATGGTCAATGGGGTAAAGAAGGGATTTAATCCCTAATTAAACCTTCTCAAGCTTAAGTTAAATTAAATAACCATAGACACAACACTACAAGCTTGATTAGGGGGTGTTTACCCTAGGAGATGGATATGAGTATTGTTAAGTTGTTTCACACACCATGGATGGGTCTTAGGTCCTTAAGCATAGTCATTGTAGGGGAAAAACATCCTAAGTTCCTTGACGTTCATTGGGGGATGGAAGCATTATCCTCAAGTCCTAAATAGTGTTTCTCAAACTTAATTGCCATCAATGAGCCCCCAAACCTCTATGTATGGCCTTTGTCATTTAAGAATCGCTACCAAGGGTGCTATTTATGCAATTAATATGTTAGTTGTGCACAAAGAATATGCCAGGAGATCTATCCAATGTCATAATATGACAATAATGGGATTGATTCCATATAACAACACTTCTTGGGCTATGTCACCATGAGAAACACCTGTAAACTATAATCCAAACCATATCTTTGAGGTATTTGGCATCAAGGTTGGATATATATTCCATTAAGAGTTTTTCACAATAAGGATGGGTCATAGGGCCTTTAACATGCATCAGGGATATTGTTTAATCTTCCTTGGATTAAGATCCTTGAATGAGTCTTCATACCATCACATCATTCCTTTGTAGGGTTTTTATGTAGGCCTTTGAGTGGGATACAATTGCTTTGGGTAAGTTTTGTCCACAAGAAATATGATTGGACCATGCCACATGGTTAATGGTTTTAATGATGGATTTAAACCATAATCCAACCTTCTTGATGTCAAGTTACATGAAAAAACCATAGAAACATCAACATGAGCCATTGATAGCGGTTCTTTTCCCTAAGAGATGGATATGGGTGCCATTGATATGTTTCACACATTGTGGATAGGTCTTGAGGCCTTAACCATAGCTGTGGTAAGGAAAAAACATCCTAAGACCCTTGACATTGGTTGGTGGAGATATACAACATCCTCAAAGCTCCCTAAATAAATCTCCTTTGGATCAAGCACCAAGAAAATATGTCCTAAGATAACCACAATAGAGTTTGGATGGTTTGTAGGACCTTGACCATCATAAGTATTCAAAACTAGTCTTTTATGCTCTTATTGAAGGTTTTTGAATGAGAATACGAAAAAGGATATGGAGTAATATGTGTAAAAGCTACATGTGTGCATTAATAGTGTGCATGTTAAATCACATGCACATTAATACTACACGCATGTTAGTAGCAAAGGCACATTCATGTGCTGGTTGAGTTGTTTTGTTTTATTATATTTTAGCTTTGGAATGGTAAACCTAGTGGCTTGGGATGCATAAACAAATACATTTTTCCAAATCCTTATTCTTAAGGTAGTTTCCAACCATGCTTTTAAATATGAACAAGATATTTAGTGCTTATGAAATTGCACTTGTGTGTAGATTTTAAATATATGTATTTTAAAGAAGAAAAATATTGTTTTCTATTTTTTATAGATTTTTATTTATACATATATCATATTTCTAAAATACATATGTTTTTTTATTTCGTATAACTTTTTATTGTCTTTCCCATTTGAAAAAAAAAAAATTATGAGACACAAGTACAAATAAAGACCTATGCACTAAAAAAAATGAAAATTTTGATTAGTTAAGATCCTCAAAGTTATTTTAAGGCTTCATTGACTTTATTAATTAAAAAAAGATATAAAATTAACATTAAAAAATATTGAAAATAGTGACACATAAGAAGAGACTCTTATGTAAAGTGCACAAATAGTTTCAAAAAATTCTATCATTTTGATGCTAAACCCACAAACATATAGGCATTAGGTTTAAAAAAAAAATAATATACCAATGTTAAAAGAAACTAGATTTCTAAGTTATACCTATTTTTAATAAATAAAAGTTATATATTCTTAGATTTTATGTTTTTAACCAATTTCAAAATATTTGCTACAATAATTATTTTCATTACTTTTTAAGTCATCATAACTATGGTGATTTAAGATAGCTTCTCTTAAAGCATTTTGAGTACAAATATAAAATTATAAAGAAAACCAAAGGATTTTTAATTTTTTTAAATCCAATACACCAAATATTATCATAGTTGATGTTAATAACTATCATCATCATAACTGATGTGCATATATATCTAAACTTTCATTTAATCAGCATATAATTGTTTTGTAGTCTCGATATATATATTTTAATTAAACTCTGATTATATATTAAAAAACACTTGATAGCAGGTCATTGGATCAAGGACACTTAAGATATTGGATCAATTACTCTTAAGATGTTATAGAAGTAAATTTTTAGAAAATATTAATGTTGTTTAGTATATGTTTGTATTCACATATATAACAAATTAGTAACAAGTTAATATAATACTTAATAATAAACAACACTGAAGTACACACTGATAGTTACACCTAAAGCATTCATTAAAAGCCATTCCTGCTCTACAAACCAGGTATACTGCTATGAGGAATCTGGAATGGTGATGGAGTCGCCAGAAGAGCATAAGGAGTCGCTATCTGCTTGTTAAACAAAAAGTCCATCGATAACTTGGGCAACTCTAACTGCGGTGGCTTGCAGCTTTTAGTGGTCTTCAATACCAATGTTTCTTGATCTTCACAAAACGTGAGCGGTTCAAGGCTGTCAAAGACATTAGATTCATCCTTCGTTTTGCTTAGAAAGGAACATACGTCATCATGATCCACATAATTTAATGAAGAAACTTTGGCCTTTATCATTGGATTTGATTGGGCGCAGCTGACATTAAGGGCCAATGAGTGAGACTTCTCTTCATATTCATCACTTGAAACAACCGGTTCTTCATTTTCAGCGTCATTAGGTTTTGATCGTTGTTCCAACGATTTCTGAGCAGCAGCCTTTCTGTATATCCGGCATAACACCATATCCATCTGATTCTGCACAGGGCAACTCATATTTCTTGAGCAAAAACATAAAATCAATATTAAATCCTACATAAACCCTAAAAAAATTAAAACCTAAAATTTTAAATCAATTTTGAATCCTACACAGAAGCTAAAAAAATTAAAACCTGAAAGCTAGGATGATTAGCGAAAGAATGAAAAACAATAAGAGAATAATCACCTGGGGAGCGGACGAGCTCAAATCTGGCATTCTATACTCGTTCATGATCCAATCCGTCTTCTGCCCGCGGGGGCCTTTTCCTTTATAGAACACCAGAGTTTTCTTGAGACCTATGCAGTGAAGCGGCCCGTTGCGAATTTTTCTGTCTGAACCAGTGGCCTTCCAGTAACCCGACATAGTCAATCTGTTAGGCCGAGCGCATTTCTTATGATATCTGGGAACGAAGAAGAACCATTGTCGCTCCCCAGCATCATGGGCCAAGCCTACAATAAATTAATGATTATTGTTGGGAAATTTATTCTCAAATTAAAACCAGGGAAGAAGCAAAGATCTACGTGTACCTGGTAATTCCCACGGATCATATTGATACAAGTCTAAGGTCGGCATAATCTTATCGAAGTTCAGACCGTGGCCGGGTTGTATCCTTTTCTTCAGATAAAAGCTCAGCAGCTCCTCTTCTGTAGGATAGAATCTGAAGCCTGGAAAGTCCATTAACTTTTCCTCGACCAGCATCCCATTGCTCCATATTTTATCCGGCATGGCCATTTGAATAACCACTCATACAAATTGCCTCATCCATGACTTCTATATATAGACAAAGATCTGTATGCAAGTGCCTGTAGAGAAGTCAAAAACGTTTTAAAGAATTGGGGTTCTGAACGACACATCCTCCGCGTTGGGAGGGTTGTAGGCTCCTAGATCGCAGCGCGTAGTCCCAAATTCGTAATTCCTTATCGTATGTTGAAAATTTCGATGAAGATGCATGGCATCTTTCCGTTCGATGATAAACGATCTTATTATACCTGCCCTCGCCAGATATTTCGTACATCCATAGTCAATCTCCCGTGACATTGAATTAGTTATCTAAATAAATTAGAAATTCAATTATATTAAAAAAAATATTTATTTACAATCTCAATGGCTAATGACATGACTTATAGTTGACTTTTTGGAATGTTATCCTTGGCGTGCATGGATTAAAAATATTAATTACTATAAGAATAAAATCAGATTCATTGATTCAGGTTGCTATCAATCTCACCTTCGATTTCATTATACCATTGTTTGATTGAAACATAAATCATATCTTTTATCCATTAAGTATATATTTTATGCATTAACTATGTCTTTGAAAGGTTAAAGAAACCAATACCGTTGTGTTTTAAGATTTATGTAGTAATTGTTTGAATTAAATAATTTCATGGTATTGTGTTTTAAGATTTATGTAGTAATTGTTTGAATTAAATAATGTCATTTTGTGTATTGATCTTTATAAAATAAAAAAGAAATGGTTTTGTTTAAATCACTATCGAGATATTCAACTTGTTTAAGAATTATATTTTAAAACTAAACCATGTGCATATATTTAAATATGTAATGATTGTTTGATCAAGTTTTTTACATATATAGTAAAGTCTTAGAAAATAATAACATAGTTTAAAATTATTCTTTTTTTTAATATAAGGATAACTATTAGTATTACAATATGACAGATCTTCTTAGTCTCGATCTGAGCCATCACACGCTCGAAGTAAAGACTTCTTGCACTTTCGCCATATAGCTGACATGTGGCCTTCTCTTCTCTTTAAATCTTTGTACTAAGGCTCATTCTAGAGCTCGTCTCTCTTCGACTGGTGTAGGTCTCCTTTGGTTATCTCCCTGTTCTGGCTCAGATATGGCTAATCAAAGTTCAGGTTGTGGTAGGGAGCACTTTTGTCATGGTTCAGGGCATATACATGATAGTGGAAGTCGTTCTTGTGGCAGGAATGGTAAGAAGGAGCAAGTTTGTAGCCACGAACATGGTAGGAGGGATCAGAGGACTAAGAATTGGGGTTTTTATGAAGAACAAGACCCAGTCCATGGCTCATGTCGCATGCACACAGACGCGAGAAATATACCTAGGAATGATGAAAATCATTCCCCTTCAACCCTGGAACTGGAGATTTTAGACCATATTAACGATTTGGATTTGCAGGTGCATTTGGCTAGAGGAGAAAACTTGGAACTCAGGAAATTGATCTCTCAGATGCACAATTTTTCCTTCTCTGCTCAGAATGAAATCAAGGTTTAGAACAACATCATCGCATGGAATATTGAAGAAATGAAGGAGACACTGGAAATGATTTATCCACGTAAGAAAAAGAAAGTCAAGGTGACTGAAAGCGAAATGGCGGTTATCAGCAGAAAAATGGAGAAACTTAAAAAGTATATGGAGACTGCAGGAAGCTATGTGGACCTCTGCAATGAACAAAATCCAGCTGCAAATCCGGCTGCAGCAACGAAAGATGCTGACCTCTTAGGTAGTAGTTTTTCATGGACTTCTATGCTTCTCTGTTTTGAAGCATTTTATGGGTTACTGTATAAGCACTAGTTATCTTAGGATGGGCTTAATGCCATGATTTTGTAAAAGCACGAATACTAGAAATATTTTTCTTCTGCATTTTATTTCTAGGTCAGTTTTTTAGAAGCTATAGTACTTTTGGAATTAGAAGGGACTATGTAATCTACTTGCAGAATATTGAAGAAAAAGGCTTGATTGTTGTTTCTCTACTGAGAAGCAATTTGATGAGCCTCACTCAGCTATAATCTTCTTTTTTTATTACCAATGATATTAACCGTTTATGTTAAAAAAAAAATTACAATATGATTTATTTGGTTTTGGTAAATGGATTTTTTTCCTTGTCAAATGAAAACATTGATTATTTTAACATGTTAATATAAAAATGTTAATCCATTAATAAACCTTTTAATTGAAATATGACCCTACCCTTCAAATTTAATTCCTTGTTACTTCCCATAGCCTTAAGTTGCATCAATCAATCATTTTATATCATGGATATAGAATTATCTTATATATATATATATATATATAAAAGGTAACTCTACATCCCTTATATATATATATATATATGATAATTCTACATCCCATATATTTTAGTTTTTTTTGTCGAGAAAAATCTTCCAAATGACACTTTACTACTTGTGAACTTGTAAAATGAGCAGGTAGATAGTGGACTTAATTTCCTTGCAACAATTATTGAGAACAATTTATCTACAATTTATATATTAAAAAGATTTTCCCTTTAGTTGGCCACAATAACAATGAGTTGGACATAGTAACAAGATTCATTCTTATTGAAACTTATAGTATGGTAAAGGTAAAATTTCAACTAGATTAGCAAGTGTTTTGTTGTAATTTAATTTTTAACAGTTTAATTAAATATAAAATAAGAAATATTTATTTTACAACAAGATAATGCAAATACATAGTTAGACAAAATATAGGAATTACTTCACATGAATATTGTTCCATCTAATATACATTTATCCCATGAACTCATAAATACATGTTAAACTCTATTTTCAAGTTGACCCATGCATACATATTAAATTCTATTTTCAAATTGTTCTATCATGTTTTATGTTTCAAATGTAAGATATTTTTCAAATTGATTACAATAAAGAATAAGTGTTACATTACAAATTTTAATTAAAATTTATAAAATGCATGTTTCTTGTTTTATGTTTCAAATGTAAGATATTTTTCAAATTGATTACAATAAAGAATAAGTGTTACATTAAAAATTTTGATTAAAATTTATAACATACATGTTTCTGTATTTAAAATATGTTTACTTCATTATTTATCACTATGGTTGGAATGCATTTAAAATATGTTTACTTAATTATTTACCACTATGGTTGGAATAGAGTTTCTGAGAGAGTAGATTGATTATTAAAGTAAACAAAAAGAACAAAATGTGTCTTAATTCACTCTATATTTTTAAGATCTTGTATAATTAGGATGAGGTAACTCATTTAGAACAAAAATTTATGCACCTTTTCAGCGAAAGGATTTCAATGGTTTCTTTGGACGGATGAAAGCTTGAACCTGCTATTTATTCCCTGTATCATTTTAATTTTAATATTGTGTAACCCCTACACCCTTTGAGAATCCAATGCCATAAACATTTTCCCAACTCAAATATGTAGAACTATTTTCTTGTGATCATCTATCAACTAAAAAACAACATATAACAAAGATATATTTTGCACAATATTATGAGCATAGTTATAATAGTATGAAAAGTTTATGCTTAGACAAGTGTCGTATAATGATGCACAATGAGGTGACCAAGCTTGTATTAATAATAAGAACATTAGGTACAATTATTATTTATTTTTTATGATTATTAATTGAATTAAAATGGAAAATGTTGTAACAATTGAGAGTGGTGATGATATTATGAGACTTATTGGAATAGTAATAATGCAGGAAAATCGAACTACATGTGTGCTTATGAGTTTAGGTAATCCCCACCAACCATAGCTTTAGTTTCCCATAAGAAGAGGAGAGAGACCCTTATACCAGGAACATAGACATCTTGAAAGCTACACTCTTATGATGTTAATTTGGTCTAGATTACATAAGGCTTTATATTTATATAGAGATCTCATAAGAACACCCATATGTATGTTAGTAATAAAAGTAAGGTAAAACTAAAAATCCTTTAAAGTTAATCATATTCTTAGTAACAAAATCAAGATAAACTCAAAATCTTTTTAAAAACTAAGGATTCTTTTACTTAGGATTCTATACACATAAAACAATTATTCACCTTCATTCTATCCATCTATAACTTGATATCCATGCAAGTATAAGAATGCTACTTTGTAGTGGAAAGGGAAAATAAAGACACAAACATAAGGTAATTGATACAAACCAATTCCATCTTTTCTTCTCTTTATCATGAGTGGTGGCACCTAAGATTTAATATGGCTATGAACGCTAAAATGTTATATATCAAGTTCCCACTCAAATTGGACCCATTCCATTTTTTTTTTAATTATTAAAAAAAATAAAAGATGCTTGGACATGCTTAAGGTTCATATATCATACATGCTTTTGTGTACTATATGATAGACGCGTCGCAAAAATAGGTCGTCCTCCGAGAATGACATAAACGAAGGATACATTGATACGCATTATAGTTGCTACATGCATAAAATAGAGAGTGATAATGACTTATATGTGAATTTTTATTATAAAAATGTACGTCAAATAATGTTGAAAGGTATAATAATGAATAATTAAGAGTGTAGTAGGTGTTATAGTATATAATGTTTAATGTCAATTTCTCTGGAAAAAATAATGTTTAATGTCATGTGTCTAAATAAATAGACAGTGATAACGACTTATACGTGAATTTTTATTATAAAAATGTAGGTCAAATAATGTTGGAAGGTATAATAATGAATAATTAAGAGTGTAGTAGGTGTTATAGTCTATAATGGTTAATGTCACGTGTCTAAATATTACTAAGAAATTGAGTTTTCCCTATAAGTGGAGAGAAACTCATATTTTTTAAAAAGTCACTTTAAAGATTGTGGTAGAGAGATCTACTTCAATTCAAGTAGTTTATATTCGGTAGTTCAACCAATTTTTATTATTATTTAAACTATTGTTTAAAGTTTGATTTATATTTTAGATAGACTTTTCTTAGTTTTTTAGTTCTAATCTAAAAGAGTAGGATATTCAGAGTTTTTGAAAATCTAAAAGAGTAATTAGGAGAAACGAAAGGTTTAGTCAGAGAAGATTTAACAGAGTCAAGGGATTAATATTTCTTATATATTCATTCACTTCCCAATTGATGATGAGAAATTGAAATTTAAAATAACAATTACCCAAACATACATATGGGATCGGGTTTGGCTCTTTCTTCATCATGCAGTTTTAGATTGAAATGTTGGAGCTTCTTATAGAGGACATTGCATGGATAATTTAGCAACTTGAAGGCACATTAGTTTTTTGGAACAAGGTTCATGTAGCACTCCATTTACAACTCTCCCTTAAAACTCTAGAACCTTTGTTTTCTAGTGAGTACACCCATGTTTGGTGTTTGTTGATCACTATTTGTTTTGTTTGAAAAGAAACTAGAAATCAATTATTTCTCTTAAGATTCTCTAAGCCTTATTGAGAAATATGAAGGCCAAATTTGTATCTTTTAATAGATAAGTCTTAGCATCTTGAAGTGGCACGATTTCCAGCTAAGAAATAAACCTCAAAAGATAATAATCTTGATATCAAAAAAATATTAAGGAAAATTTCAAGTCAATTAGAAAACATGGAAAAAGCAATAAAATATTTGAGATACTACATATGGAAAAGAAGGAATCTAAGTAGGAAATTATGGAAACCAAGATTCCAGATCTAAATTTAAAATATGATCAATTGACCTTTCATGCTTCTAACATGCATTATAATGTCAAGCTACGGTTTACATGAAGCTCCCAATCTATGGCAAGTTGTCCAAGTGTCTCCACAACTTCAATGGAAGAGGATGTAGTTGGAGATGACATGGTTTAAAAAACAATGATATCACTCAGTGAATGATAGAAAGAAAAACAAGACCATGGATAGATGAAATAAAATGTGTCAAATGGTTAGAGTCCCATAACGGACACAAATTTGTCTCTTAAATTTCCATGTATTTTGTTATTTAGACATTATATTTGAGAGTATAACTTTTGATATGATATGAGTAGTATGATCTGCAAGAAAGCAATATCTCTATTGACATGTTCTTATATTTTTGGAAATCTATGTAAAGAATTTTTGTAAAAGTGTCAAATTTTTTGTAGAGTTCCACCATCCTCTTTCTAAATACAAATGCGAGTGAAGATTTTTTAATGTAGTTAATTCTTTTTCTGTCTATATTTAGTTTTAATGAATCTAGAACCATATTTTGATGTTTAGAAATCAATGTGGTGGCCATATATATTACTGCACCTTGCAATTCCTTCACATTTGTGCATATCCCACTTGTTTATGGCGTGCATTTATCTTAAATCTACATTTAGATTCTTCTATTAATTTCCATGACTAATGGATATACGACGTATTTTATTTATTTTGGTGGTGAATGAAGTGAAGTGAGTTAATACGTGGAAAAATGTAATATTTTGGGAATTTTCATTTTCAATAATAATTTTTTTCTTGCTATACTTTTAATTTATTTATTATTTATAAAGGGTTTTTTTGAAATGCAAATTTTTACAATTATTAATAATTATGGAAGATATTGATCCTAGAGGAACTTAGGAACTAGGCTATGAATGAGTAGCATGTGTTTCTGCACATGCCCATGCCATAGAGCACCTGCTGGAGGGTTGTGTAACTCCAGTAGAGTTTGGAGAAAATGAACAAATAAACAACTAAACAACTAAACTAAAAAACTAAACTAAACACGTGTGCTGGTACAAAAGCAAATAAACTTTCTTTTTGGATTCTTTTTGCTCAATCAGACATGCAAACAAAACAGTACTTGAAAGAATAAACAATCTTTTATATTGAATTTGAAAATATTATAGGAGAGACACACTTGAACTTTCGCAGTGGAAGAGGCCCCTGTAGCTATCTGAAGGAGGATCCTTTGGTTCTCCTAATATCCTTTTGATTCTTTGGCTACATGTCACAAGAATGGGATCTCCAAGAGGTTAGAGGGAAGTGGGAAAAGGTCACATCGATCTAGGCGAATATTTGACAAAGTGCCGACTTAAGCAAATGGAATGGAATTGTGTGTGGAATGAGGGACCTCTGTGTCTATTTTATAGTTGATGATTAGGATATAGGGTTGTGTTCTGGGATCTAAACTCATCAACCACATGGGAACTCGTGTTAGTTTCATCTTTTTTTGTTGGACACGAAGAAGAGGTAGGTGAAAAATAAGTTGATGTTTGGGTCACACTTTTTTTGGGTTTTTGTGTGAATTAGGTCACTCAAATCAAAGGGTTATCAGTGACCTAGGTTTTTCTTATCGAGTGATTAAGAGAACCTTGACTCATAAGTGATGTTTTGAATCTTTCCTTTCATTTTTGGGCTTTTAGATTGATTTTCCAAGGTCAAATGTACATGAATGAGGTGGCATGATGACATATGAAGGTGATTTTACCGATGACATGTCAGGTGAGCATATTTTGGTTGTTAACAGAATTGGATCTTGTAATAGGTACAAACAGTTAGGCTAATGCTTATTCCCTTCTTGAAGGGCTTAGAATCCTTGAACCAAATAATGTAAGGTGAATGTCTCTCATAGTCACTAAGGATTTTGCTATAATCAAAAAGCTATTGAAAATACTACATTGCTCATATAAGGGCACTCTAGCTCATCTAATAGTCAAGATCAAACAAAAGAATCATATCTTTGAGGATACTGTATTGTACCATGTATTGAGAGAAGTCAATTTCCAAGCATATATTCAAGCCATTCATACCTCAAATATGAATGAAGGAATTTTGAAAAAGAAGGTGGAGGTTTCATTCCACTCTATCTCCTAACCCATTGTTCATAGCCATGGATTATATGATGTATTGCATTTCGATGAGAATACCATGCAAGTGGACACATAGAATGTCATTCAAATCCTTTGAATGTACTTGTCGTAGCATGTTTAAAGTGGATTGCATTAATATGATGACATCAGACATGCCAGACTTACTCCTTTATTTCCATTTTGAAACTATAAGTATTTGTTCCTAGATTCCAAGTGGGATTATGGAGTTTAAAATGAGTTTAAGACTGGATAGTGTCATAAACCCAAATATTTGATGTCATAGGATTTCCAGAACTCGACGATCATGCATTGCCACCCGAATTTATTTGTAAGGACTTGGTCACCCAAGCTTACTCTTTAGTGGACTACGCCTCTTCAATCACGACATGCCCATACCTTCCGCCGATGGGCTACATGTAGCTTGCGAAAACCATGTCCAATAACATCACCAACCTGTACTTGGATTAGATTTTTATGTCTGCGATCTTACTTAGACAATTTAATAGTTAAGAAAGAGACCAAATCACAACACAAGATATCAGGTGAGTTCCCAAAGGAGGCACTTGTCAAGTCTTTATTAGGTGAACAAGTTACAACAAGTGTTCTAGTCAATGGGTGGAACCTCAAATACAAAGCGGGTGTGGTCTTTAGCCATCCACCAAAAATACACATAGAAACACTCCTTGGGCACTCCATCCCAAAATATCCCAGTTTGTTTGTTTTCTCCTCTGTCTCTCCCCCAACCTAATGCCATAACCTGTCTTTCACTTGGGTGCTATACCTCAACACTTATTCATTGTTTGGATGGTCCCTTCCTTAAATCCCTTCCTAGATGATTATATCCTTGTATTTTTTGATATCTTCTCCTCAAGTGTTTCCTTCTAATATATATGAGAAGTCCTCATCATATGTGGTTGCCCAACAAAGGGATACCTTATTTGGGAAGGCCCAAGAAATGGTTTTTTGGCTATGTTTAGAAAATCGTATTTTGACTTGGGATAATATAACAAGAAGAGTTTGGATTGGCACAAACTAGTGCATCCTTTGTCATTCTGAGAGTGAATCACTTTATCATCTATTTGTATAGAGTTCCTTTTGGAAAAATATTTGGAAGGAAATCATAGATGATCTTTAGATCTCATTTGAATGGGGATCCTTTGCAACTGATGTAAATCTTGGAAATTGGGTAAAAAATGCTCATAAACAAATTAAGATACTAGTTTATATATGTTGGGTATTTGGCACTCAAGGAACTCTACTATTTTTGAAGATAAACCAAAAAATGAGTCTCCTACCAGCAATAAAATCATGGGTGTATATAGAGAATGGTATAAGGAAGAAAAGTCAAGAAATCAAAGATTGCTCAATGTTCCTACTCTTTCAATTGAGTCTAGTGGGGTACTTTGATGCGAAGCTATCATGTACCCATTTTGATATCGCCATGGAGCAACCACTAGCCCATTAGATTCCCATGCGTTCAACTAGAAATTTATTAATTAATTAGAGAATTAATTTTGGCCTATAGTTACCTTGTGTAATTAAATCAAATCATGAAAGGGTGATGTAGGACCACAAATTTGAATATTTAATTTTCTAATATTTGTTTATGAATTAGAATTGATCTAGGTGGCTCAAGAGGGCCCATAGGAATATGGATAATACATATGAGTTGTCTCTCTCAAGAAATATGGAGACAAGCAGCTAAAATTTTGGAAAAGCAGCTAAAAAATGGAAAGGCAACAGAAAAGTGGAAAGGCATAAGTTTCCATATTTTGCTAATAAAGGAAGAGAAAGGATTAGCAACTGTCAAAAAAAGAAAGAAAGGAATCTAGGAAATATTTTCCTAATTTTAAATTAGAAAGGGGGGGCTAACTTCTATTCTCTCATGAAAATAATCTTAATTATTATTTTATTGATATTTTTATGAGACAAATCTATAAGGAAAAAAAAATTGAAGAGTTATAAAAGAGGTATGAGCACCCCAGTTCACATCTTTTTACATTTTGTTCATTTGGGTTGAGGAGCTATGCTCTTTTCTAGACTTAGGAGATGTGCCCCTTGTCACTAGTTGGGAGATATGCCCCTTCTGTCCATTGCATCTAGTTGAGAAATTAGCAAGTGAGTGAGGAGTTGGACATCCATTTTTTCTCATAGAGCATATTAAGGCAGATACAACAGAAGCATAATGTTCTAGTACCATTTGAGATCCAGTTAGTGAGCTAGAGCTAGCAGGATCCTATTTAGTTGAGATTTTGGTAATTATTCTAACAGTAGACTAAGTGAATGGTGGGTTGCAGTCTAGTGGGATATGATGGTTGTTCCTAAAAAATTGTAATGTATTTGTATACATCTCCATCATCATAATAAATATTTATGTTTCTCCTACTATTTTCCTATATTCTCAGTCTCTTACTTCTCCTATGTGCAATTTACATGCTAATAATTGACATGTATGAATGTTGTCTTTGTTGACACAAAACCAATCGATAGGAGTTTCTCATGTTGTCAATAACCAAGCCACCACAATCTCCTTGAGCACCGGCCTAGACAGGTTTTACCCTATCTAGCAACACCTGCAGAGCAGATGAGGACTCACCTGAGATGTTCAAGGGAGAGTTGACAGAACCATGTTTCCTCCGAATGAAGGAGTATGTTGTGCATCAATTGGTTAACTTATCGCAACATTCAAACATATATCTAAGCATTTAAATCATGCATTAAACATGATTGTAACATCATTCAATAGATCTCATTATTGATAGAACCATAAGTGTGCAACACATATAATAGCAAAGCATTAATTGTAGCAAGGAAACATCTCATCATTCACAACTTCATATCGCAAAATGCATTTACCACAGAGAGATGGAAACAACAGAAGGATTCTGCTCAAAAAATCTGTCACATCATTTTTATCTCCGCAAAATCCTAGATACAACTAAATACTCACTCTTTAGCTTCTTCGGATCAAGGTCTCTCTGATGTCAGGATTCAACAACTTACAAAAGCTATATGTTATCTCAACACTTACAAACCTACATCTATTTATAGGCTTGCACCTTTACATCTTTGGTCCACTTAGGCAACTAGCTAACTACGTCTTAACAAAATTTACAAAAACTAACCCAAAATCCTACATAACATGGTCAAAATGAACCAAACTACATATGACGCGATCCAAATGCCCCAAAATGCATATGACGCGATGCAAATGACCCAAAAACTACAAAAAGTACTATCGCCATGCGCACTGCTTTCCTCCTTTCGCGGTACCCTTGGCCTTGCGCAGCATCTGTGATGTTGCAATGCTGACTCATCAAATTGCCTGCCAACAGGCCCCCAACACAATCTTGTGGCTCGCCCTCGAGCCACATCAGACGGACATGGTGTAGTCGGGCCCGTCTATCATTAGACTGTATCTCTGCAACTGTTCTTGCTGTCTGGATCTCGCTATGATGTACTGCTCCTTCAACTATGATGATCATTGGCTTGCTGTCATGTACTTCTAAACCTCAAGTGGTGATCCTATGGCTTGTTGTCATCTACTTCTCAAAATCATCCTCCAGTCTCTGAGAACCTAGTGTAGATTGAGGAGAAGTTGACGAACAACACTGAGGTATAAAATAGGCCAACTGCTCTGGCACATCTGTTTCACCCCGGTGAGCACGTACTACTGGGACCGGGGGGCTGCCACCCCCACCATCTTTGTGGTCGCAAGGACCACGAAGCTTCTAACTACCACCATATGCCTAGACATCTCAGATGAGACTTCGTCTCTCTGACACCCGAGTGTCTGCGGTGCTTCCTGCTCCAAGCAATCATGCATAGTTGCAATTCAGACCCTCAGTGCACTTGGTGTTCTCCCATGCGAAATAAAATGGATCGTTTCCACAACATCCTTGGAATTCCTAAATTAACTAGAAGCCTAATCCTTTCACAGCATGAATTCCTCACATTTGGTAAAGACTGCTTTGTTGAACTACCCTCTGGTTCCTATACATATTCATCACCCCCGTCCGGACGTCTCCCTCCCAGATCATTCGTAAACCTGGTCACGTAAGGTTCCACTCATGTGAACGTGTTGTTTCCTGTGTGTGTAGACTAGACTTTCTGGTGATCGGAGTGGCAACCATACTTCCTCCAACTTTCATGCATGCAAAAACGTGTGAACCATCACCCCTAGTACCACTGGACATACTACCACGGTGTGTTTCATGTGCCAAACATCCATTACTCTGGTGCCAATCCGGGCTAGCTAACGATCATACCTGCAAAAATAAAAAGTGCCATATAATAATGATTCATAACGATTGCTGATTTGACCCGATCGCGACCCAATGCCTAAACTATGATATAGCTGCTCCAACTTGCGCATTCTGTTCCTGCTGGTGTGCCATCCTACCATCAAGCATCCTGCCATTTTTTTAATTTTTTTTTGCCAATGCGACTTAGGCATTGCGTTGCTCCAAGCCTATCCTGTAGGGCTTCAACCTACTACTATTGACCAACTTTGGGAGCATCGCTCCAACTGTTGCAGCTGTACTACGCTTCCTGAAGTTATGCGACTGATATGATATGGACCAAGCCATTGCATCTGCAATTTCCCTGGATGCTTCATAAACTTTCTACCATACAACAACACCAAGTCACCCTGCTGAAACTGTTTGTTCTTGATAATGCGATCGTGCCAAGCCTTTTGCCGATCCTTCTACATGCTCTGGTGATCCAGATCCGCGCATAATCTGTCACATAATTGTGAAGCATGGGCCACCAAATCCATGTGCGAAGCACCTTTCTGGCAATTGCATGACTGCCACAGTGTCCACTAGCCACACTTGCATGTGATTCCGACAAGATCTACCCTTGCTCATGAGGCAGGACGCAGCGCCTCAAGATCTCATCTGATCCCAGTTTGTACAACTATCCTATAATCAGCTAGAAATTGGTAGCCTTGACCACCAGCTGCTTCTTCTGATTGGTGGTGAATCCCTCTGGTGCGGTACCTGTCACCAGAAACTAAATGATTTCTTCATAGTAATCATCAGCTACTTCAACCTTAAATAGTTGCACATCAGGAAACCCGTCTTCAATATTGGTTGGTTCCTCTCCTGTCTCAATCCGCGACAGATGATCTGGCCCTGCGTTCAAGCATCCTGGCTTCACAATCCCCTCAAAATAAAACTCCTGAAAGAGAAGTAGCCAACGACATATCTTACCCCCAAACACAGGCTTATTGACCAGATATTTCAATGTAAAGTGGTCTATGAACATCTTAAAGTGACCACCTAATAGGTAATGCCTGAACTTCAGTAGTGCATATACCATCGCCTGATCTTCGCTCTCTGTCGTTGTGTAGTTTTTATCTGCAGATGACAACTTCTGACTCACAAAAGAAATGGGGTGATCCAGATCCCCTTCCCCTGGTTGCGCGAGCACTACTCCCAGTGCAATCGATGATGCATCTACATGGACATGGAATTCCTTGCTCCAGTCCGGAAATACCAGTATCGGTGTTTAAGTGATCTTATCCTTCAGCGTCTCAAAATTAACTTGACATTCAGGACTCCACTGAAATATCGCATCTTTCTTCAGTAACTTCTCCGTGGGCGCCGTGATCGCTGCATAACCCTGGATGAACTTGCGATAATACCCAGTGTGACCCAACGTTGCTCTCAACTGCTTGACATTAGTCGGTGGTGTTAAGCTCATAATGAGCACAATCTTTGCTGGGTCGACGAACAATCCTTATTTGCAGACAATGTGACCCAATAATATCGCAAATGGTGCATAGAATATGCACTTATTCCAGTTCAACGATATCTGATGCTGTTGACAACACTCCAACATCAGTCGTAGATTTGCCAGATGATTGCTGATCAATCCATAGACTGTCCAGTCATCCATGTACACTTGCAAAAACTTCTGAATTAAATCCCTGAAAGCAGCAAAAAGGACCCGAGAGAATATCGCAGGGGCATTCTTCAACCCAAACAACATCACTATGTACTGAAAATAGCCCATTCTATCACAAAGGTTGTCTTGTGGCGGTGTTCTTTTGCGATTCTAATCTGATGATAGCCAGAGAACCCATTCATGAATGAATACATCTCTTGGTCACCCACACCTTCCAGTACCTCATCAGTGAACGGGGTCGGAAATGGACCATGCAGACATGCATCATTTAGCTTCCGAACCTTGACACAAATGCGCACTTCACCGATATTCTTGTCCTGCACCACCATAGGACTAATCCAGTCTAATTCCTCAACCGGTTCAATAATTCCAACATGCAACATGCGGTCAAGGACTACCTTGACCCTCTCCTTATGGCGCAGATTCAGTCGATATGGTCGCTGCCTTATTGGTTTTGCATCTGCTTTCAACGGGATCTTCATCTCCCCCAAATCCCCCAAGATTCCCTTCATCTCAGAAAACTTTGTAGGGAACAAGTCTTGGAATTCATGCAACAAGTCGGTAACTTTCCCCATCATCTCGTCATCGCAATAGTCCCCAACATTTGCAAACTTTGGACTTTCCTCTATTCCAATGTTGACCTTCCAGAGCTTCAGTGGCTGACTGATCGGATCAGTTGGTGCACCAGGTGCTACCACATCGCGACTTCCTTCGGATTCTGGAATATTGGCATTCCGTGGATCATCACCATCTTTTGGCTCACCAGTGATATTATAACATTCCATCAGTGACTTCATCTTACAGTGTGCATGTGGGTCCGTAGGATATGCCACTGGAACAACCTTCAGAACCACATCGCGGATGAGCTGCAAAGCATTATGAACATCTGGGTTGGCATCTGAGAAGCTGAAAGTATGAGTAAAACAAACTGTCAACTCTAACCAAGTGGTAATTTCCCCACACAGTTTGACTGTAGTATACCATGATCGCGACATCTCGTCCAAAGTATGGACAAAGGCATGGACCCACTAATCCCGTGGTCGTGATGCCCACAAGATCTGACATTCCATCAAATGACTGCCAAGGTCATTCCATCCATCATATTTCCCTGTGTGGTAAAATTCAGTGTCGCCAAAGTGAACCATCATCAATATTCGACATTACGACCACCTATCAATTGACCTCTTATGTGTTTCCCACCAATGTGCTAGAGCATCCTTCAGTGCTTCTTCCAATGCCAACAATTGCAGTGGTTCTGAGACCTTTTCCTCAAATTCTACGAGAAAATTAGACAATCCAGGCAGGCCTTCATATATTGGTAGTGCAATGGTTTCAGTCGCAACACAACATAATGATTGCGTGACTAACCAACACTTGCAGAGTGACACCTCATGCAAGCGATTCTACCAATTCTCTGAAGCGTCATCAGAGTCGGAAGACGCAGAGTTGTAGCTTCGCCACCCAAGCTCACCGTCGGTAGTCGGATGAATATAATGTTCTGAAATATTTTATGCATGGTCCCATCCACTGGGAACTTCATCCTTCACCGGTTCAAGATACCTACATCCTTCAGCCGGATCCAACGGAGCGATGACTCTGAGGTCGTGGTTTTCAAAAGTCATCATCCACTTCTTAAAGTTAATTACTGCTGCACTTTCATTATCCCATCCAATCCCTAGCAATTCGGGATAGGAGCCTACTCATTCAACTACTTCAATGACATCGAAGTCGGCATATGTCTTCATTCCCTTAATTTCCACAACCAGGTGTGGAAGTCTCCCAATCGGTGTCACGTTGGCCTGATTAGCCAGACAGAGCTGTATGAGAGACTAGCTCAGTGTTGGATTCCCCATTTTTTGCTAGGCCTTCTTGTTTAGGATGTTGACATCCAAACCAAGATACAGAATAACTGAATCAACTTCATAGTCTCCGATCTGAATGTTCATGCGCATTTCCTTACTTGTCTTCTGCCTTTGTAAAGAGTTGACCGCAGACTCTTGCCGGCCCCTGGTGGGTTGCTGTAATAGCCTCTCGATCTCGTCAAGGGCATCAGGATCCCTTTCCAGTGATAAACAACTCTCAAAAAACTGTTTAAGGTCTCAGATTGATCGCGATGGACCTACCTCTGAAGTGGCATAAAAAACATGAGGTATGTCAATAATAATAGCCTTACCATGATCTTTTTCCATCGCACGACGCACTTGAAGGAATGCATCACGCTCAGAATCAATGTCAAACGACACCTTCTTCTGCCCTACTAATCAGATGAGAGGATGTGGACCTTCTTCTCCTGTCGTCACACCTCCACGAGTAACAAAAGCAACAGTCACGTCTTGTATCCTTGGCTCTGCAGAAATTTTCACAATAGTTGCACCTTGAGTCTGATTTAGTGGTGGATTCCCAGGTTGGTTCAAATTCTGGTTAGCATTTTGATTCGAACGCTAGTTCTGGTTCTGCGGCAGTTGCTGTACTTGATTCTACACTAGTTGCTGCCCCTAATTATGATTCTGCAACTACTGAACATTCCCCGCTTGCCATCGCGCAATAAACTGCGGATAGTTTTCAACAGTGTGATCGGCAACAAAACAAAACATACACTATGTTTGCAATTGTGGGAAATCTCGCTGGTAGTGTCCCCACACTCTGCAATTATAACGCTGGACAGGTGCTCGACCTCCTTGTCCTCCTCTGGAACCAAAGCCTCCTCCGCGTCCTCCCCGGAATCCCACTTGCGGCTAGTATTGCGGTTGATTGAACTGTTGCTGCATGGGATTCGGTTGCAGTTGCACACACTACCCGGGCTGCAAGTACTGTGGCTGCTATGGAGCCATTTGCATTGGAGCATAATACGGCATAAATTGATGTGGTTGCTGCTGCGGTACAAACTACACCTGCGGTTGAGGTAGCGGCTGGGATACTTGTGGCTGTGGTTGAGGTTGTTGTATGACACGTTGGTCGTCCTTCACATAGAATGCATCGTACGTTCTCTCTTGAAGTAAACCATATGCCAGGAAGTCCTTGTCTTCATGTCCCACGGACTTGCAGAAGGTACAATACAGATTCATCAGTTTTGTGACCATATTCTGCATGTATTGACACTCCTCATGTCGGTGCCCATATACTTGATAGATGCAACACCACGACATGCTGCCGCAGCTCAATGGATTCAATGCTCCTGAAACCAGATAATTGCGGAATTCTGGGCAATTATCCTTAGTATTCCCCTCTCCGTGACATCGTGTGCACCATACTTCTTCACGTTGTTCCTTACCCTTCTTAAGGTCTTGCAGTTGCATTTTCAAGTTGGCCAGCTGCGTCTGAATATGCAACATTGCAGCTGCGTTCTCACCAATTGACGAAGCCTCTAATCGCATCACAATTTCCAGGGCTTCACTTGGTGTCGTAATGTTCTGTTGCATCAGCAGTACTCGAATGTGGGGGAGAAATGCCACGACGAACCATTCTTTGTGTTGGACAGTGTTCATGTCGAAGCTAACCCTTGCAATCAATGTTTTGAATCGTTGGTCAAAATCCCACACAGTTTCATTGGGGTATTGCTTAATCTCTTTCTGTTCTATAATATATTGTGATTCATATTTGGATTTTCTGAACTCTGCAATCAATCTAGATTGAACTTCATCCAATGTCTTTTATGGAGTGCCTGCGGGAACCTACACAAATTTCATGAACCAGTCTCATGCGCGACACTGAAGGGTTGTCTCCAATTGTCCTTTCTTGGCATTATCATCAGTAATTTGCTTTACATTCCATACTACTTCACATAAAAACTAGTATTGCTCAAGATTATCTGTTCCATTTCCATCTAATAGCGGTAAATTTGCATCTTCGCCCGCCATCTTGGGCTTCCTTCCTACAGTCATTGAGCTACTAGTAATTAAATTTTGTTCACATGCTGAACATGGTGGTGTCAAAGTTGTATTTCTTACTGGTTGAGAGATAGTGAGCGGAGGTGTGGGTACGTTGCTACCGAGGTTGGTTCCCACCTCTATCCTGGGCATAGCCTGGTTGTCTTTGTCGGCACTATGAGGTCACTTTGTCTTGTGTGGTCTTCCTTCGTGGCCTTGCATTTTGATCGCAGCAGGACCTTCTCTTGTCCTCTGCCTCTTTTCCTGTCAAAACCTTGCTCCTCCCCTCATAAGACCACTCTCTTCCTTGGATCTCTTCATAGTCACATCATGACCTACACCCATCTACCCCTTATCATTCCATGTATCGCCCCCCTAATGTTGAGGTATCCACAGCCTCCGCCCACCAGGGTTCTTACTGATCTAGGTGCATCTTCAATATGCCCTTTTTGCAAATGAGCATTTTAATGGACAAGAATTCCCTTTCTACCTGATTGTAATACTTTATTGTATCAATCGCAAAGTCAATGATATAGCCTTCTAGTATACTGTCGACCCAAACCTCAACATCCCATGACGCTTTGTTGTCAACTTCATGCAACTCTTGGATCAGTTCTGGGGTCCAGTCTGTCGGTTCACCACCTTGGAAGTTCCTCTTCTGGATGGTCAATTTTGCTAACCACTTATACAGGAGGATTGGGAACTTGCAGAAAAAATATTCGTGTGGACTGTCATGAATGTACTTTTCCAACCACCAATCTGTCGACAACCTAGGGTTCTTATTTTATTTTTCAGCGAACTCTCGCAACTTTAGGTCGAACAAATCTTGGATCTCCGGTCTTCTTGGATGCCACAACATATCCTCCTTTCACTTCACACTAAGGTCCCAGCAATAGAACCATTTGTTGATACAAATCTAGTCGACAAGTGTTCCTCACGCCGTCGACACCCAAGCAACCGTAATCTCCCTGAGGACCGGCCTAGAAAAGATTTACCCTGTCCAGCAACACCTACAGAGCAGATGAGTTCTCACCCAATATTTTCAAGGGAGAGTTGATGGAACCATGTTTCCGCTGAATGAAGGAGGATGTTGTGCATCAATTGGTTAACTTATCACAACATTTAGACATAGATCTAAGCATTTAACTCAGGCATTAAACATGATTGCGACATCATTCAATAGATCTCATTACTGACAGAACCATAAGTATGCGACATATATAACAGTAAAGCATTAATTGCATCAAGGAAACATCACATCATTCACAACTTCGTATCACAAAATGCATTTACCATAGAGAGATGGAAATAACACAAGGATTTTGCTCAAAAACTCTGTCACATCATATCTATCTCCTCAAAAACCCATATACAACAAAATACTCAGTCTTCAGCTTTTTTGGATCAAGGTCTCTTTGATATCAAGATTCAACAAATTATGAAAGATATATGTTATCTCAACACTTACAAACCTACATCTATTTATAGGCTTGCACCATTACATCTTTGGTCCACTTAGGAAACCGCCTAACTACTTCTTAACAAACTTTACAAAAACTAACCCAAAATCCCACATAATGCAGTCAAAATGACCCAAACTACATATGATGTTGTTCAAATGCCCCAAAATGCATATGACATGGTCCAAATGACCCAAAAACTACAAAAAGTGTTATCACAATGCGCGTTGCTTTCCTCTTTTCACGGTACCCTTGGCCTTGTGCACCATCTGCGATGCTGACTTATCAAACTGCCTGCCAACAGGATTAATATAACTGTCAAATGTGCTTCCAATTATCGATCTAAAGGTATTTGCATTAAATATATATGTGGTTGGATCTTATCCATGAATTAGAACTAAAATTTGTAAGAATTTGATAGTAATTGGAATTTCTAGGAAACCAGGGTGCATAAAACTAAGGCTAAATTTAACACATCTTAAGTTGGGTCATAATTACGCATCCCAAGTACTTTCTGAAATCAGTATGAGGGGTGTATTAGCTAATTTGAATGTGTTTGGTCCCATACCAAGCATCATACCTGAAATCTTGTGACCATATTGTACCAATTGAAATTGTTTGGAATTTGCCAATTCCCTCCACTTGAAGTTCAAACTTTCACCTAGTCTCTAAATCTTGCAATTTAACTCCTAATCCTTGATACTAGTGTCTTCCATGGTAGTTTAGGGTTGTTACAATCAATCCACTTCTATTATTGCACTAGAAGCAGAAGAGTTCCACATAATTCCTGGGGAAATTTCCTCTAGTCATTTGGGTCTACCTAAATGGTATGCCCAGGTGTGAAGTACTCTGAAATGTGCAAGATGTGGAAGTAAATCCTTCTTGTATGAACTTATATGAGTCATTATTGGTTATGAAACACATCTATTTTGTCTTATTAGAAAATAGTTGGTTTTTGGTGTCATTTGGAGTGATTTGGAAACATGTAGATTTGGTTTGTAAATACTAGAATTTACACCTAGTTTCAATTTTTCTGATTTTGATCTATGTGATTGAGTTAGTATCTCCATAAATCGGATTGGGGATATTACAGTGGCGTCAAAGCATGGTTCTCTGTGTCTATGAGTTGTAAATCTCCAGTTGAAAAAGAATGGCATACATGTCTTTGCTTGGTGATGATGATTGGGAATTGGATGCAGAAGAAGAGATCATCTACACAGATGGAGGATTTCCTATTTTGGATGAGGATAATGATTTCAAACGTGAAATTACATACAAACAAGAAATAAGGTATGATACTACAATGGTTAATAAATATTTGGAAAATATGATAGAAGTATAGGGAGACATGACCCACTGATACCATGAGTGCCTAACATTGGGAAATGAGATTTGTGCAGCCATGACCTTCAAAGATTATATCTATCTCAGCTATGGATTTTGGCCCAAGGATGTAGATGAGGAATCATTGAATAGAAGCAAAACATTGAAATACGAAGAGGCACATAAGGACGAGCGTAAGCCACCACAGGAAGATTTCCAAATAGAGGAAGAATGATTAGAAGCAGAGCTAGAAGACCCTGAAGAGATCCTACACCAAGTTTTATGGAAGATGTAATGCAAATGTATGACCATATTTCTGATTTTTGTAGCATTCAAATGCCTTTGTTTTATCATGAGATAGTAGCCACTTCTGGAGGGAAGGTTTGCATGGTAGAGTATCCCAATGTTGAGATTCAAAATATTTGTGACAAATATGGTTTTATTGAAAGGGATGAATTGATAGATGGGAGTCTACATGACTCACATGAGTTGAATGAACATATGGCAGCATACACAATGTTGAGAGGATGCCATTGTCTGAACTTGAGAGCCGAATCTTAGTCTAAAAAGAGAAGGTGTTGTAGGTATTGTTAAGAACCGATGGTGCACATAAATTTGTTGAAGACCTTATATGGAGGACTCAATTGGAGGAAAGGCATAGAGGCTTCATTGAAAGTGTCTCTAGCACTGGATTGCACATCATACAAGGAGAAATGGTGAGTATAAAATTAGATTAATTGCATCTCTTAATAGATAGAGATCCTTCTCTCAAAATTGTAGAAATCAAAATTGTAGAAGACAAGCCCATGCAAGTAGAGAAACTACGTATGGAATTAGGAGGATCACATCCTTCCTCTTGCACCAAAACCAATCACATATATATGTATGGTTACACTCATACCTTGAAGGAGGAACCTCATGTGAGCATTCAACATGAGGGAAATTCAAATTTGTAGGTTCTTGTGAATATGAAAGATGTAGAAGAGGTTGTACCAACACATGTCTTGCTTCAAGAGGATGGTGAGGAGGTCTTAGCTATGGAAGATATAGTTGAGACCATCCCATTTGAATAATAAAGCAAAGGTGATCATATATTCATGGATTGGATAGATGAATACGTCACCAAAATGAAGGATCAAGGATGCACCAGTCTTTCCTGCATCAGTAGAAGGATGCTTGACATTCAAACCTTGAATGAGAAACATCATGAGCTACCTATATGGGAGAAAGACTTCACACTATAGGGGGTGGCTGATCACCTTCCATATGGATCAGCAAACAAAAATTCTTATTAATGCATTTATTGTGTGGATAGAGCCATCATTGAAATTAAGACTCTGGAAGGTAAAGGCTTCCTTTGTTTCTGCAATGAAAATTTTGATATAACTGAAATTTCCTTGACATGTGAGCAACAACAAATATATATTTTGTAGCCATTAGATACCTTCGGTACACATGGAAGTGACGATTGGGTGTGCAATTATATGGAAAGAGTTTTCAAAAGCATTGGAAGTGATAGGATTCCAACCTGGTTATGGGATCCTGACATCCTTTGGAATGCCAAGTTGTTCTAGATGAGCAAGATGACAAGTGGAATGTTGCATAAACCTTGGGTTCTAGAAATTCCATGGAGTAACAGAGTGTTGTTCATGGAATTTGAGTTTGTGAGAATGAAACATGTTCAGTGGGATCCAGGAGGGAAAGCAAGCCTTTATTTACATAAGTTTGTCCATGTAGAGTTGTGGTGTAGTTTCCTACATGGAAAATCATATTGTGGATGGAATTACTGTGTTCGTGCTTGGTGGTTTGGGAGTCTTCATGAAGATATTGGTGTAGACACTAAGTAGTGTAGAGGAGGAAGTAAGAGACACTTCCACAATTTGAGATTCATTTGGGACCCAGGAATGATTCATGGTTTGAACTATTTCATCTAGGAGATACATGTAGCAGTATGTGGGACAATGAAATATCTTGAGAAGAAAGAGGTGCATGAGGTTGAGAACCTTCCCAATATTGATCTCTACCTTCATCATCACCATTTAGTTTTCTTGAAGAAAGAATTTGTGCAGAATACATCTCCTTGTGTCCAATGTGACTATTTTGGAGTTCCATGCATGAGCATTGGCTTTGCTAATGCACCTATGACTTCATCATCATACATGAGCATAGCATACAACAAGCAATTTGGTAATTTTGTATTTGTTTCATTCGATGACATTCTGGTTCATTGTAGGATGTGGGAGAAGCATTCTCCTAGTTTGGAAGTTGTATTAAGTACATTGGTAGAGAAACCATTGCTCTTTAATTTCTTTGAATGTGAATTTGGAAGGATTGAGATGCTATATCTTGACTCTATGATTGAGCAAGGTGAATTTGGTGCCCACATGAAGGAAATTTGGCGTACCTTTGTTTGGTCCAATTCCATGGATGTGAACAAGTTGGAGAACAATGCACAATGTAGAAATCCCTTCCAATCCATAACAAATATAGCTATACAAGTAAGGAGAGGAGTTTCCTATTGGGATCAAAACTCCAAAAAGACATTCAAGAGAATGATTCATACTTGTACAATGTGTGCTTCAACATATTTCACTCCACCTTTTGTGCTTAAAGGTGATGCTTCCAAAGAAGTCATTATAATGGTCTTGTTGTAGGATGATCACCCTGGTTGTTTGGAGATTCATAGAAGGGTGATTGAGAGTTTTTCATGGAATTGCCTCAATGGATAAGGATTGGAGTAGTAAGGGGTCATATATGATGGATATGGCATTCAAGTGGATTTCAAAGCATCCTTACAAAAGTATTGTGGAAATTTTTTACAAGTTCTTTCGCATCCATATTTTAACTTGCTTGAGGACAAGCAATTTTTTGGGAGGATTCTCATGTCCTAATTTTAATAGCAGCATGGAGAAACCACTAGCTCATTAGATTCCCATGGGATAAAGTAGAAATTAATTAATTAATCAGGGAATTAATTTTGGCCTATAGTTACCTTATGTAATTAAATAAAATCATGAAAGGGTGATGCAGGACCAAAAATTTGAATATTTAATTTTCTAATATTTGTTAATGAGTTGGAATTTATCTAGATGTCTTAAGAGGGAACATAGGAAGATGGATAATACATATGAGTTTTATCCCTCAAGAAATATAGAGAAAAGCAACTAAAATATGGAAAAGCAGTTAAAAAGAAAGAAAAGCAGCTAACAAGTGGAAAGGCAACATAAATGTGGAAAGGCAACATAAATGTGGAAAGGCAGAAGTTTCCATATTTTGTTAATAAAGGTAGATAAAGGATTGGTAACTATCATGAAAGCAAGCAAGGAATCTAGGAAATATTTTCCTAATTTCAAATTAGAAAGGGGGGCTAACTTCTATTCTCTCATGAAAATAATATTAATTATTATTTTATTGATATTTTCATGAGAAAAATATATAAGGAAAGAAAAGGAAAATGAATATTTATAAAAGAGGTATGCGCGCCCCAGTTCACATATTTTTCCATTTTGTTCATTTGTGTTTAGGATCTCTGTGCTTTTCTAGACTTGGGAGATGTGCCCCTTGTCACCAGTTGGGAGATGTGCCCCTTCTGTCCATTGTAGCTAGTTTAGAAATCATCTAGTGAGTGAGGATTTGGACACTCAGTTCTTCTCATATAGCATATTGTAGCAGATACAATAGAACCATAATGTTCCAGTATCATTCGAGATTCAGTTAGTGAGCTAGATCTAGTAGGATCCTATTTCAGTGAGATTTCAACAATTGTTGTAGCAGTGGATGGATATGATGGCTATTCCTAAAAAAAATTAATGTATTTTTAGACCTCTCCATCATCATAATAAATATTTCTATTTCTCCTACTTCTATTTTCCTCTATTCTCAAACTCTTACTTCTCCTATGTGCAATTTACATGCTAATAATTGACATATCTGAATGTTGGATTAATATACTTGTCAGATGTGCTTCCAGTTATCAATATAAATGTATTTGTGGTAAATATAGATGTGGTTAGATTTTATCCATGCATTAGAACTAAAATTTTTAAGGCTCTGGTAGTAATTGGACTCGCTTAGAAACCAAGGTTCATAAAACTAAGGCTAAATTTGACACATCTGAAGTTGGGTTGTAATTACCCATCCCAAGTGCTTTCCGAAATCAGTCTGAGGGCTATGTTAGATAATTTGAATTTGTTTGGTACCATCCAAAGCATGAGACTTGAAATTGATGACCATCTTGTGCCAATCGATTTTTTTTGGAATTTGCCAATTTCCTCCACCTGAAGTTTGAGCTTTCACCTAGTCTCTAAATCTTCCAGTTTAATTAATAATCCGTGAGCCTAGTGTCTTCCATAGTGGGTTGGGGTTGTTGTAGTCAATCTACTTCTAGTATTTAAATAGAAGCATAAGAGTTCCACATAATTCCTAGGGAAATTGCCTCCGGTCATTTGGGTTTACCCAAATGGTCTTCCCAGGTGTGAAGTATGCTAAACTGTGCATATTGTCAAAGTAAATCCTTTTGGTCCAACCTTATAATATGAGTCTTTATGGTTTCTGAAACCTATCCATTATGTCAAATCAAAAAATAGTTTGGGTTAGTGTCATTTGGAGTGAGTTGGGAATAGGTAGATTTGGTTTGTAAAAACTAGAATTTGCACATAGTTTCAATTTTTATGATTTTGATCTCTATGATTCAGTTAGTATATCCATAAATCATACTGGGGATATTACAGCAGATCAATAGGGGATGTGTGGTGGGGGGAGGTTTCTAAAATTAAATTAAATTCATTACTACAAAATCTTGATGGTTTGTGGATCGAGGACCAATATTAGAGCATAATTGTTATCCCTATGGGGCTTACTATATTTTGCTACTAAAATTGGTATTGTTTCATTACAGGTATTCGTTGACTCCAAAGCAATTGTGAATTGGGAAAATGGTATTTCAAGAGTGTAGGTTATCACTTTGGAACATTGGTGTTAGGGGATTGTTACTATGTTTTCTTCCTTCTCCAAGGTCTCTTTCAAACATATATATGTGGAACTAAATTCTATAGCTGGTGGCCTTTCTAAGAAGGAAATTGGAGGTCCTGAAGGTACATTAAATTTTGAACAATACAAGGATTAAATCCTTGTTAAAAATGGTATAGTTACTATATATTAACAATCGGTACTACATTTTGGATGACTGGATAACTTAAGCTTACAAAGAAAAATTCTTTGTTTTGTATGGGTAGTTGGATATAAATTGTTTTATTATTGTACTTTTTTTGAGAAATATTCATCAAAAGAAAATAAATGCAAACATTAGAAGTAGCCCCTCCTATTACTTGTAGTGGAAAATTAATTTTTTCTATGTATAAGGCATGTTGAAGGTGCTTTCTTTGATTTCAATGAAATAACAAGAAACAAGTTTTACTTGGTGAAAAAGATTTATGTTTACCTTATTTATAATTAGTCTCTAAATATAATCAAATATATTAAACTTAATATTCTCCCATTATAATATTATATAATGCTTCTAACATGTTTTGGGTGTCATATGAAATGCTCAGTTTCAAGCCATCTTTAGTAGGCAGGGATCTCTTAGCCATGATGGAGATGGCTGAGACATTGAATCCACATGTCCAGTTGTATATTATGCTTCAAAAGAAATATTGTTTATTGATGGTCTCTCTTCTTTACACATCCTAACAAACCTGGACAATCTTCTTTAGTAGATTATTGTCCATATGTTGTAGCATATTTAGATGGTTTATGTACAAACACAAACAATCCACAATCACCTGACCATATGTTGGCAGAAATGTGTTGATCCAATTCAAGGTGTATGGCATCATCATTATTTCAAAATGGCTTTATACGAGGGATTTTAACTTAATGAAATGGATGCTATTAGCATCATTGTCAAAATAAAACATTAGAGGTTGTTGTTGATGGTATATGAATATATTTTCCTAAAGCTAAAGCTAATGGAGGAATTGTCTTTTTAAGCTTTAGTGATGAATTAGTCTATACTTTTTATCATGAATGTTGCAATGATAAACCATTGGAATTACTTGCTCCATACCCTCATTCATGTAATTTGAATAAAGAATGAGAAGGGAGGAAGTTCCATTACTTCTTTGGATTTATTGGTGATTACTACGATACAATAAATTACCCTACTTATTGTAGTTTTCATGGTACATCAAACACAAGAAAAGTATGTGAATGTGAACTAGGTTATACTATGGTAGACTATGCAACTGCTAGTTGTGATGAGAAGTGTAGCCTACATGGTGGAGTTTGTGATATAATGGTGTTTCTGAGTCTTGGTGCTCAGATTATGAAAGGTGTACATGCCAAAACAATACTGTTCTTTTTTCAAGTATGTTAATGTGTGTAGATGTTTAGGAAATTTTAATTCCATCGTGTCCTTGCTGGAAATATATATACCATATGCCGACAAGGAAAACTTGCCAATAGGGAATATATGAATGTTCTTCCTACATTTAAAGGAAATGGATGGTAATATACTAGGGATCATATTTATTTTAATATTGGAAGATGGTACGCCATACCCTTCTTTGGAAATCATACTTTCCTATTTAACATTTAATGGCCTTACTTGCATGCAATCATCAATCAAGAGTAACTTCAAAAACATTTATGGGAGAATTTTGGCATGTTTTTCAAATTCTTAGTACGAAAGATGAAATGATTAAATTTAAGTTTCATGTCATCAATATGACATCGTGACTTAGAATTAATGTTGAGTATCCATGAAACATAATTAGGGGAAAATTTCAGTTTTATGCTCTTATGAAGGGTGTAATCGTTGACATGCATGCCAAATGTGGGAGCATAAAGAAATCAAGTGACATGTTTGACATAACCCATCAAGATAATGTAGTCTCATGGTATGTCGTGGTTACAAGGTGTACATGTTATGTAAAGATGATGAAAACAATAGAAAACCCCATTGTCTCTATACTCTATAATCTTTCATCGATTAATTATTTGAGGGATCTAGAGTTATCTCCTTGATGTGTATTCATTTATCATAGTATCATAGTAGCAAGATGAGTTTTATTTGCACAATAGAAGCATTGGATGGAGAGTTCTTGAGAGTAGTATTGGTTTATTCCCTCTAAGAACTAAAAGTTTTGATGTGCAGGAATTGCATACAATGCATATTGTGTTTCAGATAATTTAGAGTTCAAATTTTAAATCATGGTATTATGTGTGTAATTTTGACACCGAAAACCAATATCTAATCCTAAGTGATTTGGATGGGTATTTTGTGTCTAGGTTTGACACTCAAACCTACTCTTTGATATATATTTCCATTGGAGGAAAAACCAAGTGCATATTTGTAGAATGAATTTTTTTTTGGGTTTTAATTGTTGCCTTTACCTATAGGCACATTTGCATTGTAGAGGAATTAAGAAGATGTATCAATTACATTGAATTGTTTTCCTTGTTTTCGCCTTGCACTTGACAGGGGGTACATCATTGATTGACAATCAGGCTTCAAGTTTTGAACCCCTATCAATAATATATGTTTCTCACTAAGAAAACTTCTATAGAGGGGAAATAAGCGAGCCCAAACCACAACCAAAACTAGCACCAACAACCAGATCCTCAAGCTAAAACCAATATGAGAGAAGAAGCTGTAGCCAAGAGATAGAGATAAATCCATGTTCCAGAGTATCTACTTGGATTGTGGTCATCCTAAAAACGCCACTTGGTTTTTGGTCATCCAAAAACACCATTTACTAGAAGTCATCAAATTCTACTAACCAAGTTTGTGGTCCTCCTAAACCACCATCTACCATTGGTTTTTGGTCATCCAAAACCACCCACTTAGTAGAATGAATCATCTTTCTCTAAGTAGGTTTGTGGTCTTCCAAAACCACCAATTTTGTAGAAGACATCAACTTCTAATAACTAGGATTCTAGTCATCCTAAACCACCTTCTACTAGGTTTATGGTCATCCTAAAACCACCACTTGGTTTTTGGTCATCCAAAACTGCCCATTTAGTAGAAGACACTAGCTTCTTCTAACCAGGTTTATGGTCATCCTAAACCACCATCTGCCAATGGTTTGTGGTCATCCAAAACCACCCATTTAATAGAAGACATCAATTTCTTCTAATCAGGATTGTGGTAATCTTAAACCACCATATACCATTGGTTTTTGGTCATCCAAAACCACCCATTTATTTGAAGATATAATCTTCGCGATTAACAAGATTTTTGGTCATATTGAATCACCATCTACTTGGTTTGTGATCATCCGAAAACCATCGCTTGTTTTGTGGTCATCCAAAACCAACAATTCATAAATCATTTAAACACTTAGTAAAAGACATTAGATTCTACTAACTTACTTGGCACATGGTCAGATTGTGATGTAGGAAATGTTTAGCCTTGAGCAGCTAATCACTTCAATATTTTAGCTTCCTTTTAGAAATATTCTTGGACTCAAAGACACCACTTTGGATTACGAGGGGGGGGGGGGATGTTGGAAACCTAATCCTTTATGGTTATGGTAAAAGGTATACTATATTTACTAATGACATTCCCATGTGAATAGGAAGTCATGAGAAGTCTAAGGGGCAAATTGGAAGATGAAACCAAGTGTCTTGTTTGTTGTATTTATATGTGTATCATCTAAATGAAAAATGACCATTAACACTTATGTTTATTGAGTGTTCCAAGAGTCACGGAGTAAGACCTAAAGCTATTTTTGATTGTTGAAGAATTTGTATTCCTAATAAGGAAACATGTTAATGACCCAACACTAAGAGTAGAAATATGACTCCTCGTCGACCACCAATGAGTTATTTAAAGTGGCATGGTTTCCCTTGAATAATGACGATGATTCAATTGGCATTTCCATATTGTAGTCAGTAATATATTTTCTCATTACCAAGTTGAAAATTGAGTTATAATAAATTTTATCATCTCTGAAAAAAATAAACAAGGTTCGTCCATTTACATCGAGACCCCTACTCCTATGATCTATATATGATCTACATAAGACTTTGGCTATTCCTATAACTTACAATCAATGATATGATTCATCATATAGATAACTAGAAATCAAATAAAAGAATTCCCATTCCTTCCTTGTGAAGACGAGATGAGTATGCATTAAATAATATGTTTTGTGAGTCATAACGAGAATGATCTTCTTTTTACTGCAATATATGCTAAATCAAATAAAAGAATTCCCATTCCTTCCTTGCGGAGGCGAGATGAGTATGCATTAAATAATATGTTTTGTGAGTCATAACGAGAATGATCTTGTTTTTACAAATGTAGTTTCTATGTGTCCTTTTTCTTTTTCTTTATTTTATCTTTGATAAAGATTAAAATTATTTGTTTTAAATTTTAGTAAAATTTATTTTTGATTGAAATGGTACGAAGATGTTTATTTTCCTTGAATTAATCAGAGAAAAAAAGATAATATCATTATGAAAAATATTGATGTTATTAAAAAAAATTAATATATTTAAATTTAAAAATACATTATGATGCAATAAATAAATAAATGAAAATAAAATTTTTAATATTATAAGGAATTTTTTAAAAACAATTTGTTTATTACTAGTTTCAAATAGAAAAATATTGTTAAAATAAAAATTATTTCTTACAAGTTTCAAAATAAAACAAGGTGCTATGTAATTCTTAAAATGTTATGGGATAAAATAATTTGTTATATTTATGATAATAAAAAAGTGGAGGAAAATATACTCCCTTAAAATGTTACATATGTCCACATTAAATATCATTTTCAAAATATTTGTAAGAATACTGACCTTTCTAGCTATTAACTCATAAAAATTATAATGATTTAAAAAACAATCTCTTGAATTGTTTGGAAAACAAAAATAAACTATTTAATCAAACAAATTAAGTCCTTACCTTAAGGATGAAATTTCATGAGAGAAATGTAAAGTTAGGGTTTGTAAGTTCAAACCTTGGAGAGGGAAGCATGTAGGAGGTGAGGGATTTGCAGGTTTCTCACTTAAGGGTTATGCTAACTTTAACTTGAGCTTTAGGTTTTATCAGTGCATGAGAATGGAAGATGTGGGGGAGGATGTCCAGCTAGTTGAATACTACCTGGATAATGTGTAATAAGATATGAATTTTGTATCCCCACTTGGTGTTGCCTCCCTCGTTGACATCTGTTTGCATGCACTGGATGAAGACAAGGAATTATCACAAGAATTTGTTTGTGGGGACAAGACGATTGGGTCAGGGTGTCATTTAGGTGATGTGAACGATTTAGTGGTGAAGGGTTCTCTTTCAGGGCTGGAGTCTTCAAGATATTTGGAAAGAATTCAGGAGGGGTTCTGCTTGGGTGTGGCACAAATTCCTAGGTTTGCTCAGAAACTGAGACATGTGTTGATTCTAGTCTAGTCTTAGATTTGATGGTTCCAAAAAATATCCTTTCTCTTGAAGGGGTTTTGGGGAAGGACAAGCCCCATCTTAGGAATATAGGTGTAGAGAAAGAGCATGGCCTAGAAGGGAATAAGGAGGGGGATGCACGTTAATGCAGAAGAGAAAGAAAGAGGATGATTCAGTGAGTAGGAAAGTGGGGAGATGCGTAGTGAAGATTCAGGGTATGAGTTATCTTTGGTGGTTGGAGAGGATATTGAGGTGAGTCAGATCCCATTTTGAAAGGAAAAAAAATTGGTAGGGAATTTTATGGGGAGAAATCTAGGGCTTGATAGATTTCACTCATGGATGGAGGAACTATGGGGGCCTGGTTTGCGGTATGTTCCAATAGCTCATATTATAGTCAGAGGATGGACCAGGTTAATTTTTTGAATGTTGGAGGATGAGGTGTCAGTACTCAAGGAACTTTGGTTTTATGGGTTTTCATAATTGGTTCTTAAAATTGGGAATCGAATTTTTAATGCCAAGGACATAGAGTCGATGTCTAATTCTCTGGTATGAATTAAGCTTCCTAGTTTTGCAATAGAATTTTGGACTTAGTCTTCTCTTATTGCTATTAGGAATAGGATTCATAAGGCGATATTGATGGACGATATCTTTAAAGAAGTAGGTTTGAGGGTTGTCGTAAGAAATCTAGTTGAGGTGGATTGTAGCAAGGGTTTATATGTCTATAGATCTAGTGTGGTGACAACATCGGTATACTCAAGCCCTAGATTACAACAATATTCCTTTCCAATGTGTGCGGTGCCATGAGTATGGGCATGTTATGAAGGATTTCTCAAGGCCTTTATTAACAAAAAATGGTAGAGGAAGTAGGCGTTATGGAGGGGAAAGGGGATAAGTGTGTTGGAACATAATATACAATAGAACAAGATCCCATGTGAGTTCTCGTTTTTTTGGAGGTCTCATTTAGTATCTATTTTACCTCCATTTTGAAAAGTGGTGATACAAGAATCACCCAATTTTTTCTAGGGTGGAGAGGCGGGGGGGACTAAACTTACAACTTTTTGAGATCCATAGGAGGTTTCATTGCAATCCAAACCCTAAATCAACCCCTGGATTGAAAAATGGACCTCCTAGAATCACGCTCGTTTTTATTTGAGGTTAAAATTTTAAAATAATCCATTTAAAAGAACAAAATTAAAAAAAGGTGTAAATTCAAAAATTAAAAATTAAAAAAGCATTTTAGAAAAGTAAATTAAATAAAGTTTCCCCAAAAATTTAAAATAGTATACAATTTATAAACCAAAAATTGTAAAAACAATTTAAAAAAAAAATCCAACTTTGTAACAAACTCAAAATTTCTAAAAACTTTTAACATTTAAAAAAAATGAAAAAAATTGATAAAAAAAATTAGTTGAAAAAAACTACAATTTAAAAAAAATGAAAAGAAAATTTTAAAATTTTATTGGAAAAAAAAGAAAAAAATACAAAATAATACAAATTTAAAATTTAAAAAAAAATTACAAATTTAAAAACAACGTTTGAAATTTAAAAAATAAATTAAAAAGGAAAAAACAAAAACAGTCCCAACGCACCCCTCCCCCTCCCCTTCCCCCTTTTCCCCTCCCTCCACCTTCGCAACACCCTTCACAATTCTCGAAATCACGCTGATGCCAAGGGGTAGTGCTTGGGAGCATAAGGGAGTGGTGTTGGTTTCTCATGCACCCAACTACAGCTCCTTGGGGTAGAGTGATTCCAAGAATAAAAAAGGGGGATAGAGGGGAGGAGTGGGTAGCGAGAGGGGAAGGGAAATGGGGAGAGGGGGGAGGGATGGGTGGGACGGGTGGGGGGAGGGATGGGTGGGACGGGTGGGGGAGGGAAGATGGGAGGCGGGGGGGGACGGGGAGGGGTGGGGTGAGACTATATTTTTTTATAAAATTTCAAACTTGGTTTTAAATTTTTAATCTTTTAAAAAACTTTTAATTTTGGTTTTTAATTTTTAATTTGTAATTTTATTCCATTTTTTTTAGAATTCTTGTTTTTTCCAAAATTTTAAACTTTATTTTCAAATTGTGTCCATTTATTTAATTTTTTCAATTCTTATTTTTTTTTTAAATGTTAAAAAAAATGAATTTGTTAAAGATTTGATTTTTTTACAAATTTTGAATTTTTTTTACAAACATTTTCTATATATTTTTTTTGTGTGTTCATAATTTTTTTATAAATTTTATACTGTTCTAAATATTTTTGGGATTTTTTTAATTTGTTTTTTTCAAATGTTTTTATTTTTTATTTTTTTTAAAGTGATTTTTTTTTAATTTTAACCTTGAATAAAAGTGAGGGTTATTCTAGGAGGTCCATTTTTCAATCCAGGGGTTGATTTAGGTTTTTGGTTACAATGACACCACCCATGGATTCTAGAAAGTGGTAATTTTACCCCCACATCCACGCCCCATGAAAAAAAGGGTGATACGAGCATCACACTTTTTGTTTTAGGGGTTTGTTTGGGGTTTTTGATGTAAAAATATTAATTTTTATGGCTAGAGTTCTCAATCTTTGTATATAGTTATCGTTGTATTTTATATTGGGTTTTGGTACATATGTGTCACTTATGGCTCAATAAGAAGGATCAAAATCTGCATTGAAGGACTCTCCTCTTGGAAATTTTTTTTTTTTAATAATGGAGAAGGGGGTTCTTTGTGGGTTGGGAATCTAAATTGTCCCCTTTAGGTATTGTTTTAGGGGACTAGGGGAATGAAGCCAATGGATCTAATATCATGGATGAAAACTGAAGTTCATTCAACTATTCTTGGTAAGTTTGATTTTGTTTTTAATATTTTAAATTCTGAGGAGTTTGTTGGTGGGGAGTAGGGATTGTAGGTGAGTCCTCTCTGTTGAAAGTAGAAAGGAGGTCGAGAAGGATACCCTTCAAGGTCCTCAAATTTGATCAAAATACTTGTCAATAGTCTCTGTCAGAAGAGTATAGGGTAGGCAAATTTTGGGGTAAGGAGCTAGAGTCAGGTAATGATGGAAGGATTGAGGTTTCTCCATTAACTTATTATTCTAAGGGAGGTGGTTATTATTTTTTTTGTCTGAAGAAGTTGTTGGTGGGAGATTATGAACCTTTAGTGGGTATAGGTCATGAATTAGGGGTAGAAGGGGGTATTTCGATGGTTGGACGTCCGTCGGCTCTAAAAAGAGCTCAGGAGTAGGCTAAGAAAGAGATTTTTTCAGGAGAACGAAAAGTTGATGAAACGAGTCCTTAGAGAGGGATTTACCCCTTCCACTTCTATGTCATGAAGATACTGTTAGTAAATGTTTTACGGTTTATGGGGGCCCAAAAGTGGATAACCCTCAAGAGATTATTTGAAGATGAAAAACTAGATCATTAGATCGTTTGTATATGATATAATTTTATGTTTTGTGAATTCGAAATTAGATCATTTTCATTTTATTTAGGAATTTTAAAAATTATTAAAAATAATAACTATAAATTTTGAATTTTCTAGTTAATTCATTTTAATTAATTTGATTAAATTTTATTGAAATTATAGTTTTAAATTTATAAATAGATTCAACTTTTTTAATATTTTGTACATAAAAACAATTCTCAAAATATTAGTAAAATAAATAATATTACAAATGAGATTGTAAATATCTTTTTTTTAAGCAATGTACATATATTTTATTTATTAATATACTAAGCTCAAAATATTAGTAAAGTAAATAATATTACAAATGATATTGTAAATATTTTTTTTTCAACCAATATAAATAACTTTTATTTATTAATATACTAACGAACAACTAATTATATAATAATAATAAAATAATTATCATTAAAAAACACTACCAAAATTTTAAATAAATTTATCTTTATGTTTCTAAAACTTCCCAAAACTTTGCCAAAGTTATTTCTCAACGCACATCCACAATACAACAAACTATATGTCACAACTCAATCAATAAAACATAAATTTTAAGTAAATAAACTAATAATTGCTCCAAAAAACGTACAATAATATGCTGATAGGTTGTTGCGGTTGTTGCTAAAGGGTTGGATAATGAAATGACTTAAAAAAACTAAAACCAAATATCTTTAAATTGATATTTACAAATATTTCTTAATAGTTAAGATTGAATTTAATATATATAATCCTGAATATATAATTATAAATGATTTATTATTTTTAATATTGATGTATTTTCCAATATATAATTATAAATGATTTATTATTTTTAATATTGATGTATTTTCCAAATGATTAAATAATAAGATTAAAAAAATAAATAAAATTATAAATGAGTAAATATATTAAATAAAAAAACTATACATTTTAATGTTTATAATAAATCGTAAATTTCAAATTTTATAAATATATAATAATTTATTTTACAAATTCTATAATACAATAATTATGAGAAACTTAATTTGTTTATGTGCATCATAAATGTATGAAGTGGAGTTTGGAATTGTGGATCGTCCATCGCCCTAGTAAGACTTATAATTTGTTTTACAAATTTAATAATTCAATAAATATAATACAAAATATTATTTGATCATATCATGAATTACATAATTCAAATCTCATCATATAATAAATATGAGAAAATGAATATAAATAGTTTCTTTCATAATTTTATATAATATAGTTTAAATATTCAAATCTTATCATACCATAATTATGGAAAAATCAATGTGAATGGTTTTCTTTCATCTTAACACAATTGTCGAAACAAATTTAAACTCTTTAAGATTTAATTTAATTTAAATATTAATATTTGCTTGCATTTGGAAGAAAGTCAACAAAATTGAAAATAAGAGTAGTTTTGAAAACGTATTTATCTTCAATAAAATAAAAACAATAGAAAACATATAGAATTATTAAAGCATAATTTAATTTAGATATTAGTAATCACTTGTATTTGGAGGAAAAAAAATGAACTCCAAAACAAGCGTAGAGTGTTTAAAATACATTTGTCTTTAACAAAATAAGAATAATAAAAATATATGGAAATCTTAAAACAAAAAAGCAAGTAGTAAATAGAAAAAAATGGATAACATATTGAGAATGGGGCTTGAAAGTTGGAAACATTATATGTCATCTAGTCTTTAATGTTAAAATAAAAACCAATAATAAGATTTGTGTGTCTTTGATGGTAGTCTTTAAAGTTTACTTTGACTTGAGCTTTGACATGATTTATTTTAAAATTATAAAGTTATGAGTTTATAATTAGTAATGAAAATTGACTTAGAATGGACATTTTTATTAAAAATAAAGTTAATATATTATGTGAAAAAAATACTTTACAACTTAGTATTGGGGAGATGATGTCATGTAGCTTCATGTATCTCTACATACATACTTGAAAGTCAACATACATCCAAAGAACAAATTTTTGAAGTTTATATTTTTTATCATTTAATAGGAAGAAATTAATATTTAACATGAAATGAATTTAGTTTTCACTATGCTTATTAAATTTATGTTTAAAATGAATCTATATTAATATTTATATTAGCAAACATATGATCAATACTACTCAAACGTCAATGGTCATCAAGAACAACTGAAGCCAACAATTATATTCATACATTATCTTTTTATATGTTATATAGAATGTAGAAATTAATCACAAACATATCTTGAAAAACTCTTAAAATCTTGTTTAGTGAAAATCTCTTGAATTAAGTAAAGTGACACTCTTCTCTCATCCTCAATGGGCCTTGCAAGTTTTTGTAGCTCTTAGGCTACAAACATGCAACATTGCATCAATCTATGGTTCTATCTACAGGATGGATTAAGAAGTTATAAATTTCGATAAAAAAATATAAATTTATACAATAAATAATAAAAAATTACATTTGTGAGATAGATTACTCAAAAGGCATTTGCATATTAACAATGTTCTATCTTTTTATATATCATATCAGGCCATGTCAATATGGATCATAATAGAAGAAACTAAAGTGTTTTGAGTCATTCATGAAATTTTAAGGGAAAAGCAATACAAAACTATTTCAAAAAGGCCATGTCAATATGGATCATAATAGAAGAAACTAAAGTGTTTTGAGTCATTCATGAAATTTTAAGGGAAAAGCAATACAAAACTATTTCAAAAATCTTTTATTGAAGGTTTCGACAAAGAATTGAAAAAACACCTTAAAAATTAAATATTTTTAACCAAGTAAAACTTTCAAGTAATTTTTACCGAATAAAACTTTCATACCGATATATAAGAATAAACATTTCTCGAGATATTTTCTCACACACCCACACATTTTTGTATGTTTTCCGGAGATTAATGAATATTTCCAGTGTTCTATGTTTTTATATATCATATTAGGCCATGCCAATATGGAACATAATATAAGATAATAAAGTATTTTGAGCCATTCATGAAATTTTAAGAGAAAAGCAATACAAAACTGTTTCAAAAATCTTCAAAATTTTTTATTGAAGGCTCTGACAAAACAATTGAAAAAACACCTTAAAAATTAATTATTTTTAATCAAATAAAACTTTCAATTAATTTTTAACCAAATAAAACTTTCAAGCCGACATATAAGAATAAACATTTCTCTAGATATTTTCTCACATGCACACACAATTTTGTATGTTTTGTGAAGATTAAACAGATAACAAAACACAATGTCTTTGATAATTTCTGATGTGCCCAAATCAAAATAGATGTCATTCTAAATATACTATCCTTGATATTTTTATAGTTTTATGGAAGAGGTTTTATAATCTACCTATGTTGTCACGAGGATTTAGAAAAAAAATTGATAAATGTTAAAAATGTTTAACATCCTTTAATCAATGTGCTACGAAGACGATTACTGTTAAAAACGTTTAACAACCTTTAATCAATGTGCTACGAAGACGATTACTTTTTTAGGAGGTGTAAAACATCATTGAAAATAACATATATGAGATATCCAGGATCTCCAGTATCCAGTTTTCATGATTATCTCGAAAAAAAAGAGATAAATGTTAAAGACGTTCAATAGCCTTTAATAAAAAAGATTGATAAATGATAAAAACGTTCAACAGCCTTTAATCAATGCACTACGAAAACAATCACTTTTTCAAAAGTGTAAACCACCCATTACATTGAAAATAACATTGGTCAAGGGAATTTGCCGTCTCCCATCTTTAAAAAAAACATTTTGTTTGTTTGTTGTTTTTTCAAACCAGTCAAATTGTTTTGTTGGTGCTTGGGTTTTTCCTCACAATTCAATAAATCTCACGTGTAGGGTTCACACATTTAACATCACTACAAAAATATGATGTACATATGCAAAAACAAAACAATTTGATTTATGTTTGTCATTGTCTAAAATAAAAAAAATTATGATTGAATTTAATGGAAATACATCCAAAACAAATTTCAAAATAAATGTAATAAATGACAAATTGTGAGAGGCAAAGCAAAACAAAGTAGGTGGAGGCTAAACCAAAACAGAGGATGATTTTCAATGGAGCTCTATGGCTCTTCCATATTCATTCCAATTAAACCTAAAATGAACACAAATACACATTTACATATGGGTGCCTCTTCATACGAGGCATATTTACTTCTACACCTAATGCATTAACTTCTCGTACTGGTGGTTGATGAATTCAGAGAGTTGGCGAGAGGAATTATCTCCAACACTCCCCCATAATTCCTACCATAAACAAACTAAATGCTCACATGCTACAATATTACATATTAGGCCTCTTTGGGCTTACAAACTTTTCAAAATTCAAATATTCATCATGCCTGCTGGTCTAAGTCTCAGCAAGGCCTACATCAGTTCATATCAAAACTCAAAATTATCTTACTATTATTGCTTGCTGCATGTTGTTGTAGCATCTTCTTTTTCTTTTGTTTGCTCCAGACCTTGAACTCTGGAATTCTTCTCGTCTTCTTCTTCTTCTTTTTCTTCTTCGTCCTAGACTTCTTCTTCCAACTCTCTTCAGGATTTTTCGGCCTGACTCTTCCATCAATGTCTGCAAATTCTTCAATGTACTGCTGGCATGTATGCTCATCCTCAAACTCTAATTTTAGCATGCTTAGTTCATATGTTGTGGGAATTTCAAGATCCCACATGTTGTTCTCATCCTTCATTTTGTTTTCATCCTCTTTAGTGGCATGCTGCCATGACATCAGCACAGGGGCTTCAATAGAAGCCAATATAATATCATGTTCATTCATATTGTGGTATTAAATATTCACGAAAACCTAAAAACTATATTGCTTATATATTAAGGGGAAAATGATTTTTTTTATTTAATGTAACAATACAAAAATAATTTGGGGTCTTTTTTATATGGGCGTGCTGACAAATATCTGCCAAATGGAGATGGCGGGATCACGGTCGGATGAGAAATCGGGTTGAGGCAAGGCTCGGGCTTACTAGTAAACAGGGAAATCGCGTCTTGAGGCATGCTTGAGGCCAGGGGTTTCCTGGTGAAGTGGATTTCCAGTCGATCATAGTCAAGAGGCAGTGGTCATTGATAGCCAATTGTTACCAATATCACTCAACCAATTGTTACCAATAGCCTTGGGAGTCTCTAAGCCTCCAAGGCCTATTATAGGCCCTCGATAGGCCTTGGGGGCTTGAATACCCAACCACTTGTGCCTATTACAGGCCTTGGTAGGTTTAATCATCCTCCTAGAGCTTGTTACAGGACTTGGGGGCTTGGATACCTAGCCCACAATGGGCTTAGAAAACGATTGGGGAACTGCAACATGTAATCTAAATGTTGTACTATGTGGATTGGCTCTAGTGATATACACGAAGTGATGTCCTATCTCTTCATTAGACCATTAGATGTTGCAAATCATAATGATATGTGGTTGAGTAATTGCATTGTGGGTAAAGTAATGTGCATCCACAATATGCATCGAAAGTAGCAAGGTGCATTGTAGAATGCATGTGGAGTCGTAAGAGGGGTATCATATCAATATACTAGGTAGAAATATAAAGGGGTATAAAAGATGTTAATGAAAAAATTGATACATACCATATCTAGTGAAAATAGGGGTTTTTTAAATTTGGAAGGGATATTGGGAGGGGGTTAAAAAAACGATTTTGAAAGGTATTTTCCAATATTTAGTGAAATTAGGGATATTGTTTCATATGCCATGAACGAATGTGCAATGATAGCGGTTTATTGAGTGAATCCCCCATGTACATCAGTTGATAATAGTACCTGATTTCTTCAGGACGCCATCTCTCAAAGATATTGTCAGCTGGTTCTTCATCCTCTTCATCATAACACATTGGCTCTTCAATCCATCCATTAAACAAATTTTCTTAATCTTTTGCAGCTACATGGATGCCTTATTTTCCATTCATCTTTGCAGCTTCAATGCTGCCTTCTTCTCCATTCTTGGCATACTCTAGGATGCCTTCTTTTTCTTTTTCAATCTCTGTGCCTTCTGTGCAATCTTCACCATTCTCTGCTTCAAACAAGGACATCACATTGTCAAAAAATTCTTGAATAATTTCATCATCATCATATTCATTTACATTTTCCTCAATTGCATGCTAATTTCTATATGCACCTGCACATGCAAAAACAACTAAACTATTAGGAAAAACTTCTTCCCTCATGGGCATGCTCTTCATGAGATCATATTCTTTTTCACATTCAACAACTATTGGCTATCCTGCAACTGCTTGAGTTGTTGATTCATCATTTTCTGCTGCTGATATGGCAGCTTCATCTGCAATAATTGTTGCGTTGGAAGCTTCTTCATCTTCAACATTATCTTTGTCATCTTCATCAAGTTGTGGTGCTACACAGTGGGTTTCACTATTCTCAAACTTATCTAGTTCTGCTTGGCTGACAGAGTCCTCGACCATTTCATGTGGACATTCAATTTCTTCTACATCTGCAACTATGGCTACTTCATCGTGGGATTCACTAACAGCTTGGCTATTTTCTGCATCAACTGCAGGCTTCTCTTCTACTACTTCTTCAACATGCTGTGACATTGATGGCTTCTTGCACATGTCACTCCCCCTTCACTGAACTCCTCTTCCAATATTCTCCATGCTTCCTTGGAAGTCTTTGTTGCTGCAAACTTGTGGAAAATATTTTCATCCACAACTTGTTGGATGATATGCAAGGCTAAAGCATCCCTTACTTCATCCTTGTGGTCAATATGTGTATCTACATAACGTAGATAAACCCTCATTCTACTTGACCATATGTTGAAATTCTTCCCATTGAATGGTGGAGGTGACGGAAAACATACTCTGCTCCACTCATCTTCATGCTTCCTTGCTTGTCTGATCCTCATTCTTTTGCCCATTTCTTCTTTTCTTTGTTGGCAAATTCTGTGCTTCGACACTTGTCTTCTTCATGCAAGTCTCCTACTTGCTTCTTCTTCCCTTATCTCTGATCCAGGTGGATATCGGTGGTGTCCCACCTCTTCCAACTGGCTCAAAAAAGTCTTCTGGCAATTTTGGTAAATTACTATTTTTAGCAGTTTTTCGGGTCCTGAACTTCCGAAGCCATTTTGAGGCCCTAAACGACATTTTTTGGTGATTTGGGGGATGAAATGGTTGTTGACGGCATACATCTGGGCCCAATTGAAAGTTGTAAATCTCGGTTAGACCTTTCCAATGGGCTACCGAGCGCCCTAAACGGAGATCGTATGCAAACGTTATGACCCCGGGAAGTTGACTGTTCAACTAACCACCTTGGGGCCGCAAACTTTATGACGGTTCATCTTCTAGGGTTAGGTTTTTGGATTATTGGGATTCTTTCCCTCATGCTTATGATAAATAGGCCCTTTCGGCCTCTCTTTTTATTCATCTTAGCACGAATGAGCATAGCAGCCACATCTCTTCTCAGAGATAGCTACCACCATTCTAGCTATTGTATTTTACAGTCTGTTCTATTTCCGCTATTTAATAGAATATGTGTTTACTGTATCACTGTGTTATTTGCAATATATCTTTGTATATGATTATGTATATGCTATCTTTTGTTTCATTCCCACATAAATCCGGATCAGTGGTATCAGAGCAGTCTGCTCTTTGATTGTTTCTCGGTGCATGTCCCCGACGAGGTCAGGATACAGAGAGTTGGTTCTCGAACTAGTTTCACTTGGGGAGACCACTCTCACTGCCCCAAACGGCCTCCCATGGCGGAAGAAAAGAGAGACGACGGAGCAGTAGATCCTATCAAGTTGTTGCTTAAGGAAGCCCTCACATGACAGAGGAATGAGATGATGGATAATTTCGCCCAGATCGTTCAACGTATGCAACCAGTGGCAAATGCACCCTCAACAAGCAGCCATTTATGAGATACGACTCCCTTCAAGGTACAAGTTAATTTTTATATCCCTTTATTTGAAGGCCAAATCGATGCCGATGCCCTAGATAAATGGTTGAATCTACTAGAAGGGTATTTCTCTGTCCACAATTTTTCCAATAGGGAAAAGATCGTCTTTGCACTCCTCAAGGCCATCCCCCATGTGAAAAATTGGTGGGAAACTTATTGTGAGCAAAACTCATCAGACGAGTCTGGATTGTTTGAATATTCCAATCCCACTTGGGCCTCTTTTATAGATGCCGTCAAGGAACAATATTACCCTGTTGGAAACTATGACGACCAGTACACAAAATGGACCATTCTGCACCAAGAGAGGGACCAAACGGTGTCGGAGTACACCAACAAATTCCATACCTTGCACACAAAGCTGGGTATCAAGGACTCTGAGCGGCACCTAGTACTGAAATATCACAGTGGCCTACACTGGTACATACGAATAGAGATGGATTTCCTGGAAATCTCTTCACTCAGATCCGCCTATCGATATGCTATCAAAATCGAGTAGAAATTTCAGCAAAAGGACAAGCACAACTTTGGACCTGCACAGAAGCAGGGCAAGGGAAACTCTTGCTCGCAGAACACGGGGCAGGGAAAGGACAACTAGTCGCAACCACAAGCGAAGAAGGGTAACGAAAAGAAGAAGGACACCGGGAAGTGGTGCAAGTTCCACAAAAGCCCTTGGCACAACACTGATGAATGTTGCTCAAAACAGTCATTGGTGGCTGAGATCAAAGCTTCAGAATCAGATCCCAGTTCCGATTCTGAATCAGAACCTAATTTCATAGCTGTACAAAAAGGGAAGCAAATCATTGATGCAGAACCCAGTGCCATTGTTGCCACCACACAGATTCAACCAGAGGAACCTGAAGAGTTTGAGGCAGAGGAGCGCCTTTTCCACTCACAGATGTGGGTGAAGGGAATTCCCCTACACTTTGTTGTGGACAGCGGCAGCCAGAAGAACCTGATCTCAGAAGAAGTCATCAAGAGATTGGATCTACCAATAATGCCACACCCACAACCATACACCATTGGATGGCTAAGGCAAGGACGAATGATCTGTGTTAGTCACCAATGTCTCCTACCATATGGCATCAAGCCCTTCAAAGATGACGTATTATGTGATGTGGCCCCACTCGAAATATGTGATGTTCTCTTAGGACAGCCATATATGTGGAAACGTCATGCTGTATATGAATCCCGACCTCGCAGTGTCATTGTCACTTTGGGAGGAAAACTCTATCGGATACCAGAGACAGTTTCACCTACCCCAACCAAGCAGGGTAGGAAGATAATCTCCCACACTGGGAAATTTTCCCTATTCGCAAATGGCACTAAAGGTGAACATCAGATCGCAGAGACATCCACAACCTCTATAGATTATCCTTCTACTCAGCAGAAACAAGAAAAACACAAAGTTAGTGCAGCATCGCCTATTTGGGTACCTCTACAGTGCAAGGCCACGCATTCAAGGTGCTCCTGCAAAAAGAAACCATCCACACCGTTGCATACCAAGGATACCACAACAACAAAAACTGTTGAACAACTCCAGCGCATCCATCAACAACAATTACAACCCTCTGAAGATGTCAAAGTAAGGAAACCTTTCCACTTAAGCAAATGTCGCACCAAGAGCTCAATTCAACACACAGCTCGATATATGATAAGGGATTTAACGAAATGGATACCATTGCTTCCTAATGAGGGAGGATTGATCTAGGAGGATATCAGTGGCGGCCCACCTCTTCCAACTGGCTCAAAACAGTCTTTTGGCAATTTTGGTAAATTACTATTTTTAGCAGTTTTTCGGGTCCTGAACTTTTGGAGCCATTTTGAGGCCCTAAACGACATTTTTTGGCGATTTGGGGGACCAAATGGTTGTCGATGGCATACATTTGGGCTCAATTGGAAGTTGTAAATCTCAGTTAGACCTTTCCAATGGGCTACTGAGCGCCCTAAACGGAGATCGTCTGCAAAAGTTATGACCCCGGGAAGTTGACTGTTCAACTAACCACCTTGGGGCCGCAAACTTTATGACGGTTCATCTTCTAGGGTTCGGTTTTTGGATGATTGGGATTCTTTCCCTCATGCTTATGATAAATAGGCCCTTTCGGCCTCTCTTTGTATTCATCTTGGCACAAATGAGCATAGTAGCCACATCTCTTCTCAGAGATAGCTACCACCATTCTAGCTATTGTATTTTACAGTCTGTTCTATTTTCGCTATTTAATAGAATATGTGTTTACTGTATCACTGTGTTATTTGCAATATATCTTTGTATATGATTTTGTATATGCTATCTTTTGTTTCATTCCCACATAAATCCGGATCAATCTCCCCCTAAAAAAAAAACATTTGATGGCTGGATGCAAGACACGGTTAATAACGCCCCCTTAAAGACTTCCGGTAAGATTATACCGTGCCCCTCTATGTTTTATACTTCTCAACGCCTGGCCAAGAACACACCTATCGGTCTAATATCTCCTCTATTTGGTAGAATGGAAGGTTTGGGGTGTGGAGGACTATATATCCAACACTTATAAGGCTGTCCAGATTTCAAGCCAGCAGAGAAAACGAATATGATACAAATTCTCCTAAATAATCTTGCTAAACATATGCAGGGAATTCAAAGTTTTGATAACTACAGCTAGTCTAAAATCCAAAATTCATTTACTACATCAATGTAATGCAAGGTGCAAATAGCCATAAGATTACCTCTATATCCAGTGTGAAGATGGGCCAAAAGTGAACTCTGATAAGCTTATCCAGAGACAGGTAGTCAGGGTTTATTCCCCACATTGAGTCCGTCAATGGTATGAACTAAATTTCAACCTAACAAATGCAGAGTTGCAGTGGCTATAGATATGGCAGTTTTGTATATTTTACATGTCGATGAACCCATGAGGGAAACAAATTGAGCTCAATCTTGAGATTGTCTTGGAAGAAGTCTCTGGATATGGAAATGGAAATGGAGAGAGGCATCTTGTTGACTGTGGCTCCTCTACTCAGCTCGACTTCACCGGTGGCGTCTCAGCACACTCACGGTTCTCTTGCGCCTTCCACACAGGATGGAAACTTTCCATTTTTGGCTCCCTCTCACATGGTGACTACCAATCTGGCCCTAACATCTTCTTCAACAGATGGATGTATTTATTCCTGGAATGCAGGTTCTTCTCTTAGGTAGCAAACGGCCCCCCTTTTCAATGGCGGCTCAAATGTTGTCCTCTAGCACATCTCCATTACTTCCACAGATGGGTTTTCTTCAACCGCATCCACCAAAAGTCAGAAAGCACCACACACACCAACTTACAGGAGTGCCTCCCCTCTACACAAGCACTCTCCTCACTCGACTGAATATAGATTTCGACCGGTGGCCCCAACACTCGCGACGATGGCTCTCTCAAATTAAATGATGGATCTCTTCAACACTACAATCAGAACAATGAATAGTGAGTAGCTCCACCATCACGACTGTGCCTGGGGTTTCTCTCACACTAATGGAGACGACTGCTCCTACTTCTTTCTTTGCACCAAGTTGGCTTGGTTGACCAACATTGGTTGTAACCCTTACAACTATAGGATCCTTCACATGGCTGGTTAAGGAGGATTCGTAACCCTAAGCTCTGATACCATGACAAATTGTGAGAGGCAGAGCAAAATAGAGTAGGCAGAGGCTAAACCAAAATAGGGGATGATTTTCAATGGAGCTCTGCGTCTCTTCCATATTCATTCCAATTAAACCTAAAATGAACATGAATACACATTTACATATGGGTGCCTCTTCATACGAGGTGTATTTACTTCTACACCTAATGCATTAACTTCTTGTACTGATGGTTGGTGGATTTAGATAGTTGGCGGGAGGAATTACCTCCAACAATAAAGAGAACTACATCAAACACCAACCGCCAAGTACATTATCAATAAGTCACACATATATATCCAACACTTCAACTAAACTTTCCATCTCTCGCAAAAACACCTCCGTGGAGGATATCCTTTATCGACCGGTGAGATAGTTCCTCCATACCCCAGAGGTTTTGAGGGTTGGAGGGTCTTTGTGGAATGGGAAGCTAAAATAATCTGTAAACGATCTACAATGTAACGGGAGGCTAAAAAAATATGTAAACGATCTACAACCCCAGAGGTTTTGAGGGTCTCAAATCAAACTCTGAATCAAAAGGAAACCTTAAAAAATCTGTACAACTACACCAAATTGGAATTTTTTTACTTGAAATATAGTTTTGGATGAAATAAATACTACTTTGAAGTTCACCTACCTATTATGGGAAATACCAAAAAGTCATAGGTGCCTGCAGAACATAACCACTCTAGTATTATACTAAAACATTACCCCTCAGTTGGTTCATATCTTGATGGTGTCTCTGGCATGGGATTTTTAATTGCATGCACACCCTTTTTTGGGCAGGGGATTCGAACTGGTGACCATCTGCGTAAAGGGGGAAACATATCCAACAAGCAGAAGGTGAGATTGAGGACAAAACCACAAGAACGTAGGACTATTTTCATGCATATTTTGTGCTCATTGCAAGTAATCTTCCTTATTCCTGAACCGATTGGAGATCTATTTAGTGGATACTGTAATAAACTTTACCAGAGAGGGGAAACCTCATAAGTGTATTACACTTCATAGAGGGGAAACCTCATCATTCAATACCAAGTGCAGGAACCCCGAATGGACACTAAACCCAAACAAAAAGAGCACCAAATGGACATTAAACTCAAACAAAAAGAGCACTGATGTGTAGAAGCAGCTGGCTAATCCCATATCGATTTGTCGATCAGTTCTTCCAACACATATGAAAGTCTTGTGTAACTTGGATGATAATAAAAATAAAAGGAGGGTATAGAATAGAAAAAGGGGAAATTGACACCGAATATCGACTGGCAGTGCAGAGTGTAACATCCCAAAAATCGCGAAAATTAATTTTTTTTGATATAGCCTATTTTAAAAGATAAATGCTATCTGCAGAATGATAATTAATTAACTAATAGATAATAACAGCTTCATAAAATTGTCCTATTTATTTTTAAACATAAAAATATACTTGGTAAATAAGATCCAACAGAACAATGTTTATTTCGATATGTGTAAAGATCAAGTAACAATACTGATGAATTGTTTGCATACTTCTGAAGGGGTTCCTATAGGGTGCCCTTGGGTTTACTTAGCTTTGAAATCTAAAGCATTGGATTCTTTCTTTCACAGATCTGCAGGCAAGGTAATAAATAATTCCATTACTTCGAGAGGTGTTTTACTTTTCAGCTAGCCATCTCTGTCTTAAGATAGATGTATAAATACTACTTATGCATGAAGATAGTGATGGTATGAAGCTTCCAGCTTTCTTGATAAATCTGTATTATTTTTATCCTAACACTTGTAATGTAGCTAGGGATATTTTTGCACTATACTTCTACTGAAATTGATATTGCTATTCATTAGAGAAACGACTGATATGATCGTCATGTAAGACTTCTACAATATAAAAGTTGCGACAAGCATGTAATAATGTTATTGGTATGTCAGGTTTGAAAAATAAGAGATCTAAATTTGTGGTCACAATGGTCTTCAAAAACCTTCATGACATAGTTCATATGTTTAAATCATATATGCTCTTATAATTCTATTTGATTATGTTACGGCATGGTCAAGATGATAGTTTGTTATGTATTAGGGACATCTATAAAATGTCATACTACTCTATGAATATGTGCTAGGGTTACAATGCCTAGTTATATGCAAAAATAAGCTTAGTGTTATATTTGATTATGCACATAATAAACGAATGATTATCTAACATTTGTGTTTGAAATGGTGCGCCTTAACAAATGGGGACTTAACGTTTAAATTGCCTAAAACGTAGACAATAAGTGATAGGGTTTAGAACTATAGATTATAGTTTTTTGCAATCTATATATATATATATATATATGTTATGCAAATTGTAACGTAGTTTGGAAACTATATACGTGGTTGTAATATGGTCTTAATCTATGGTTTGAAAACTATATACGTGTTGTATTACAGTTTCAATGCAATAGTGATACAATCCCAAGAACACGCTGTAACCCTGACTTCGCACTGTCATGAATTTAATGTTGTTGGAGTCGAGGGTTTGGCAATTGATATGCGATTCTTGGCATTAAATGAAATCCTGTGTGATGGTAGTGGTTTTCTCCGATGGCTCCTACGTGTTGCTGGCTCCACGTGATAATAGTGGTAAGAATGGTGATAGTTCGCCGAGCTGTAAGCTCAGTCCTGGGTTCTATGGCATCCAACTGTGTTGGTTATTAAATGAGGTTATTAATGTTCTTGGTCGTATCTCTGTCTTGGTACTATCGTGGCTTTGCTGGCTAAATCTTGATCGTTGATCTTATGTCTCGATCGTTGAGATGTGGAAACCCTACGATGGTCTTGCAATAACGTTTGATGTTTTCCTTCATGCATTCATTTGGTGTTTTTCATTTGGGGAAGAGGCCGACAGGCCGCTGGTTAGCAGGGCTTGACCCTAGGTGGTTGTGGATGGCATTGTGTCTCCAATCTCTGTAATTTTTATTGTGATCCTATTGTATAAGTTTCTTGAGTTTACTGAGTGTATAGCGATGAAGCCCTGTGTCTTTCGTGAGGTGACAGTTTAGGTTTGTGGTGAGGTTTTTGACTCCGAGCTTGTTTATGGTTCAGTTGCAAGCAGCCTTGTGGCGTTCGTTGGAAAAATTGGAAGCATTCTACCCATCTGTCACAATGAGGGTAAGTCATCTTGTGTCAAGTTTATGTGATACGTTTTTGGTTTATCGACAGTTGTTGAGACTCGTTTCTAACTTCTTGCAGTCATGTCGTAGGTACTACCATCGTTGTGTATTTTATTGTTAGGAACCCATATCTTTACTTTGTTAGTATGTTGTTGTTGGACGCATATGCTTTGTAAGTCGTCCCGTAGTATTTGTTGATCAATAGTTTGTGTTATTGTTGTTGGCGCATATGCTTTGTAAGTCGCCCGTAGTATTGTTGATCCATAGTTTGTAATGGCCCATGGTTTCGACCCATAGTATTGGCACCTAGAATTAGTATATAAGTGTGTGGTGATACCTATGAAGGCACCGTGAAGTTATTTGTATTGAGCTTGATCAAAGGAGGTTGCCCCTCGAAGTGGCCTGTGATCAATACAAAAGTGATTCTGAGTTCTGTCATTTCTGCTATTTCGCGTATTATTGTTAATTAATTGTTGCAGGTGCCTCACATCTGGTATCAGAGCACTTTCTTGGGCTTGCTGGGTGAAATTTCAGCCAAATTTTTTTTTTCACATCTGTTGCAGGTTCGGATTTGGGAATAATCCCTATCCGCTTAATTGTGGGAAGTACTTGGGCATAAGCCCTAAAACTCATTGTGAGGAGTACCACAGGAACCCCGAAGTAGCTGGCCCATTGAGAGGACCTGCCGGCGAAAAGGGCAATGACCCCTACCTGATTGACTAGTTCCCACCCGTGAGGTAAACCAAGAGCTGTCGTTTGTGGCAAAGCGGTTATCAGTTTTACCTGAGCTGTGGAGTGACGGGTACTGCCCCAATACGCAAGCCGTCAGACAGCATTGGTGGCCGAGTGAAAACCCTGAACTGTTAGGAAGCCGCACATACCTGGGGTCCATATCTACTTTCAGCTGAACTATTGTCGATCACTGCCACGCCGTTTCAGATTCATTTTGCAAACCGTTCCAGATCCAGCCGTTCGGCGTTGTTCCAGAATCCTTCGAACCGGAGATTCCGTTTTTCTCCATATCTCCCTTGTTTTACCTCTGTTTTCCTTGAAAATTTCAGGGAACCCCTATCATTCCATTCTGCATATTTCATCCCTGAGGACCCTATCCTCAATTCCCTTTCCTACAGCCCGAAATCCCACATTTGTCTATTTTTAGGGTTTGCCATAACTTCCTCAGATTTCACCCAATCACCTTCAATTTTTACCACAGAGTTCCCTTCTGAATTCTACTTCTTTGTTCCCCTCTGCCAAATTTTCCCATCCTTTCACCCCGCTGCTGAAATCCTCATTTTTGCTTCCCTGTCTATCCAACAGTGTCCAAAAAACAAGTCAAACCCCAATTACCCTTCTGATTTTTTCCCAAATCCAAATTTTCCTTTACTGAAGTAGTTCCTGTTTTTGTTTTCCTACCCAGTCAATAAAAAAAATAAAAAAAAAAAAATCCCTGGTTATGGTTGTCACCCGTGCAGGAGCAAAAACCATGGAGGAAGCCCTTGCAGCCATCCAAGCCAAACTCCAGGATCTGGATGAAAAATTTCTTGGTCTCCATCTTGAACATTCAGCTATGAACAACAAACGCCAGTCCGAGTCTTTAGTAGACAATGGGTTCTCTTCTTCCAGCAATTTCCGTGGTCCGAAGCTTGATTTTCCTCGCTTCAATGGTACCGATCCAACTGGATGGATCTATCGTGTAGAACAGTATTTCAGTCTACATAATACTTTTGATGTCAACAAAGTTCCATTGGCATCCTTTCATTTGGAACAGGAAGCTCTTCAATGGTACCGTTGGTACATCAAGGCTCATCCAGAGCCCAACTGGCCAGACTTTTGCCAGCTCCTTTTGCAACGATTTGGTCCTAGTGCTTTTGATGACTTCACAGGAGCCCTCACTAAACTTCGCCAAACTGGAACTGTGAGAGAGTATCAAACTGAATTTGAGAATCTAGCCAACCACACCGAAGGATTGTCTGATGAATATTACCGGAGTTGTTTTATCAGTGGTCTAAAGGATGCCATCCGCTCTGAGGTCAAAATGTTCTATCCCAACACAATGATGGAAGCACTCGGGTTGGCTAAATTGGCAGAAGACAAGATTGCAGCCCAACAACGCTCCAAGCCCACTTTTGTTCCCTTCCGAAATATGGGGTCTCAGCGACCTCCTATACCGCAGGCTCCTCGACCGACTCCTATCAAGCGTTTGTCGCAAACAGAGATGCAAGCACGCAGAGAAAAGGGTCTTTGCTATAATTGTGATGAGAAATTCACTCGGGGACATAGATGTGTTTAGCAAAAGCTCTATCTCCTGGATGTGGAGTCTCCGCCTGCCTCTGAAATGGGTGACGAAGATCCAGAAACACTGGATGCTCCGGTCGACATTCAGGAACCGCCTATTGACCCTCCGTCTCAGGATGACCAGCCAGAGATATCTCTCCATGCTTTAGCTGGAATCACCACCCCCCAAACAATGCGGGTCAGGGGTTACTTCAAGAAGCTTCCTCTTACAATCCTCATTGATTCTGGTAGCACTCATAATTTCATTGACCCTCGGATTGCCAAACAAGCTGATTGTTTTATCCATCCTTGCTCCAACTTTTAAGTCATGGTTGCCAATGGGGGTACCTTACCTTGCAAAGGGAAGTGTCAAAATGTGCGTATCTCTATGGGAGATTATACCTTGCACTCTGACATGTTTGCCTTGCCCTTAGGCGGATGTGATGTGGTTTTGGGCGCTCAATGGCTACCCACACTTGGCCCTATCTTATGGGATTTTGCTGAACTTTGGATGCAGTTTTCCCTCAATGGACACAAACACACATTGACAGGATTACAACCAGGTTCTCTCAGCATCATCAGTTCACATCGCATGGAAAAAATCCTCAAGAAGAATTCACATGGTGTCATCGCTCAGATCCATTCCATCCAGATGCAACCACCAGCGGTCTCCACTACTCCTTGGGATCTACAACAAATTTTGGATCGATATACAGGTGTCTTTGCTGAACTAGTGGGATTACCACCTTCCAAGCCAGAAGACCATCGTATTCAGCTCCTTCCTGGCAGCGCTCCTCCCAACATTAGGCCCTATCGCTACCCATTCCACCATAAAACGGAGATTGAAATGCTCGTTCGGGACTTATTGAAGCAAGGTATTATTCGCCCAAGCACTAGTTCCTTTTCTTCTCCAGTTATTCTCATCCACAAAAAAGATGGGTCATGGCGCCTCTGCATTGACTTCCGAGCACTTAATCACCTCACCATCAAGGATAAGTTTCCAATTCCTGTTGTTGATGAACTTCTTGACGAGCTTCATGGGGCTCACTTTTTCTCCAAGTTGGATCTTCGTTCTGGGTATCATCAAATTCGGGTTCATGAGGATGATATTCCTAAAACAGCTTTCCGCACACATGATGGCCATTATGAGTTTTTGGTCATGCCCTTTGGCCTCACTAATGCTCCTTCCACATTCCAGGCCTTAATGAATAAAATATTTCAACCCTACTTGCGGAAATTCATTCTGGTATTCTTTGATGATATCCTCATCTATAGTAAAACATGGGATGAACATCTCCAGCATCTGGATCTTGTCATGCAACTTTTCTCTGACCATCATCTCCATGCCAAGCAGTCTAAATGTGTTTTTGGACAAAAGGAAGTTGAGTATCTCGGGCACATTATCTCAGCACAAGGGGTTCGCATGGATCTTGCCAAAATCGACGCCATGAACAATTGGCCACGTCCTCAGACACTTAAGAGCCTTCGTGGTTTTTTGGGGTTGACTGGCTACTACCGCAAGTTTGTCAAGGATTATGGGAAGATTGCAGCTCCATTAACCGCTCTATTGAAAAAGGATGCTTTTACATGGACACCTGCTGCTCAGTGTGCATTTGACAAACTAAAACAAGCTATGTGTACTACACCTGTGCTAGCTATGCCCGATTTTTCCAAGCCCTTCACTATTGAGAGTGATGCTTGCGACAATGGACTTGGTGCTGTTCTCCTTCAAGATGAACACCCCATTGCGTTCACCAGCAAAGCCCTTTCAGGTAAGAATTTAGCTGCCTCTACCTATGAGAAGGAAATGATGGCTATTTTGCATGCAGTACAGAAGTGGCATCCATACCTATTAGGGAATCATTTCTGCGTCAAGACTGATCACCAGAGTCTGAAATATTTCTTGGACCAGCGTGTCTCCTCCCCGGCACAACAGAAATGGGTTAGCAAACTCATGGGTTATGACTATGAGATCACTTACAAGAAGGGTAAAGACAATATTGTGGCAGATGCTCTTTCTCGCACATTTGGTGCCCAAGGTTCTCTTTCAGCTATTTCTATGCCTGTTCCAAATTGGTTGCAATCTGTTCAACAGGGTTATGTCAATGACTCTTCCTTATCTCAGATCATCCAACGGTTGACCAACAACCCTTCTGTTGTACCACATTACTCTTGGGATGGTGCTTCTCTGCGATACAAGGGTCGTCTGGTGCTTCCCCAGAGCACAGATCTTCAACAGGATGTATTCTATGAACTCCATGCTTCTCCATCGGACGGGCACTCTAGGTTCCTCAAAACATATGAACGAGCACGGCGTAACTTCTTTTGGCAGGGCATGAAAAGGACAATTCAACAGATGGTGGCCGAATGTGATACCTGCCAGCGCAATAAGGGGGAAACAACACTCATTCTAGGATTGCTTGAACCCTTACCCATACCTACACGGATTTGGACAGATATTTCTATGGATTTCATTGAAGGGCTCCCTAAATCTGGCGGGAAGACAGTGATTCTCGTTGTGGTTGATCGCCTCTCCAAATATAGTCATTTTTGTGCTCTCAGTCATCCCTATACAGCCTCCTCAGTTGCTCAAATTTTTATGGACCAGATCTTTCGTCTTCATGGCATCCCTTCTTCCATTGTCTCGGATCGTGATGCGACTTTCACTAGTCATTTTTGGACAGAACTATTTCGCCACACTGGCACCAAACTGAAGATGAGTTCAGGGTATCACCCACAAACAGATGGTCAGACCGAAATTGTCAATAAATGCTTGGAAACTTATCTTCGTTGCTTCACCTCAGAACAACAACATCAGTGGGAAAAGTGGCTCCCTCTTGCTGAATGGTGGTACAATACCTCTTACCACACTGCCTCTAAAATGACCCCATATGAAGCAGTCTATGGTCAAGCATCTCCAGCTCTTCTTCCATACACCCCCACCAGTTCACCAGTTCAGGAAGTTGACACGGTCCTTCGCAACTGCGATCAGATTCTTTGCATTTTGCGGGACAATATTCACATGGCAAGAAATTGCATGAAGCAACAAGCGGATCAGCACCGTTCAGAGCGCACTTTTCAAGTCGGCGATATGGTTTTTCTTCGTCTCCAGCCGTACAAACAATCCTCCTTGAAACTCAAAGGGCGTCATAAGCTTGCTCCAAAGTTCTATGGGCCATATCGGATTCTTCAGAAGATTGGGTCCGTTGCTTATAAATTGGAACTTCCTCCTTCTTCCCGCATTCATCTAGTCTTTCATGTCTCTTGTTTGAAGAAAGTTCTTGGCACCAACATCAGCGGCCAAACGATTTTACCCGAACTAGATAATGAAGGATCCATCCTTTTGGAGCCAGAGGCCATCCTCAATCGGTGCACACGTCAGCTTCGCTCTCGCTCTATCACAGAGGGCTTAATTCAGTGGCACGGCATGCAACCAGAGGATGCTACATGGGAACCACTCCTTCAGATTCAACAACAATTTCCACATCTGAAGCTTTGAGGACAAAGCTTTTTTTAAGGGGGAGGGGATGTTAGGAACCGATATCTTTACTTTGTTAGTATGTTGTTGTTGGACGCATATGCTTTGTAAGTCGTCCCGTAGTATTTGTTGATCAATAGTTTGTGTTATTGTTGTTGGCGCATATGCTTTGTAAGTCGCCCGTAGTATTGTTGATCCATAGTTTGTAACGGCCCATGGTTTCGACCCATAGTATTGGCGCCTAGAATTAGTATATAAGTGTGTGTTGAGACCTATGAAGGCACCGTGAAGTTATTTGTATTGAGCTTGCTCAAAGGAGGTTTCCCCCTCGAAGTGGCCTGTGATCAATACAAAAGTGATTCTGAGTTCTGTCATTTTTGCTATTTCGCATATTCTTGTTAATTAATTGTTGCAGGTGCCTCACATTTATAGTGCTGGTTTTCTTTGATGGCAATGGATGGCACGTGAATAAAATGTTAAGCGCCAGTGGCTAACCCTCCGTAGGTTCTCCTGGCAGATTCGTGGCAAATGTTTGAATTTGTAACACATGTCCTGGAAATCATGGTTTGAAATCTGTGTTGCTTCATGTTACGCCTACATTAGGTTACTTCTTGGTTTGCAAAGTCAATATAATAGTTTGAAATGTTATTGTACAGTGTTTGGGTTCTGGGTTTTGAACTCGACAATGTTCCTCCATTTAAATAGGGTTTCAGACTCTATTGAGTTGATAATATAAAAGAATAGTTGCAAAACTATGTTGCTGTGACTGTTTTGTGTTCATTGTTTTGGGGCTTGGCCCGTGATCAAAACCTATGACTCATCGATTTATAAAATGTAAAGAGTTTGTGTTTTAATAGACCTATGCTTTTGAATTTAATGTAAATGATAAATGTTGTGCAACTAGGTTTAAACACACTTGTTTCTATCATTTTCTTTATGGACTGTGAACTCATGAAATATTTAAACATGGAGAAAAGCAATTGTATGCTATGTAAGAAATGGTGGAAATGCTGCTACTGTCTTTTAAACAAAGGCTATATGTTTGTAATACATAAAAGGGCTTCGGCCTGTATGCAACATCAACGATTTGTAACTAATGTGGTTGTGTTTCAAACTTATGAATATTTTCCTAAGGGTTAGGGTTTCGTCTTCATTTTGTAATGTTCAGATGTTGATGTTGCTCTTTGATAAGATATCAGTCTCCACGATTGTCTTTCTTATTGGTTCTGTTTGGTTTGTCTATTTTTACTATAATAAAATGAAACTTTGATAACAACACAGGAATGTGATCAGTTTGATTTCAATAGGGTGCATGCAAACTTGTGTTCTTTGTTAACTAGTAATGAATTATACAATGTGTTGTTTATGTTTCTTTTTCCAAAGTTAAATGACAAATGGCTAAGTGCCAAGGGTCTGAGATACTAGGTTTAAAAATAGTGTTGGTTGCATGCTGAGACATAAAAATAATAACTCTGTTTATGATTATGAAATGAATTGATAATGTTTCGATTGAGAGGGTATTACCCTTGGTTAAATAAATAGAATGAAGAATGTGATTTGTTTTTATTACAAGAATAAAGATATAATATGCTAGTTTGATGTGATGTGATTTATAAAAATACTGTTAGGGTTTTAAGGTTTTCTACTGTGAAATTGGATTCTAAACACTGCAACTATTTGCCATAAATTTATCTATGTTTCTATATACCATAACAGAGAAATAATTTGTATAATCCTTCGAAAAGAAACTATTTATTCCTATACAACTGATATCTATGAATTGAGGAAAAACATTCCTGTATAATCTGAGATCAATTATTTATACAGTAATAAGAATGAAAACACTAATACATGTGTACATAGAAATTTTAACAGTAAACAACAACTTGAGAAAAATGCAATGTTTTATCTTCTCATTCACATGGCTATTTGCCTATCTTACCTATCTATCTTAATCTGTCTCTATACTAGAGTACGATGTTGTTCCTTTTTGCATGGGGAAAAATGCAGAGACTATTTTATTCATTCAAATCCAATTTATACAGAATTATTAATTTACTCAAGAAATTAAAATAAATAGTAAAATTTAATAGACAACATAAATTTTAAAAATAAAAATAGATAAGACAATGGAACCTGTAAATGACGATAGGCTAACAAACACCCAAGGAGGCCTATTCCTCCCAACCTGTTTCAGAAGAAGCAGCTCAACTCCTGGCTTCTAGTGAACCCCCAATCCTGATTACTAATCCAATAAGTGGGTGGAATCTGTGTAGAAGCAAGGCACTCAAAAATTCCTTCTCCACTCAGCATCAACCTCCTGAACTCACTAAGAGTTTTGGCAGACTCAAAACATGATCAACAATATCGCATATCCCCTCATCAAATCTCTTGGGTGAAAACACAGCAAAACCCCAAGGTAAATTTCCTCGTCAGGAAAAGTGATGAACCTCAGTTCAATATTTGATGGCTATTATATAGACTGCCTAGGTCTTTTAGTGGTCAGTTTGGAATAAATGAGCCTCAAGCTCCATTCCCATCTTGCAGGGCACTATGACCACTTTTTAAGGGAGTTGTCCCATACCAACATCTAGTTAGTTGCATCATGATGCTGTCACTTGTCCATTTCCTTCTACCCCAGATTCCATTCCACTTAGTGGATCAGTAACCACTCTTTCAACAGTCCTCTTAGGTGTTTGTCTCCTTTTTTATTTATTTAATAATAATATATTGTGCAAATTACAGTCATCCTTGCACACCTGTCCAACATAAAACTTTACAATAAAAGTTATAATAATGTTTGCTAACAAAAAATTTTTTCCAGCAAAAAGGGTATGTTACACAGAGTCATTGTCCATGTTGATCCAGCCCCCTCTCAGCCCATTCCATGTACATATTTTAAACTACATTATAAAGAAAACAAAATCAGGACACTTACCTTCCATGGCCGATGCATATGGCTACATGAAAATCTTCATAACCGACCCATCCTCCATGAAATTTTTCTTAGATACTTAAGACTGAATTTCTTTACCATGGCCAAAGAAATGGAGGTTATGGAGTTTGCCTCTCACACCATTCATAACATATCTATCCATTAGTGGAAAGTGTGAAGAACCTACAATAATTAATTAATGAAAACACACGAAATAGTAGAAATAACAGAACTCAGAATCACTTTTATATTGATCGCAGACCACTTCGAGGGGGTAACCTCCTTTGAGCAAGCTCAATACAAATAACTTCACGGTACCTTCATTGGTCTCAACACAAACTTATATACTAAGTCTAGGCACCAATACCATGGTTCAATACCATCTGTCAATACAAACCATGGGCTAATACAAAATATGGATCAACAATTACTATGAGACGACTTACAAAGCATATGCGTCCAACAACAATAATACAAATTATGGATCAACAAATACTACAGGACGACTTACAAAGCATATGTGTCCAACGACAATATACTAACAAAGTGAATACAAGGGTTGACATGGGTTCCTAACAGAAAGGCGTGTTCAAGAATTCAGGTAGTCATTGTTGCCAGCAGGACATTAATGGAATTTGGGAACTCTCACAGATAGACAACCTGCCGTCAATCTATCCATCCGCAAGTGGACATCCATTTAAGAGTTTAGGAAACCATCATTTCGGTGTAGATCCTTCTCCCTCGACTGCAAACCCATCATTTCCCTTGAACTTGTATTCAGGGAGGTCTCTGTCTCCCCTTTTGTTACAATGCAATCACTTCAGAGCAGTTCGTGGTCGTCCCACTCCAAGACTCTTTGTGTCTATGTGCTAACTCTCCTAAGCAATCAACGACGCTGCTTCTTCCTTCAGAATATGGAACTACCCTTGAACTGGTGAATGAACCCCCTATTTTCAACTTGACTTCGACCCAAACCCTATTCGAAATAGATTGTTGTGTCTGCACTTCGCATTTTCCGTCGAATTTAGACACAGCATTTCACATTGTCCACCGGATTTTGATGCAGATGCAGTGGAAGGAAACTTCCAGAACATGCAAGAACGAATCAACGTTAAAACCATGTGACGAAATCATATTAGCTAGAGGGACGACGAAGGTGAACAGTGCTTCTCAAAACATGCCTCAGGAAAAAATGCCTATCAACGTAAATATGTCTACTTAACATTCCAAAAACATCATATTTTTCAAATATTTAAATTACAATTATATTTAAAAAAAATTATTAATTTTAAATTTCAAACATTTATTTTAATAAATATTTTAATTTTTATAATAAAATAAAAAATTAAGAAAAAATAAACCTCAATTTTAATTAAAATAACTGATATTAATAATTAATAAACAAATAACTTAAAAATTTAATTGATATTAATAATAAACAAACAAATTAATTAATTAAATAAATATATATAGTTTCTTTATCTTTTATATAATTTAAAAGAACCCAAGATTTAAGAAGATTATTTAGAATAATATGTTATTCTTCATAGGGTGTGTATTAATATATTTTATTGTGTGGTGTTTAAAAATATTGTTATTATAATTGATTATTAATTTTATTGATAAATCTAAATAAAGTTTGTAGTGAATGTGTTTGCCTTATTTATTTATATCTATATTTATATAATATCATGAAATGTTATTTTAAAAATATGTGATTAATCAAAATTTTATATCTAATACTGTAATTATTAAATGATTAAATTTTAGTTTAAACTAATAAAAATATTAAACCAAATTAATGGCACATACGCTTTTTATACTATTGTTTAGTTAAATCCTTCCCTTATTCTTTTCATACACTTGAAAAGCATTCCAATTTATTACCACCAACTTTAACCGTAATGGAAAAACAAATTTAGCCTTCATAGTTTCACTTGGTCTCAAGCTTTGAACTCTATATCGGTTGATTGATTAACACAACACTTACATTTAGCCCCTGCAGATAGAGCAGGTGGTCGGAACCACCATTGCCGAGGGCCATCTATCATGAGGTCGCGGGTTCGATCCACCCGCATCCACTAGGGTCCGGGTTCGATCCACCCATGTCCATCGGGGTTGGTGCTTGTAATCCAAGTAGGCAGGTGCGACATTGGCCCCCTTTGATCATCTTGAAGAAGAAACTAAAGTCCTATATTGAAAGATAGATGGTTGTAAGAGATAATAGAAGTTGGGCAAGTTAGAAATCCATCACCCATTATGCATTTGCCACTATTTGGTTGCTTGAGAGACAAGTATTCATTTTGCAAGAAATTATTAAAAAGTATATAGAAGATTGAGCCCTTTATACCCATAATAAAGAGCATTAGAAGGAAGAATATCCTTGAGACACTTTTGTGCAAAAAAATGTAAGATCTTCCTTATGTTGTGTGGGGTAGTGTAAGAAAGTGCTCTCACTATTTGATGGCTTGATGAGATGTTTGTAATGAGGATATTGATTGAGCGTGAGCTCAAATGATAGGGTTCATAGACAGAGTCCTGTAGTTTGGATTCTTTTCCTCGAAAACCCCATAGCCTAGCTTGGGGGTATTTTATATAGTGCACAATGAATGTAGAACACACTTTGGGTAATTGGATATGCAAGCAATAAAGTCAATAGGTGACCTCACCACTTGGTCATTAGAAAGGAAAGTGGTGAATTCAACAATTGAGTTTCCTACTTGCATGTTGCATGACTTTAAGGCTCTTGCCACATATACTCTAGAGGTATATCCACTACATACCTATAATTGGGTGGAAAGTCTATGGTTGGGTGGAAAGTTGTTCTTATATAGTGAGTTTCTTTGACCAATTTATGTTAAAATATAAATGTCTTCTAGTTGTTTATGAATATAAAAAATTCATGTCATTTTAGGTCACAGGGTCTTCACTAAGTGAAGCTAAAGCTATGTCAGGATATTAAAGAAAACCCCTAATTTCATTATATATTGATAAATACCTACCAACTTCAATAGGTGAACATAGAAACATCTTGTCAAAATCATGCTCGATGTCCATGTCAATTATTTTGACACTGGTGAATTCCAAGTGGTTGGTCTTTGCTCAACTTAGGACCAAGCAAATACTAGACATAACTCAGTGAGAGGGTTTCTAAAAATGCCCAAACACCCCCCCTAGCCACTTAATCTTGGAGGTAAGATATGAGTGAGTAGTACTTTGATTTCATCCTTGACATGTAGTTTAATGCAACAACATAGTGCATTTGTAGCAAAATCTCATTGAAATACATCCTCTCATGATTTTAGACCGACTGGTGTTGAGCCTTCATCTAGTTAGGCTGATTTTTTTGGTTATGGGCTAATTTTTCCTCATTTATGCTCACATTGTGGACATACCTATTATGGCTCGAGAGAGAATGATGTTGAGAACAATTTCTTAGATGAGGTTAGTATGACATAATTTTTATATATTCATTGTTTTTTGTGTTTAATGATATATTTGACAAATACCCAATAGAGATAACTTTAAAATATTTGTAAATGTGTTTTGTGTTGGCATGCATAGCTCTTGCGAGATGACACTCATCCATCAAGGTTCTAGGATTCCTCATTTGTTGTACTTGATGAAGTGGTTGTTGCAACTTGTTAGCTTGGGGCCTCCCACACCTAGGTGTTTAGATGAATTTATGTTTTTTCCCACATAGGTGTGTATATGTTTTTCCCAACTTGATTTCCATATTAAGTGCAAATTCAACATCAACTCTTTTACTTTTATAATTATTACTAGATGGACTCTTGAGATTCATAGGGAACATCCACTTAAAATGGTTAATTGAGAATTTTGTATTTGACATTAGAATAGGTTAAGAAAGATATTTATATGATGTAGAAATGATTGAATCTAATTAAGTAAGTTTCCCTAATAAGCGGGTGTAGCATCCCATATATGAAGTCATATTACAATGGATCTTGAGGAAAGGAAACAATAGTCACCCAAGGAGTAGATTGGTGAATATCCTCAGAATCGAGGGCCTCAAATGAGTCCTTGTACCATCACATAAATCATTTACAGTAGAGGTTCTATACATGCCTTTTTTCTAGGATACAAGTGTTGTGGATAAGATTTTTCCATATGAAATAGGTTTGGACCGTGCCACATGGTTAATGCGATAAATAAGGGATTTAAGCCATAATTTAACCTTCTTGAGCTTAGATGCCATGAACAAACCCTAGACCTAATACCACAATCCATCAATAGGAGTTATTTCGCATAGGATCTAGATGTGCATGACATTAATATGTTTAACAAACTCTGCATAGTTATTGAGGACTTAACCATAGTTGTGGTATGGAAAAAACATCATAAATTCATTTACATTTGTTGGGAAACAGAAGCATTATCCTCAGTCCCTAAACAAATTTTCTCAGGATCAAGCGCCTTTGTTGAGTCCTCAAACCTACACATATTACCTTTGTTGGTTAACAATCACCTCCAAGGGTGCTATGCATACTATAAAAAAATTATTTGTGGACCGTGAATGTTTCTAGAGGTCTATCTAATGTCATAAGAGAACCATAATGGGCCCTATTCCCTAAACGCCACTCTGTAGATTTGGTTACAATGAAAAACACCTGAAAACCACATCAAAACCCCTCTCTCACAGGTTTTTAGAATCAACTGAAGTGAAAAAATGAAGATGGGTGTCTATTTTGGGGGGTCTCGTGAGAAAATAATTCTGGTTTTTTCATGTTTTTCAACTTCGGGCGAACAAAAATGATATTTTTGTTTAAAATTTCACTTTGCAGTAAAAATAAAACTTTTAGAGAATTATGTTAGCTTTCTATTCATAATTTTTTCAATTTTTTTTATTGAGATTTGATATGTCGATTTCGAAAATGTTTGACAGTGTGTTCTTATAAAATGAAAAGACTACAAAATAGTTATGATTTGTTGCGCCACTAAAATCGTTGTTAGACTTATTTTTTGCAAAAATCGAAAATGCTACGACAATCTACACACAATGTATTAGTGCCTGACTATAAGTTTGTAACCGATGGATTTTCAACATCTTTTTTGTTGCCCCACTTTTCTCTCAATCGGCTCTAAAAATAAAAAATATACGAACACCCTTTTAAAGTAGACACGCCAATTAAGATTCCCACATTTGTTTCAATTTTTTTAGTGGTGTATTTTTTAAGTTATGGATTTTTCTTTTCACCATTTTTTTAAAGATATGAATTCTAAGTCGACACATGTTACGAAAATAAAACTTAAAAAAAATATCAGTTCTTATCTATATACAACAAAATTTATATCCACGTAAAGTAGATTCAATGATGAACCTAATGGTATCAAGTCAGACATTCGTTTTGTTGTGCATGAGGTGGTTTTTCCCTTCCGAAAATGGAGAAACCTGAAAATTCTACAGAGATGTGAATTTTCCATGTTTCAGAGAATCTTCGGCCGAAGAATTATTCGGCCGAACAATTATTCGGCCGAATAATTATTCGGCCGAATAAAATTTTTTCGTAACGGAACCGTCAATTACAGTGAAGGTTATTCGACCGAATAATAAAACAGAAAAAAAACTCGTCGGCCGAAAAAAAATAAAAATAAAAAATAAAATAAAAATTATGTTTTCTATACTCGTATAAATAAACTTAAATTGATTCATTATTTTCGGATGTTTTAACTTCGCATATTTCTTGTCAAAGTAATTTTGAAAAGGTTTTCAAAGAAGACATTTTTTTGCAAAAGAAGGTTTTTATAAGGTATGTTTCTTCTTATTTTTTTCCAAAAAGCACATTGAAGAAGTTTTTTTTGTAAGGCATTTTTGTAAAGGAGTTTTTTTTCTAAGGCATATTTGCAAAGAGTTTTTTCAAAATATTTCTTTTTTTAGGCTTGTTTGCAAAGTGGTTTATGTAAAGAATGTTTCTTTCCAAAGAAGTTCTTTCCAAGGGTTGTATTTAAAAAGTGTTTATTCCAAAATATTTTTGCAAAAAAAATGTATTTTCCTTTCTTATTTCTTTGAAAGGGATTTTTTCAAAGAGTTGTTTGGTAAGGTAATTTACAAATGGTTTTTTTCCAAGATAATTTTGCACTTCTTATTTCTTTGAAAGGGGTTTTTTCAAATAGTTGTTTTGCTAAGGTATTTTGCAAAGGGTTTTTTTCCAAAGTAGTTTTGCACTTCTTATTTATTTGAAAGGGGTTTTTTCAAATAGTTGTTTTGCTAAGGTATTTTGCAAAGGGTTTTTTTTAAGGTAGTTTTGCACTTCTTATTTTTTTGAAAGGAGTTTTTTGAAAGAGTTATTTACTCAAAGTATTTTTGCAAATAAATTATTTCTTTACAAGGGTTTTTTCCAAGATGTGTTTACAAATAAGTTTTTTTTCAAAGTACTTTTACCTAGTGGTTTTTTTTCCTAGATATTTTTTTAAAGAAGTTTTTTTCCAATGATTTTTACAAACAAGATTTATTTACAAGGTGTTCTTACTATTTTCCAATGGGTAGGTGATTTATTGTCAAGGAGTTTCTTATTTCTTTCCAAGAAGGTTTTTTTCAAAGAAGATTTTTGTTCAAAGAGTTTTTTCAAAGGAAAGTTAATTCCAAAGAGATCTTCTTCAAAAGACTCTTGCAAGATTTTTATAAGGTGAAGTAAATTTCAATTCATGTTTTTATAAATTCCGTAAATGTTTTTAAATCTTAATTTATTTATTTTTACTATAAAGTAATGATTCTTTAATTTATCATCTATAGATTAAACAATCATGGGCAATAAGAGAAAACGTCAAAAAAAAGGTGATCGTAAACGTGATGATGATGGTAATAGAGAAAAACAAAAACTCAGATATATTGCCAAAAAACAAAGGGTTACCGAAACGGAAGAGAGAATTATTGAAGATATAAATACAGATTTACATGATAATGTTGAAGAAATGAAAATTGAAAATAGAGTACAAGAAGAACAAATTGAAGTTGAAAATACCATTGTAGAAGATGTAAATAGTGATTTACATGCTAATGTCGATAAAGTCAATATTGAAGATCAAGTTCAAGATCCAGAAATTGGACCTGGTATGTATATATTATATATTTTGCAAATTCATTTTTTTATAATGAATTTTATTTTTGGATATATGTTAAATTAAATTTAACTTGATGTATAGGTACTTTCACCATTGATGATGAAATGTTAGAAGACATTGATTGCGACAAGTATGGAGAAAAACTACCAATACATGTTGCACGATATCGTACTACAAAATTTTATCATGAAGTTCTCAAGGATTACTCAATAGCAGGACAAGCACAAATTTTGAGATGTTTATTAGTGTCTAAGAAGTTAGAAGGTGCTACATCATTATTGGATATTCACAAGGCGACAAAAGAGTCGAAATTGAAACAAAATGTGATGGAAAATATAGGTGATGCAATAAAAAAATTTGGAAAATCCAGGAAAAAAGATATTAGTGCTGCACGTAAAGCAATTCATACAGCAATTCTTTCAGCTAGTACTAAATAAAAGCGTTTGACAACAGAACTAGCAAAAGCAGTTGGAACTTCAAGAAAGACGTTATACAAACATAGCAAATTCGAAATGCAAATAGATGAAAATAATGAACTTACTTGCTGGGCAATTATTTGTAGACAACCTTACAAAGATAGATTGGGAGCAGGTGTTAAAGATATTGTACGAGAATATTGGTTGGAAAATGCTCGAGTTTCACCAAATTCAAGAGATGTGATATGCAAAAAAATATCACGAAATGTATATGAAAGCTAACCAAAACATATAATGGACATGACACAAGTACAATTGTTCAATAAATTCAAGGAAGATCACCGTGGAATTAATATATCAATCACTACATTTGTGCAACAAAAACCATGGTATGTTAGACCTATTACTATACGTGATACATGTTGTTACCGTTATCATGTGCAATTTCAGTTATATTATGACACGTTTCTTGAATTTGGTAAAATGTTTTGGACAAATTCACCACCTCCGCCCACAATACGTGAATTCATATCTCAAATTTTATGTGAGAGAAATCACGATGAAGTATTTTATTCAAAGAAATGTGTCAATGAAAAACATTGTCATCATTGTGGGAATCTGGTGCTATTCCACAATAAATATCCTATCGATAATGATCAATCGTTGTCAAATGTAAATGTTGATTGGAGGAGAAATGAATATATCAATTATAGTACAAGTTCTAATGATTCACATTCCAAAAGAATTGATTTGCTAGAAGACAAGATATGCGTTACAGATTTTATCAAAAAATTTGAAAGCAAAATTTATAAATACACCCAACATTCACATAGAGCACGATGGCAAGATCTTCAATTCAAACAGTCTCGTGAAATTTTTCCACCCGAAACAATTTTGTCCATGGTTGATTTTGCTGAGAACTACACATTTGCTGCACAAAAAGAGATACAGAGTGAATACTATGACTCTGACCAAGTTTCGATATTTGTCCATGTTGTATATAGACATTTTCAACAGGATGTTGATGGCATTGAAAGCACATGTGACAATCGAGATGTGATCAAAGAATATCACTTCTATATCAGTGATGATCGTACACACGATACACATTTTGTTCAACATTGTATAGAAAATATTTTCAATGATTCACTGAAGAAACGCGAATTTAAATTCAATGAACATTGGATATGGTCTGATGGATGTGTGGATCAATTTAAATCTTCACGATCATTTTTATGGTTATGTTGACTTCATAAAGCATTGAACATTAAACGTCGTTGAAATTTATTTGAAACTGGACATGGAAAAGGTGAACATGATGGTGCAGGAGCATGTGTAAAAAGAGCACTTCGAAGATGGAAAATGAACTATTCTTCTGCACGGTTTCATTCAGTTGCAGAGGTTATCCAATGGTATCAACTAAATCTAAGCCATGATTATAATCAACAATAAAAAGATGTGCGTAGGTATGTACACTATTTTTTTAATTTATATTATTTCTTGAAATTTAAAAAAAATGTACACTAACATTTAAGTACATGTACACTAACATTAAAAGTTGTTCTTTGAAAGTGATTCATCATTTATTGTGTAGATTTTTTTGGCTTGTTGGGGTCTAAGATATAAATAGATCAATACCATATGATGCTAGCAACATACATGGGACTAGAGATCTTCACTCTATTCAAACAAAATCATTCCAAAACGTGTTTGCATTTAATAGTAGAAAGCAATCATGCTTTTGTCATATTTGCACTGAAAATGTTGAATCTACAGAAGTTTGTGAAAATATAACAAACAACTACGTAAAAGCTTGGAAACACACAGAGATTAATCCAAAAGGAAAAATGCCACTGGAAAGTGTAGAAGAATTAGAATCAGAAGAAATAGCAATATCATCTGATGGCGATAGAATTTCAGATCTTGTTAGAGAAGGTAATAAACTTACTTGACTTTTAAGTTAATTGTTCATTCTTGTCCATCACCATAAGTATAGTCAATTTAATTGATTTAAAAATGCTAACACCAATTATAATTTGCGCAGGAGATGTTTTCACTGTGATTGCACCTTTAGACAACAATGAAAATGTGAAATATTATTTGATGCGATGCACTGAAGGAAAAATGAAGTTATTGGAGGACTACAATGACAACGGATTTACATACGAGAGAGGATCCATCATTTTAAAAGGCTATTTTTTTCAGCAGACGCATATGACTAAAAATTATGTCTACTTTCAAGATTATGAGCCCGATGTTATATGTTGTCAGTATAGTCATTTAGTATGTGCATCTCGAATAAGGTTGGTACAAGTTCCATAAAAAACAGTTAACAACCAAAAAATGGAAACTATTCACATGTGACCATGAACGGATAATTGGGGATGGCATTCCATTGCGATGTTTTTAACTATATATCAAAAATGAATTGATCTATGTTTTTGTCCATTTCAATTGTTGTGTACAATATATTTTTTGTCCATGTGTCGCAACTATTGTGTACAATATATTTTTTCATATATTATCTTGAATGGTTGTATTTTAACATGCTTAAAAATGAATTCAAAAATTATTTGATAATTCAAAAGTACTTTATTCGGGTCCCTATATGTCTATTAGACCACTTAAGGGATGAGATAACGGATGTGGCTATCCCCACACTCCGCCCCAAATTTTTACTTTTGATTGATTGATGCCAATGAGAAATCACTAAAAAACCTACTAAATTTTGTATTCTTTTAATCCATTGAACATGTTTCTCTAATATACTTCACCATAAATATGATCTGAATGAGTTTTTTAAAACAAGTTGTTAATCTATATAGTTTTTAAATAAATTATTGTTGCATAAAGATAATATATCTCTCACATGTAAGTTCACATAAATGAAATCATAGCAAATGAAGATAACAATCATTTGATTTTTAATCACAAACAAGAATTCCTGAATTGTGAAACTTATGCTAAATTAGAGCAATGATTGTTTACAACAAATCGATCAAAATTCATCGAATTGTTGTCTAAAATTCATTGCTCTAACTTAGCATAAGCTTCACAATCCGGGAATCCTCACTTGTGATTAAAAAACAAAAAATCATTATCCCCATTTGCCATGATTTCAACAACATTTATAAATTCACGAACTACAAAATACCTGAACAATGAACATATGAAAAACATTTGTTAAAATTTGAAATTTACATATGCAATGTATCATATCGAACAATGAACATATAGAAAACATTAGTTAAAATTTGAAATTTACATATGTAACATCATATCAATCAAACAACCAAAAGATTGAAACTTTTATCAAACAATTCATAGATTTTCATTCATAGGATATTGAACCTATTAAAACTTCATATTTCTATCAAAAATTCATATAATTCCTAACATCCATTCATTCTTAAATATTCATATCAAGTACAACATTCTTAAACTTCCAAAAATTTTGATAACAAATTCATTTCTTAACATTATAAACCTTCATTTTTATGATTCAAAACTTTCTCAACATTCATTATTTCTATAACATTCATTCTCAACATAATAAATTAAAAATTTCCTAACTTTAAATTGCACCTATCAAATGTTCCAAACATTCATTCTTAACATTTTAAATCTCCCAATCATTTTTTCCCAACATTGATTCTTACCATAATATTCATTCTCAACATTGAACATTTTCTAACTTTAGATTAACATTTTAAACATTCCTAACACCTCCTATTCATTTTTTTCCAACATTTCCTAACTTCAGAATAACATTTTAAACATTTCTAACACCTCTCATTCATTCTTTCCCAACATTCATTCTCAACATTCAACATTTCCTAACTTTAGATTGCACCTATCAAAAGTTTCAAACATTCATTCTTAACATTTTAAACATTCATGCAAAACATATTCTAAACATTAAATACCAAATGAGAAATAGTTAACATGTACTCATATATAATCCAAAAAAAAAGTTCATGAACATGTGAGTTCAATGTACATATATGTATAATCAGAAAATAAATACCCTTGATGTCCAAAACAACTACAATATATATATATCATCAAAAACATAAAAGTTCGAACCACTATCCATCTGGACCAATATCTTTCCACTATCTTCCACTAGGACCTTCCCTTGGACTCAAGGCAGCCTACAACATGTATAAAAACAAATTATAAATATCATAAATTATTTAAACAATTTTAAACTAAATTCAAGATATTAAAATATTAAACTTATACATGAAAAAACAATACAATTATTAAAAAAGTCGTACTTCAAATTCTTTGAATGCATGTCCACCACTTTCTTCCACCAGAGTCTTCCCTTTGGCTCCAAAGGATCTAAGAGAGCCAAGCTGCAACATGTACAAAAGTAATTTATGAATCCTAAAGTATGGAAACAATTTTCAAATAAATCCAAAAAATATAAAATATTAAACTTATATCAGAGATCATTTCAAGTCAAACAAAATTACCTTAGTGCCAATATCCGCATTCATTAGAGAACTTACATCTTCACCCCCAATTTCCATATGGTCTCTCCCCTAAAATTTAAATTTTGTTAATGAATAAAACATAGTAGATACAAATAATAAATTAAGCAATTAACTTAAAACCAAAACAAGAAAATTAAAATCATTAGCTCACAAGAGATGGTAAATCATCTAAAAAGTTCGATTCTAAAGAAACCTGCATGGATAAGTCAAATTAACAATAAGGTACATTGATATTTATTAAAATTTGAAAAAAAAATAATATCAAGTTCAATCATAAATATTATAATTAATATACCTCTCCAAAACGCTCTTCATTTTGACTAGTGGAGACTCAAAAATTATGTGCATTCAACATTCTAGAAAACTACAAACAAAATACATTTGCTTAATATACTTATTACTATGTAACAAAAGATATTCAAAATGAATAATAAAAATCAAATAGATTGTCATAGCATAATCAACAAACCTCTCCCATACTCAATGTGTCATTGGATAACACATCTGAAGCTATATCGCGACAAGACTTAGCATAAGCCCTGAGATCATCGATGCTCAATCCATCTACCTCATCATTCGTCTTGTAAACAAACTTTTGACGAATAGTAGCATGAGCCCTCTCTCGACCCAATCCCACTTCTACTCCAACAAGAGCTGACACTAAACCATCACCTACCGATTCCCTTGCAGTTGCCCCAAGTTGGGATGTGGGCTCCATCTCCGATCTTAAAGCCACAACCCTAGGTGGACGAGGTATCTCGGGTGGAGGTCGAAGAGTCGTAGGGTCTCTAAGAGCACCTTTTCGATTATATATCCGGCCCTTTCCAACTCCATAAAAGTCAGAAGGAACATCAGTATAGTTTGGCTTCATACCTAAAAAAAAATCCGCATAGAAAAATCTAGCAAAATAATTAGGAACCTCATCGTTCCATGGAAATCGACCATAAGCTGCAAGGAATCGATCATATATTAGATGTGCAATTTGAGGATGCTTGAAATATTGCACTTTCAACATTTTTCGCTTAAGGCCTTCTTTGAAATTAAACACTGAATTGGCTTGTTCTTTGGTGACTCTCTCCTTCACAACCTCCCACTTGTCTAGACCCATAACTTGGTCCCTTCGCCTTTGCATCAAATGAACAAAACCATTCGTAGTTGGTCCACGTTCCACATATGCATCAATGAATTTTTGCAATGACCCCAAAACAATCTCTAGACTTTGTCTGCTCTCTGGAGGGAGATCCAAAGAACAAAGATCATTGTTCAACCTGTCATAGTGCGATCTACAACTTTCAAAGATAGTTTGTTGCACAACACCTTCCCATGGAAGCTCATCAGGTAAATCAGACGGATAAGTTGATATGGGTGTACAACCCTCAGCTAGTGGAACATATGTCGTCCTAGCTCTAGGAGGATCTTCGCGACCCTGCTCTGCACCCGCAGCTATCCCATCATCTCCAATCCTATCTTGATCTTCCTCCCGCTCTGTCGAATTAGGAACATATTCTGAACCTCGCTCTGTTTCAAATATAGCCTTAGTCAAGTGTTAACCTTGTCCAAAAATTCGAAACATACAAAAATACAGATTATACATGTATTGAAACATTAATGTTCATACCAACAGAAGGTTGAGATCGACGCTCTCCCACAGAAGATAAAGGGGAATCATTTGTACCCCTATCAACTTGATGGTGATCAGATGACTGTGACCCATACAATAAACTCGAACCCCGAGGTGAATTTGACAACCTTTGACTACCAATTGGAACACCAATTCCCGATGAATGTGATGACCTCCTATGCTTTTGCTTCGAAGACTCCACTCTTTCCATTTGATATGATTTCTAAATTTACACATAACATATTGAAGTTGTACATGTTAATTCTACAGACTTAAAGATATATCTAATAAAGAACTACATACCAAATGTAGGGGTGTCTAAAGCAGTATAAGTGAATTTTTTTGTAAGTCCCTCTCCTAACTCTAGCATAATTAATTAAATAAAATTCCTACCATCACTACTATTCCAACATAAAGACATATTTAATAATCATTTCATAATCAGATATAAGTTATAATGCAGTTAATTGTAATAGTATAGTAATTTTACAAATTTTTCATCTATCCAATATGATCAAATTATATATCTCAATGAACAAACATCTCACGAAATATGTATATATAGACTTATTATAAGATTCATACTTTCTTTATATGAAAAAATAACTTACACAAATGTCAACTCATACCATATTGAATTTGTACAGGTTACTTCTACACACTTAAATACATATCTCATAAAGAACTGCATACCAAATGTAGGGGTGCCTATAGTAGTATAAATCATTTTTTTTTGTAAGTCCTTCTCCTCACTCTAGCATCACCACTATTGCAACATAAAGATAAAATTAATATTCATCTTATAATCATATAGAAAATATAATGCAGTTAATTGTAGTAGTATAGTCACCTTACAAATTTTTCAACTATCACATATGATTCCATTATATATCTCAATAAACAAACATCACACGAAATATATATATATATATATATATATATATATATATATATATCCACTTCTTATAAGAATCGTACTTTATTTATAAAAAAAAAAAATTGCACAACTGTTGACTCATAACATATTGAAGTTGTACATGTTAATTCTACAAACTTAAAGGCCTTATGAATCTGTAAACTCTGCTCAAGAACAGAGTTCAAGAATTTTGTTCAAGAATAGAGCTCAAGAACTCTGTTTAAGGATAAAACTTTTCATCTTTATTATATCTTATTATATAAAACATATATTTCTTACCTTTTCATGAACAGAGTTTTTAACCTCCGTTCATGAACAGATTTTAAGCACTCTGTTCATGAACATAGTGCTTAAACTCTGTTCATAAACAGAGTTTAAGCACTCTGTCCATGAACATAGTTCTTAAATTCTGTTCATAAACAGAGTTCTTAAACTCTGTTCATAAACAGAGTTTAAGCACTCTGTTCATGAGCAGAGTTTTTAAACTCTGTTCATGAACAGAGTTCTTAAACTCTGTTAACCAAAATTAACATTAAATTAAATGTAAAAAACCTTAACAGTCTAATTTTAAACCTGAATGCTAATATTTTTTTTTATTTTCTTCAAATGACTACAATTTTTTTTTACAATACAAAAGATCGGGAAAGGAGACGTACCTCTAAACCAGACTCGCAGTGAACAGATTGTCGAACCACAATGTCTCACCGGATAAGACCACCAACTCGTCGAACGATAAATATTTCCTACACAAAACAACAAAATGGGGTTAACAACAAAAAACTATAAAAATATGAAAATAAAATCAAAACGACACAACTCATCATCAAAACATACCTGTCAATGAAAAACTATCAACCCTGCGCAGAAAACTAAAACACCAATGAAGCGCCGATAACACCCTCCAACTCAACAAACGAACTAACCTGCACACACTACCACATTTTGAGAAGACATTAAAACACGAAAACATACGCATACATCACAAATAAAATTGGAAAAAAAAAAAAAAACATACAACAAAATGATGAAACTATTCATCAACTCAACAGGAAGCCGTCACCTCCACGTGGATTCGTCAAACAACGACCGCCCTAATCCGAACGCAAATTTCGAACTTGCAGAGCCGTAAGTCAGCCTCCTCAACGAAGGGATCTTCCAACAGCTGTGACCAGCAGTATCAACAGAGCGGGAAAGTGAGCGTCGGGTATCATGCGAGTGTCGAGTGTGGCGAGGGGCGAAGACACGGCAAGGCGGAGAGACAGCATAAAGAATGAATGTCGGGGATCAACACAACGAACGAACGTCGACGTTCGGACGAAGAGCGGAGAGACAGCGGGCGAGCATCAACAACGGGCGAGCATCAGCACTAGGCGAGCATCAACAGCGGGCAGGCATCATCAACGCGGCTATGTAGGGTGGCGAGGATCGGCATCGGGCCCGCGTGTAGGGTCCAGAAAATGACAAACGGCTATTGCGAAACTGCGGACGAGGCCAGGATTTTATGCAGAAAATTTGTTCGGCCAAATAATTGTTCGGCCGAAACATTATTCGGCCAAATAGTTGTTTGGCCGAACAATTATTCGGCCGAACAATTATTCGGCCGAATAAACAAACAAGCGAAATTTTTTTCCGTCCGGCAGTGCTTTGCACACATTTCAAGGGTCCCCGTTAAACTAAACGGAGAACTGTTAGTAGGTATTCGACTGAATAACTTATACATTATTCGGCCGAATAATGAAACTTATTCGGCCGAATAACATTTGTTATTCGGCTGAATAATAAATATTAATCGGCCGAATAACCTCCGCTAAGACTTTTTTGCACTGGTTTCTCACAGAAGTGTTACCCACCTTCATGTTTTTACCTTGTTCGATATATATGCCATTAAGAGATTTTGCATACCAAGGATGGGTTGCAAGGCCTTGGACATGGTTGAGGAAAGAAAACAAGATCCTAAGCGATATTGTTGAATCTTCTCAAATCGAAGTCCCTTGCATCATTCCTCATACTATCACATCGTTCTTTCTTAGGGTTTCTATATAGGCTTTTGAGTGTGATATATGTTTTGTGGGTAGGTTTTGTCCATTATAAAAAGGTTTGGGACATACCACATATTAAATTTTTTGTTAACAATAGCCTCTAAGGGTGCTATGTGTGATTTCAATACATTAGTTTTGCACAAGGAATGTGTCTAGAGGTTTATCCAATGTCATTATAGGACCATAACAAGCCTTGCACCCAAAATACCACCTCTTGGACTCAATCACCATGAAAAACACCTGTAATCCATAGAAAAAACCCTCTCCTAGGGGTCTTTGGCATTAAGGTTGAATATATACTCCATATAAGTCTTTTTCATGCCTATGATGGGTTGTAACACCTTTAACATGGCCAAGGAAGGAAAACATGCACTGGTGGGATATTGTTGAATATCTCATGCATACAAACCTTGAGTGAATCCTCATACTGTCACATAAGTCCTTTGTATGTCTTCTTTGCAAGCCTTATAGTGGGATACATGTGTCATGGATAGGTTTTGTCCACTAGAAATATGTTTAGACCTTGCAACATGGTCAATGGGGTAAAGAAGGGATTTAATCCCTAATTAAACCTTCTCAAGCTTAAGTTCCATGAAATAACCATAGAAACAACACTACAATCTTGATTAGGGGGTGTTTACCATAGGAGATGGATATGAGTATTGTTAAGTTGTTTCACACACCATGGATGGGTCTTAAGTCCTTAATCATAGTCATTGTAGGGGAACAACATCCTAAGTTCCTTGATGTTTGTTGGGGGATCAAAGCATTATCCTCAAGCCCCAAATAGTGTTTCTCAAACTCAAGTGCCATCAATGAGTCCCCAAACCTCCATGTATGGCCTTTGTTGTTTAACAATCACTACCAAGGGTGCTATTTATGCAATTGATATGTTAGTTGTGCACAAAGAATATGTTAGGAGATCTATCGAATGTCATAATATGAAAATAATGGGATTGTTTCCATAAACAACACTTCTTGGGCTATGTCACCATGAACAACACCTATAAACTATAATGCAAACCCTCTCTTTGAGGTATTTGGAATCAAGGTTGAATATATATGCCATTAAGATTTTTTTCACACTAAGGATGGGTCATAGGGCCTTTAACATGCATCGGGGATAATGCTGAATCTTCTTGGGATTAAGAGCCTTGAATGAGTCTTCATACCATCACATCATTCCTTTGTAGGGTTTTTATGTAGTCCTTTGAGTGGAATACAATTTTTGTGGGTAGGTTTTGTCCACAGGAAATATTATTGGACCATGCCACATGGTTAATGGTTTTAACAAGGGATTTAAGCCCTAATCCAACCAGGGTATTTTTTAAGGGTTCTAATATTATACTTAAGTATAGTATCCTAGGCGATTATTTTGGATTGAAAAAAACATGTATATAGATAGGTAGGCGAATATTAAATATGAAACATCGAATTTACTACTGAAATGTGTACATGTTGGCGAATATTATGATAAAAAACATATTTTATGTAAATATAGGCGATATTAGAGACTAAAAATGACCAAATAACGAATTTACTTTTTGAAAAAAACTCGAAAAATAGCCAATTGGCGAATTTTTGCCCTTAAAAATTACCGTGAATCCAACCTTCTCGATGTCAAGTTACATGGAGAAACCATAGAAACATCAACACGAACCATTGATAGGGGTTCTTTTCCCTAAGAGCTGGATATGGGTGCCATTAATATGTTTCACACATTATGGATGGGTCTTGAGGCGTTAACCATAGTTGTGGTAAGGAAAAAATATCTTAAGACCCTTGACATTGGTTGGTGGAGATATACAACATCCTCAAAGCTCTCTAAATAAATATCCTTTGGATCAAGCACCAAGAAAAGATGTCGTAAGATAACCACAATATAGTTTGGATGGTTTGCGGGACCTTGACCATCATAAGTATTCAAAACTAGTCTTTTATGCTCTTATTGAAGGTTTTTGAATGAGAATATGAAAAACTATATGGAGTAATATGTGTAAAAGATACATGTGTGTATTAATAGTGTGCATGTTATATCACATGCACATTAATACTACACACATGTTAGTAGCAAAGGCACATTCATCTATGTGCATGTGCTGGTTGAGTTGTTTTCTTTTATTTAATTTTAGCTTTGGAATGGTAAACCTAGTGGCTTGAGATCAAATCCTTTATTCTTAAGGTAGTTTCCAACCATGCTTTTAAATATGAACAACATATTTAGTGCTTATGAAATTGCACTTGTGTGTAGATTTTAAAGATATGTATTTTAAAGAAATATATATATATATATATATATCTGTTTTTTATAGATTTTTATTTGTGTGTAACTTTGTATTGCCTTGCTCATTTGGAAAACAAATTGATAGCTATACACTAAAAAAATTGAAATTTTTTATTAGTTAAGTTAAGACCCTCACATTTATTTTAAGGCTTCATTAAGTTTATTAATTTAAAAAAGATATAAAATTAACAATAAAAATTATTGAAAATAGTAGAACATAAGAAGAGACTCTTATGTAAAATGCATAAATAGTTTCAAAAAATTCTATCATTTTGATGCTAAACTCACAAAGATATAGGCATTAGGTTTTAGAAAAAATAATATACCAATGTTAGAAGAAAATGGATATCTAAGTTATACCTATTTTCAATAAATAAAAGTTAAATAAAAATTTTATATTCTTAAATTTTATATTTTAAACCAATTTCAAAATATTTGTTACAATAATTATTTTCTTTAGTTTTTAAGTAGTAAAATATAAAATTATAAAAAAAATGAACGGATTCCTTTTTTCTAAGTCCAATACACCAAATAACAACCACCATCATCATAATAGATTGTGCTTATACATCTAAACTTGCTCTTAATCAACATATTATTGTTTTGTGGTCTCTCTCTATATATTTAAACTCTGATTATATATTAAAAAACATTTGATGGCAGATCATTGGATCAAGTACATTTAAGATATTGGATCAGTTACTCTTAAGATGTTATAAAAGTAAAGTTTTAGAAAATATTAATGTTGTTTAGATATGGATGTTTGTATTCACATATATAACAAATTAACAAGTTAATATAATACTTAAACAACACTGAATTATACACTACTGGAGTTACACTGTAAGCACCCATTAAAAACCATTCCTGTCTTTTCTTAAACCACGTAAACTTGAATTAGTTGACCAATGAAATAATGTACTCTATGACTCTAAAAACCAGGTATACTGCTATGAGGAATCTGGAATGGTGATGGGGTCTCCAGAAGAGCATAAGGAGTCGCTATCTGCCTGTTAAACAAAAAGTCCATCGATAACTTGGGCAACTCTAACTGCGGTGGCTTGCAGCTTTCAGTGGTCTTCAATACCAATGTTTCTTGATCTTCACAAAACGTGAGCGGTTCAAGGCTGTCAAAGACATTAGATTCATCCTTCGTTCTGCTTAGAAAGGAACATACGTCATCATGATCCACATAATTTAATGAAGAAACTTTGGCCTCTAACATTGGATTTGATTGGCAGCTGACTTTAGTGGCGAATGAGTGAGACTTCTCTTCATATTCATCACTTGAAACAACCGGTTCTTCTTTTTCAGCGTCATTAGGTTTGGATCGTTGTTCCAACGATTTCTGAGCAGCAGCCTTTCTGTATATCCGGCATAACACCATATCCATCTGATTCTGCACAGGGCAACTCATATTTCTTGATCAAAAACATAAAATCAATATTAAATCCTACATAACCCCTAAAAAAAAGTAAAACCTAAAATTTAAAATCAATTTGAAAAAGTTAAAACCTAAAAGCTAGGATGATTAGGAAAAGAATGAAAAACAATAAGAGAATAATCACCTTGGGAGCGGACGAGCTCAAATCTGGCATTCTATACTCGTTCATGATCCAATCCGTCTTCTGCCCGTGGGGGGCTTTTCCTTTATAGAACACCAGAGTTTTCTTGAGACCTATGCAGTGAAGCAGCCCGTTGCGAATTTTTTTGTCTGAACCAGTGGCCTTCCAGTAACCCGACATAGTCAATCTGTTAGGCCGAGCGCATTTCTTATGATATCTGGGAACGAAGAAGAACCATTGTCGCTCCCCAGCGTCATGGGCCAAACCTACAATAAATTAATGATTATTGCTGGGAAATTTATTCTCAAATTAAAACCAGGGAAGAAGCAAAGATCTACGTGTACCTGGTAATTCCCAGGGATCATATTGATACAAGTCTAAGGTCGGCATAATCTTATCGAAGTTTAGAGCGTGGCCGGGTTGTATCCTTTTCTTCAGATAAAAGCTCAGCAGCTCCTCTTCTGTAGGATAGAATCTGAAGCCTGGAAGGTCCATTAACTTTTCTTCGGCCAGCACCCCATTGCTCCATATTTTATCCGGCATGGCCATTTGAATAACCACTCATATAAATTGCCTCACTCCACGACATCTATATATGCATACAAAGAACTGTATGCAAGTGCCTGTAGAGAAGTTAAAAACGTTTTAAAGAATTGAGGCATGAGGAAATGCAAGGATCAGAACGAGAGAATGGTCCACACGCAATGGTGGCAGTAAATTCTATTGAAATTCCATGTCCTTGGCCGCACTTCGTCAACGTTGGGAGGGTTGTAGGATCCTAGATCACAGCGCGTAGCCCTAAATTCGAAATTCCTTATCACATCTTGAAATTTTCGATGAAGATGCATGGCATCTTTCCGTTCGATGATAAACGATCTTATTATACCTGCCCTCCGGCAGATATTTCGTACATCCATAGTCAATCTCCTTGACATTGAATTAGTTATCTAAATAAAGTAGAAATTCAATTATATTAAAAAGAATATTTATTTACAATCTCAATGGCTAGTGATATGACCTATACTTTGACTATTTGAAATGTTATCCTTGGCGGGCATGGATTAAAAATATTAATTACTATACGAATAAAATCAGATTCATTGATTCAGGTTGCTATCAATCTCACCTTCCATTTCATTTTACCATTGTTCATTGTTTGATTCCAACATAAATTATATACTATTGTTTGATTTAAACATAAATTATATTTTTTATGCATTAAGTATGCATTTGAAAAATTAGAGAAACCAATACTATGATGTTTTAAGATTGATTGAGGTTGCTATCAATCTCACCTTCGATTTCATTTTACCATTGTTCATTGTTGGATTCCAACATAAATTATATACTATTGTTTGATTTAAACATAAATTATATTTTTTTTATGCATTAAGTATGCATTTGAAAAATTAGAGAAACCAATACTATGGTATTTTAAGATTGATTCAGGTTGTTATCAATCTCATCTTCGATCTCATTTTACCATTGTTCATTGTTTGATTCCAACATAAATTATATACTATTATTTGATTTAAATATAAATTATATTTTTTTATGCATTAAGTATGTATTTAGAAAATTAGAGAAACCAATACTATGGTATTTTAAGATTTATGTAGTAGTTGTTTAGATTAAAGAATGTCATTCTCCTATATTAATCCATATAAAAGAAAAAAAAAGTAGCTTTGTGCATATATTCAACTTATTTAAGAATTATATTTTAAAACTAAATAATGTGTATATATTTAAATATGTGATAATTGCTTGATCAAATTTTATATATATATAGGTAAAGGCTTAGAAAATGATAACATAGTTTACATTTTTTTTTTCAATATAAGGATAACCATTAATATTACAATATGATTAATTTAATTTTAAAAAATAGATTTTTTTTTTCTCTTCAAATAAAAAATATTATTTATTTTAACTTGTTAATATAAAAAAGTTAATCCATTAATAACTTTTAATTGATATATAACCTTATCCTTCAAATTTAATTTCTTATTACTTTCGAGAGCCTTAAATACATCAAAAAAAATATATATATATATATATATATATATATATATATATATATATATAATACAAAATTATCATATATATTTTGTCGACAAAAGTCTCCCAAATGACACTTCACTACTCGTGAATGTGTAAAATGAGTACGTGGATAGTTGACTTAATTGCCTCGCAACCATTATTAAGAACAATTGATCTACAATTTATATATTGAAAAGATTTTCCCTCTAGTTGGTCATCTAGAGTAGAATAAGTTGGATAAAGTAATAAGATTCATTCTTATTGAAACTTATAGTATGACAAGGGTGGAATTTGAACTATTAGTTATTAGTTAATGTTTGTTGTAATTTAATTTTTAATAATTCAATTAAATATTAATTATTAATATAAGAATGGAATTAAAATAGAAAAGATTGATTTTATAATAAAAATAATGCAAATATATAGTTATACAAAATATAGAAATCATTTAAAATGAATATTGTTCCATCTAATATACATTTATTCCATAAACCCATAAATATATGTTAAACTCTATTTTCAAGTTGAAGCATACATATATGTTAAACTCTATTTTCAAGTTGTTTTAATATGTTTTATGTTTCAAATGTAAGATATTTTTCAAATTAATTACAATAAAGAATAAGTGTTATATTAAAAATTTTGACTAAAATTTATAAAATACATGTTTCTTATTTAAAATATGTTTACTTCATTATTTACCATTATGGTTGGAATGGATTTTTAGAGAGAGTAGATTGATTATTAAAGTAAACAAAAGGCACAAAATGTGTCTTAATTCACTTTATATTTTTAAGATCTTATATAGTTGGGATCAGGTAACTCATTTAGAAGAAAAATTTATGCACTTTATTTGGAGGGAGGAAAGGATTTCTATCGTTTATTTGGAGAGAGGAGAGCTTAAACCTGCTATTTATGCCCTGTATCATTTTAAGTTTAATATTGTATAACCCCTGCACCTTTGAGAATCCAACTCCATAAACATTTTCCCAACCCAAATATATAAAACTATTTTCTTGTGATCATATATCAACTAAAAAACAACGTATAACAAAGATATATTTTGGACAATATTAGGAGCATAGTTATAATAGTATGAAAAGTTTATGCTTAGACAAGTGTGGTCTAATAGCGCACAATGAGGTGAGAAAGCTTGTATTAATAATAAAACCCTTGGATATAATTATTCTTTATTTTTTGTGATTATTTTAATTGAATTAAAATGGAAAATGTTGTAACAATTGAGAATGGTGATGATATTATGAGACTTCTTGAAATAGTAAGAATGCAAGAAAATTCATCTACATGTGTGCCTATGAGTTTAGATAATCCCCACCCACCATAGCCTTAGTTTCCCACAAGAAGAGGGGAGAGACCCTTATACCAAGAGCATAGGCATCTTGAAAGGTACTCCCTTATGATGTCAATTTGGTCTATTAGATAAGGATTTATATTTAGAGCTATAAAGCTACACAACTCCCAGTCTAATGTTTCACCACTGTTAAGATTTTATTATGCCACCAAAACATCAAAATGAAAACGCTAATTTTTTCATAGTCTAGTTTGGTATTTTACTAAAATACATCTCCATGTTTATATGTGTGAGCAATTTTTTTTCTCTATTTTTTTTAAAATTATTTTCCATTTGGATAACACATGCAATGTTATGAATGTATTGCTAGAAACAATATCCACCTAACATACAAGTGAAAGAAATAATGACACTAGAAACAAGACTCAACACAAAAACTCAATTTAAAAGACAGGTTTTCCACTATACAAATGAAAAACATATACTTGACAAATAAAACACTATCTCAAGTTTTTGATACATTTTACATCTCTAATGTTATTTTTATAGTCTTTGCATAGGATCCTTTATGGTATATTTATTTCTTTATGTTTTTTCCATGATTAGAAGTTGTGCATTTGTCCCCTAGAAGTACTACAAAGGGTTATGACATTGACTTTTGATGTATTTCTCAATTTTATATGGTTTTTAAGGATGTAGCACTTACAATTAAAAATAAAATATTAAAATGTGTGAATGGATACATTTTTAAAAATAAGAGATACATTTTACATTTCTAATGTTATTTTTATAGCTTTTGCATACGATATTTTATGGTATATTTATTCTTTATGTTGTTTTCCATGATTAGAAGTTGTGCATTTATCCCCTATCATATCTAGTCCTACAAAGGGTTATGACATTAACTTTTGATGTATTTCTGAATTTTATATGGCTTTTAAAGATGCAATACTTAAATTAAAAGTACATTTTTAAAATATGTGAGTGCATACATTTTTAAAAGTAAGAAATACATGACTTTTGATATATTTTTAGTAGCTAGAATGTTACAAATTGTGAAGAATAAAAAAATGAAAAAAAGAATCTTATACCTTAGGAAGTACATAAACTTAAATTGTAATATTATATACTAATTATGTATAATTATTCTCATTTAAGATGTATTTATTAAATATTTCTAATCACTCTTTTCTATGTGTTCTCTCTCCTTTTCATCATTAATTATATTTTTTTTGAAGAATGCTTCACACATGAGAGATATTCACACTTGACATAGATCACAAAGTTTTCGATTAGAATATTACTAATACAACATAAATAAATAATTGTATACTAGTTCGAGAGTTATTATTATTTTGTTTTATGTAGCAAATAATCGTAAAAACATAGGCAAGTACACTTCTAATAATTTATTAGAACCTTAGTTCCTATGAAAATATGAACCTTTATAATGGATTATGTCACTTGAAGATGATAATTAAAGCTTATATTATTTTCACTTGAACATGATAACTAAAGCTTATATTATTTCATATGTCTTATATAAATTTATGTTAAATGTATGTTAGAGCTATTACCTTGTTCTTGGGTTATACTAAAAGTAATAATGTATATAAAATTTATACTTTAATTGCATGGTTAAACTTGCAAATATATATAATAAAAGAATATATGAATGAAATTATGTAGTGCATTAAATAAAGTCTGCATTCCATGTTAAAATAAAGTTTACATGTTAAAAACAAAAGTATATCAAAATAATTAAAAAATGTAAAATTAATTTTAAAATAAAATTAATTTAATAAAACCATTATATTGGAGCCTACCAAATAGTTAATCAAATTGTTAATAATAAAACTGAGGTGAAACTAAAAATTCCTTAAAATTAATCAAATTTTTAATAACAAAACCAAAGTGAAATCAAAATCTTTTTTAAAAAAATAAGAATTTTTTTTCCTTTGGATTCCATACTTATGAAAATTATTCATCTTCATTCTATCCATCTATGACTTGATATCCATGCAAGTATAAGAATGCTACTTTCCACTGAAAGGGAAAATAAAGACAAACATAAGGTAATTGATACAAACCAATTCCATCTATTCTTCTCTTTATCATGACTGGTGGCACCTAAGATTTAATATGGCTATGAACGCTAAAATGTTATATATCAAGTTCCCACTCAAATTGGACCCATTCCATTTTTTAATCTATTCTTCTCTTTATCATGACTGGTGGCACCTAAGATTTAATATGGCTATGAACGCTAAAATGTTATATATCAAGTTCCCACTCAAATTGTACCCATTCCATTTTTTAATAATTATTAAAACAATTAAAAGATGCTTGGACATGCTCACGGTTCATATATCATACATGATTTTGTGTACTATATGATAGACGCGTCGCAAAAATAGGTCGTCCTCTAAGAATGACAGAAACGAAGGATACATTGATATGTATTATAGTTGCTCCATGCATAAATAGACACTGATAATGACTTATATGTGATTTTTATTATAAAAATCTACTTCAAATAATGTTGAAAAGTATAATAATGAATAATTAAGAGTGTAGTAGGTGTTATAGTCTATAATGGCTAATGTCATGTGTCTAAATAAATACAGTGATGTTATAAAAATGTAAGTCAAATAATGTTGAAAGGTATAATAATGAATAATTAAGAGTGTAGTAGGTGTTATAGTCAATAATGGTTAATGCCACGTGTCTAAATATTACTAAGAAATTGAGTTTTCCCTACAAGTGGAGAAAAACTCATATTTTTTTAGAAACGTCACTTTAAAGATTAAAAACGTCACTCCATTTACAACTCTCCCGTAAAAGAACTCTAGAACCTATGTTTTCTAGTGAGCACACCCATGTTTGGTGTTTGTTCATCACTATTTGTGAAGGAAGTTTGTGGGTCGGGATTTGTTTTGTTTGAAAAGAAACTAGAAATCAATTATTTCTCTTAAGATCCTCTAAGCCCTATTGAGAAATATGAAGGCCAAATTTGTATCTTTTAATAGACAATTCTTAGCATCTTGAAGTGGCAAGATTTCCAGCTAAGAAATAAACCTCAAAAGATAATAATCTTGATATCAAAAGAATACTAAGGAAAACTTCAAGTCAATTAGAAGACATGAAAAAATCAATAAATTACTTGAATATACATATGGAAAAGAATAAATCTAGGTAGGAAATTATGGAAACCAAGATTAGAGATCTAAATTTAAAATATGATCAATTGACCTTTCATGCTTCTAACATGCATTATAACGTCAAGCTAGGGTTTGCATGAAGCTCCCAATCTATGGCATGCTTTTTGAGTGTCTCCACAACTTCAATGGAAGAGGATGCAGTTGCAGAAGACATGGTTCAAAAAACAATGATATCGCTCAATGAACGACATAAAGAACAACAAAAGCATGGATAGATGAAATAAAATGTGTGAATGGTTAGAGTCCCATAATGGACACAAATTTGTCTCTTAAATTTCCATATGTAATTGACATGTATTTTGTTATTTAGACATTAAATTTGAGAGTATAAATTTTGATATGATAAGTAGCATATGATCCACAAGAAAGCAATATCTCTAATGACATGTTCTTAAATTTTTGGAAATCTATGTAAATAATTTTTGTAAAAGTGTCAAATTATTTGTACTATTTTTTATGTATAGATTTCCACTATCCTCTTTCTAAATACAAATGCGAGTGAAGATTTTTTTAATTAGTTAAATATTTTTCAATCTATATTTAGTTTTAATGATCTAGAACCATATTTCGACATTTTACCATGACGCATTTTATTTATTTTGGTGGTGAATGAAGTGAAGTGAGTTAATACGTGGAAAAATGTAATTTTTTTGGAATCTTCATTTTCAATAATAATTTATTTCTTGCCAAACTTTTAATTTATTTATTATTTATAAATGCTTTTTTTTAAATGTAAAGTTTTACAATTATTAATAATTATGGAAGATATTGATCCTAGAGGAACTTAGGAACTAGGCTATGAATGTGTAGAGTATGTTTCTGCACACGCCCATGCCATTGAGCACAAGTGTGCTGGTACAAAAGCAAATAAACTTTCTTTTTGGATTCTTTTTACTCAATCAGACATGCAAACAAAATAGTACTTGAAAGAATAAATAATATTTTATATTGAATTCGAAAATATTATAGGAGAGACACACTTGAACTTTCGCAATGGAAGAGGCCCATGTAGCTATCCGAGGGAGGATTCTTTGGTTCTCCTAACGTCCTTCTAATTCTTCGGCCACACGTCATAGGAATGGGATCTCCAAGAGGTGATAGGGAAGTGGGAAAGGTCACTTCGATCTAGGCGAAAATCCGTCAGAGTGAGAACTTAAGCAAATGGAATTGAATTGTGTGTGGAATGAGGGACCTACTTGTCTCTTTTATAGTTGATGATGAGGATCTACTGTTGTGTTTTGGGCGCTAGACTCATTAGCCACATGGGGACTTGTTTCAGATTCATCTTTTTTTTGTCGGACACGAAGAAGAGGTAGGTGAAAAATAATCTGATGTTTGGGTCACACTTTTTTTGGGTTTTTGTGCAACTTAGGTCACTCAAATCAAAGGATCATGAGCGAACTGGTTCGCTCTTATCAAGTGATTAAGAGAACCCTGACTCATAAGTGATTTTTTGAAGCTTTCCTTTCATTTTTGGGCTTTTAGATTGATTTTCCAAGGTCAAATGTACATGAATGAGGTGGCATGATGACATATGAAGATGATTCTACCGATGACATGTCACGTGAGCACATTTTGGTTGTTAACAAAATGGGATCTTGTAATAGGTACAAACAATTAGGCTAATGCTTAATCCCTTCTTTAAAGGCTTATAATCCTTGACTCAAATAATGTATGGTGAATGTATCTCATAGTCACTGAGGGTTTTGCTATAATCACAAAGCTATTGAAAATAATGCATTACTCATATAAGGGCACTCTATCTCATCTAATAGCCAAGATCAAACAAAAGAATCATATTTTTTAGGATACTATATTCTACCATGTCTTCAGAGAAGTCAATTTCCAAGAATATATTAAAGCGATTCATATCCCAAAGATAAATGGAGGAATTTTGAAAAAGAAGGTGGAGGTTTCATTCCACTCTATCTCCTAAGCCATTGTTCGTAGCCATGGATTATATGATGTATTGCATTTCAATGAGAATACCATGCAAGCAACCACGTAGAATGCCATTCAAAACCTTTCAATGTTCTTGTAGTAGCATGTTTAAAGTGCAGTGCATTAATATTTTGAAACTATAAGTGTTTGTTCCTAGATTCCAAGTGGGATTATGTTGTTTAAAATGAGTGTTGGAGGGATGGCTAGTGTCATAACCCCAAAGCTTTGATGTTGTAGGATTTCCAAAACTTGAAAATCATGCATGACCACCCGAATTTCTTCCTAAGGACTTGGTCACCCAAGATTACTCTTCAATGGACTACGCCTCTTCACTCACGACATGCCCATACCTTCTATTGATGGGATACCTGTAGCTTGAGCAAACCATTCCCAAGAACCTTGCTAACCTGTACTTGGAATTAGATTGTTATGTGTGTGATCTTACTTATACAATTTAATAAATAAAAAAGAGAACAAATCACAACACAAGATATTGGGTGAGTGCCCAAAGGAGGCACTTGTCAAGTCTTTATTAAGTGAACAAGTTAGAACATGTGTTCTAGTCAATGGTTGGAACCTCAAATACAAAGGGGGTGTGGTCTTCATCCATCCACTCAAAATACAAATAGAAACACTCCTTGGGTACTCCATCCCAAAATATCTTGGGTTGTTTGTTATTTCCTCTGTCTCTCCCTAAGCCTAATGACATAACTTGTCTTTCACTTGTGTTCTCTACCTCAACACTTCTTCCTTTTTTGGATGGTCCCTTCCTTAAATCCCTTCTTAGGTGATTATATCCTTGGATTTTTTGATACCTTGTCCTCGAGTTTTTCCTTCTAATATATATGAGAAGTCTAGATCATATGTGGGTGCCCAACAAAGGGATAACTTATTTGGGAAGGCCCAAGAAATTTTTTTGGGGCTATGTTTAGAAAATTGTATTTTGATATGGGATAATATAACAAGAAGAGGTTGTCCTGGCACAAACTGGTGCATCCTTTGTTATTCTGAGAGTGAGTCACTTTATCATCTATTTGTATAATGTTCCTTTTGGAAAATTATTTGGAAGGAAATCATAGATGATCTTTAGATCTCATTTTAATGGGGATCCTCTACAACTGAGGTAAATCTTGGAAATTGGCTAAAAAATGTTCATAAACACATTAAGCTACCAGTCTATATATGTTGGGAACTATGCTATTTTTTAAGATAAACCACAAAATGAGTCTACTACCAGCAGTAAAATCGTGGGTGTATATAGAGAATTCTATAAGTAAGAAAAGTCCAGAAATCAAAGCTTGCTCAATGTTTCTACTCTTTCAATTGAGTCTGGTGGGGTACATTGATGGGAAGCTATCAGGTCCCCATTTTGATATCACCATGGAGAAACCACTATCCGATTAGATTCCCATTCGTTCAACTAGAAATTGATTAATTAATTAATTAGGGAATTAATTTTGGCCTATAGTTAACTTGTGTAATTAAATCAAATCATGAAAGGGTGATGTAGGACCATAATTTTGAATATTTAATTTTCTAATATTTGTTTATGAGTTGGAATTGATGTAGGTGGATCAAGAGGGCACATAGGAAGATGGATAAGACATATGATTTGTCTCCCTCAAGAAATATGGAGAAAAACAATTAAAAATTTAGAAGAGCAGTTAAAAAGTAGGAAAAGCATCTGAAAAGTGGAAAGGTAGCAGAAAATTGGAAAGGCAACAGTAAAGTGGAAAGGTAGAAGCTTCCATATTTTTCTAATAAAGGAAGAGAAAGGATTAGTACCTTTCAAGAAATCAAGCAAGGAATATAGGAAATATTTTCCTAATTTTGAATTAGAAAGGGGGGGCTAACTTCTATTCTCTCATGCAAATAATATTAATTATTATTTTGTTGATATTTTCATGAGAAAAATCTATAAGGAAGAAAAGGTAATTGAAGATTTATAAAAGAGGTATGAGCACCCCAATTCACATATTTTTCCATTGTTTTCATTTGTGTTGAGGATCTATGCGCTTCTCTAGACTTGGGAGATGTGCCCCTTGTCACTAGTTGGGAGATGTGCCCCTTGTCACTAATTGGGAGATGTGCCCCTTATGTCCATTGTGACTAGTTGAGAAATCAACAAGTGAGTGAGGAATTGGACATCCAATTTTTCTCATAGATCATATTGAGGTAGATACAATATAATCATAATGTTCCAGTACCATTCGAGATCCATTTAGTGAGCTAGAGCTAGAAGGATCCTATTTCAGTGAGATTTCGACAATTATTCTAGCATTAGACTAAGTGAACGATGGGTTGCAGCCTAGTGGGATATGATGGATGTTACTACAACAATGTAATGTATTTGCTGACATCTCCATCATCATAATAAATATTTTTGTTTCTTCTACTTCTATTTTCCTATATTCTCAGTCTCTTAATTCTCCTATGTGCAATTTACATGCTAATAATTGACATGTCTTAATGTTGGCTTAATATACCTTTCAAATGTGCTTCCAGTTATCAATATAAAGGTATTTCCTGTAAATATAGATGTGGTTGGATCTTATCCATGAATCAGAACTAAAATTTGTAAGGCTATGGTAGTAATTGGACTTGCTTGGAAACCAGGGTATATAAAACTAATGCTAAATTTAACACATATTAAGCTGGGCTATAATTACCCATCCCAAGTGCTTTCTGAAATCAGTATGAGGGATGTATTATCTAATTTTAATGTTTTTGGTCCCATCCCAAGCATCATACTTGAAATCTGTGACAATCTTGTACCAATCAAAATTGTTTGGAATTTTCCAATTCCCTATACCTAGAGTTCGAACTTTCACCTAGTCTCTAAATCTTGCAATTTAACTCCTAATCCTTGATCCTAGTGTCTTCCATAGTAGTTTGGGTTTTTTACAGTCAATCTGCTTCCAGTATTTCACTAGAAGCAAAAGAGTTCCATATAATTCCTGGGGAAATTTCCTCCGGTCATTTGGGTCTACCTAAATGGTCTACCCAAGTGTGAAGTACCCCGAAATGTGCAAGATGTCGAAGTAAATTCTTCTGGTATGACCTTATCGGAGTCATTATGGGTTATGAAACATATCCATTGTGTCATATCATAAAATATTTGGGGTTTGGTGTCATTTGGAGTGAGTTGGAAACATGTAGATTTGGTTTGTAAAAACTAGAATTTGCACCTAGTTTTAATTTTTCATGTAATTGAGTTAATATCTCCATAAATAATATTGTGGATATTATAGTGGTGTGAGAGCATGGTTCTATGTGCCTATGAATTGTAAACCTTCAGTTGAAAAATAATGGTAGACATGTCTTTGCTTGGTGATGATGATTGGGAAATGGATGAGGAAGAAGATATCGCCTACATAGATGAACGCTTTCCTATTTTGCACGAGTATGATAATTTCACATGTAACATTACATACAGATAAGACATTCCGATACTCCAATGGTTAAGAAATATTTGGAAAAGATGATAGAAGTGTGTGGAGACATGCCCTGCTGCTACCATGAGTACCTAACATTGGGAAAGGAGATTTGTGCAACCATGACCTTCAAGGATTATATCTATCTTGGCTATGGAATTTGGCCCAAGGATGTAGATGAGGAATCATTGAAGAGAAACAAACCATTGAAAGAAGAACAAACACCTAAGGAGGAGCATAATCCACCACATGAAGATTTCCAAATAGAGGAAGAATGAGGAGAAGTAGAGCTAGAAGACCCTAAAGTAGATCCTACACCCATTTTTATGGAAGATATAATACAAAGGTATGACCATAATTATGATTTTTGTAGTAGTCAAATTCCTTTGTTTTATCATAAGATAGTAGCCACTTGTGGAGAGAAGGTTTGCATGGTAGAATCTCCCAATGTTCAGATTCAAAATATTGGTGACAAAGATGATTTCAGTGAGAGGGATGAATTGATAGAGGGGAGTCTACATGACTCACATGAGTTGAATGAACATATGGAAGCATACACAATGTTGAGAGGATGCCATTGTATGACTCTTAGAGCCAAATCTTAGTCTAAGAAGAGAAGGTATTGTAGGTATTTTCAAGAATCGATGGTGCACATAAATTTGTTGAAGACCTTATATGGAGGACCCAGTTGGAGGAGAGGCATAGAGGCTTGGTTGAAAGTGTCTCTAGTACAGAATTGCACATCATACACGAAGAAATGGTGAGAATAAAATTAGATTAATTGCATCTCTTAATAGATAGACATCATCCTCTCAAAATTGTAGAAGACAAGGCCATGCAGGTAGAGAATCTATGTATGGAGTTGGGAGGATCACATGCTTCCTCTTGCACCACAACCAATCACATATATATGGCTGGTGACACTCATACCTTGAAGGAAGAACCTCATGCGAGCATTCAACATGAGGAAAATTCAAATTTGCAAGTTCCTATGAAGATCAAAGATGTAGAAGAGGTTGGACCAACCCCTATCTTGCTTCAAGAGGATGGTTAGGAGGTCTTAGATATGGGAGAGATAGTTGAGACCATGCAATTCGAATAAGAAATCAAAGGTGATCATATATTAATGGTTTGGATAGATGAATACATCACCAAAATGAAGGATCAAGGATGCTTGACATTCAAGCCTTGAATGAGAAACCTCATGAGCTACCTATATGGGAGAAAGAATTCTCTCTAGAGAAGGTGGCTGATGGCATTCCATATGGATAAACAAAAAAAGTGCGTATTCATCCATTGGTTGGGTGGATAGAGGCATCATGGAAATGAAGAATCTGGGAGGTAAAGGCTTCCTTTGTTTTTGCAATTAAATTTTTGGTATAATTGACATTTTCTTGACATGTGAGTAGCCGCAAATATTTATTTTGCAACCATTAAATACCTTCAGTACACATGCACATGAGGATTGGGTGTGCAATTATATGGAAAGAGTTTTCAGAAGCATTGGAAGTGATGGGATTCCAACGTGGCTATGGCATCTTGGCATCCTTTGGAATGCCAATTTGTTCCAAATGACTAAGATGTCAAGTGGAATGATGCATAAACCATGGGATTTTGACATTCCATGGAGTGAGAGAGTCTTCCTGATGGAATTTGAGTTTGGGAGAATGCAAAATGTTCAGTGGGATCCATGAGGGAAAGAAATCCTTTATTTCCATAAGTTTGTCCATGTAGAGTTGTGGTGTAGTTTCCTACATGGAAAACCATATTGTGGATGGAATTACTGTGTTCCTACTTGGTATTTTGGGAGTCTTCATGAAGATATTGGTGTAGACACTAAGTAGTGTAGAGGAGGAAGTAGGAGACACTTCTTCAATTTGAGATTCATTTGGGACCTAGGAATCATTCATGGTCTCACTATTTCAGCTGGGAGATACATGTAGTAGTATGTGGGACAATGAAATATCTTGAGAAGAAAGAGGTTCGTGAGGTTGAGAACCTTTGCAATATTGATCTATACCCTTATCATCACCATTCAGTTTGCTTGGAGAAAGAAGTTATGCATAATACATCTCCTTGTGTCCAATGTGACTATTCTGGAGTTCCATGCATCAGCATTGGCTTTGCTAATGCACCTATGACTTCATCATCATACATGAGCATAGCATACACCAACCAATTTGGTAATATTGTATTTGTTCCATTTGATGACATTTTGGTTAATTGTAGGATGTGGGAGAAACATTCTGCTAGTTTGGGAAGTTGTATTAAGTACGTCGGTAGAGCAACATTGCACGTTAATTTCTTTGAATGTGAATTTGGAAGGATTGAGATGATATATCTTGAATCTATGATTGAGCAAGGTGAATTTGGTGCCCACATGAAGGAAATTCAGCCTGCCATTTTTGGTCCAATTCCATGGATGTGAATAAGTTGGAGAACGGTGCACCATGAAGAAAACCCTTCCCATCCATAACAAATATAGCTATCCAAGTAAGGAGAGGAGTTTCCTATTGGGATCAAAACTCCAAAAAGAGTTTCAAGAGAATGATTCATACATGTACAATGTATGCATCAACAGGCTTCAGTCCACCATTTGTTCTTAAAGGTGATGCTTCCAAATAAGTCATTATAAGGGTCTTGTTGTAGGATGATCACCCTGGAAGTTTGGAGATTCATAGAAGGGTGATTGAGAGATTTTCATGGAATTGATTCAATGGAGAAGGATTGGAGTAGTAAGGGGTAATCTATGATGGAGATGAGGTTCAAGTGGATTTCGAAGAAGCCTTACAAAAGTATTATGGAAAACGTTTACAAGTTCTTTAGCGTCCATATTTTCACTTTCTTAAGGACAAGCAATTTTGGGAGGGGAGGATTGTCATGTCCCAATTTTAATAGCACCATGGAGAAACAACTAGCCCATTAGATTCCCATGGACTCAAGTGGAAATTAATTAATTAATCACATAATTAATTTGGCCCTATAGGCCTATAGTTACCTTATGTAATTAAATCAAATCATGAAAGGGTGATGTAGGACCACAAATTTGAATATTTAATTTTTTAATATTTTTTTATGAGTTGTAATTTATCTAGGTGGATGAAGACGGAGCATAGTAAAATGGATAAGACATATGAGTTTTCTCCCTCAAGAAATATAGAGAAAAGGAGCTATAAATATGGAAAAGCAGTTAAAAAGCAGGAAACGCAGCTAAAAAGTGGAAATGAAACAGAAATGTGGAAAGGAAAAAGCTTCCATATTTTGTTAATAAAGGTAGAGAAATGATTGGTAACTATCATGAAAGAAAGCAAGGAATCTAAGAAATATTTTCCTAATTTCGAATTAGAAAGGGGGGCTAACTTCTATTCTCTCATGAAAATAATATTAATTATTATTTTATTGATATTTTCATGAGAAAACTCTATAAGGAAAGAAACGGAAAATCAAGAGTTATAAAATAAGTATGAGCACCCCAGTTCACATATTTTTCCATTTTGTTCATTTGTGTTGAGGAGCTCTGCGCTTTTCTAGACTTGGGAGATGTTGCCCTTGTCACTAGTTGGGAGATGTGTCCCTTCTGTCCATTGTAGATAGTTGAGAAATCAGCTAGTGAGTGAGGATTTGGACATCCAGTTCCTCTCATAGAGAATTGTAGTATATATAGTAGAACGACAATGTTCATGTACCATTCGATATTCAGTTAGTGAGCTAGAGCTAGTAGGATCCTATTTCAGTGAGATTTCAACAAATGTTGTAGGAGTAGACTAAGAGAATGGTGGGTTGTGCTCTAGTACGATATGGTGGCTGTTCCTACAACAATTTAATGTATTTTTAGAACTCTTCATCAAAATAATACATATTTCTATTTCTCATACTTCTATTTCCCTCTATTCTCGGTCTCTTATTTCTCCTATGTGCAATTTACATGCTAATAATTGACATATATGAATGTTGGATTAATATACCTGTCAAATTTGCTTCCAGTTATCAATATAAAGGTATTTGTAGTCAATATATATGTGGTTGGATTTGATCCATGCATCAAAACTAAAAATCTTAAGGCTCTGGTTCCAATTGGACTTGCTTGGAAATCAAGGTGCATAAAACTAAGGTTAAATTTGACACATCTTAAGTTGGGTTGTACTTACCCAACCCAAGTGCTTTTAAGAAATCAGTCTAATGGATGTGTTAGATAATTTGAATATGTTTTTTACCATCCAAATCATCAGACCTTAAATTCATGACCATATTGTGCCATTCGAAATTGTTGGAATTTGCCAATTTCCTCCACCCTAAGTTCGAACTTTCACCTAGTCTCTAAATCTTGCAATTTAATTCCTAATCCATGAGACCAATGTCATCCATAGTGGTTTGGGGTTGTTATAGTCAAGCTACTTCTAGTATTGAACCAAAAGCATAAGAGTTCCACATAATTCCCGGGGAAATTGCCTCGAGTCATTTGGGTCTACCCAAATGGTCTACCCAGGTGTGAAGTACGCTGAAATGTGAAAACTGTCAAAGTAAAACCTTCTGGTCCAACCTTATATGAGTCTTTGTACTTTCTGAAACATATCCATTATTTCATATCCGAAAATAGTTTGGGTTTAGTGCCATTTGGAGTTAGTTGGAAACAAGTAGTTTTGGTTTGTAAAAACTAGAATTTGGACATAGTTTCAATTTTTTTGATTTAGATCTCTATGATTGAGTTAGTATCTCCATTAATCATATTGGGGATATTACAGAAGATCAATAGGGTCTTTTTGGTGGGGGGAGGTTTCTAAAATTAAATTCAAGGATATAATACAAAATCTCGATGGGTTGGGATTGAGGACTAATATTAGAGCATAATTGTTAGCCCTATGGAGCTTACTATATTTTTCTACTAAAATTGGTATTGTTTCATTACAGGTATTTGGTGATTCCAAAGTAATTAGGGATTACGAAAATGGTATTGCAAGAGTGTAGGTTATCACTTTGGAACATTGGTGTCAAATGATTATTACTATGCTTTCTTCCTTCTCCAAGGTCTCTTTCAAACATATATACATGGAACTGAATTATGTAGCTGATGGACTTTCTAAGAAGGAAATTGGAGGTCCTGAAGCTACATTAAAATTTGAAGAATACAAGGATTAAATCCTTGTTAAGAATGGTATAGTTAATATATATTAATAGGTGGTACTACATTTTGGATGACTGGATAACTTAAGCTTACAAAGAAAAAAAAATTGTTTTGTATGGATAGTTGTATAGAAATTGTTTTATTGTTGTACTTTTTTTGACAAATCTTCATCTAAAGAGGATAAATTCAAACATTAGAAGCAGCCATGCCTATTACTTGAAGTGGAAACTTATTTTTTTCGATGAATAAGACATTTTGAATATGCTTTCTTTGATTTCAATGAAATAACAAGATGCAAGTTTTTCTTGAAGTGGAAACTTATTTTTTTCGATGAATAAGGCATTTTGAAGGTGCTTTCTTTGATTTCAATGAAATAACAAGGAGCAAGTTTTTCTTGGTGAAAAAGATTTATGTTGACCTTATTTATAATTAGTCTCTAAATATAATAAAAGATATTAAACTTAATATTTTCCCATTATAATATTATATAATGCTTGTAACATGTTTTGGGTGTCATATGAAATGCTTGGTTTGAAGCCATCTTTAGCATGCAGGGATCTCTTAGCCGTGATGGAGATGGATGAGACATTGAATCCACATGCGAAGTTGTATATTATGCTTCAAAAGCAATATTGTTATTGATGGTCTCTCTTCTTTACACACACTAACAAACATGGACAATCTTCTTTAGTATATTATTGTCGATATGTTGTAGCATATTTAGATGGTTCATGTACAAACAAAAGAAATCCACAATCACCTAACTGTATGTTGGCAGAAATGTGTTGACATGATTCAAGGTGTATGGCATCATCATTATTTCAAAATTGCTTTGTACGAGGGATTTTAAATTAAGGAAATGGATGCTATTAGTATCGTTGTCAAAATAAAACATTAGAGGTTGTTGTTGATGGTATATGAATATATTTTACTAAATCTAATGGAGCAATTGTCTTTTTAAGCTTTAGTGATGAATTAGTCTATCTTTTTTTAACATTGAGCAATTGTGTTTTTAAGCTTTAGTGATGAATTAGTCTATATTTTTTTATCATAAATGTTGTGATGATAAACCATTGGAATTACTTGGTCCATGCCTTAATTCATGTAATTTGAATAAAGAATGAGAAGAGAGGAAGTTCCATTGTTTCTTTGGATTTATTGGTGATTACTACAGTACAAGAACTTTCCCTACTTATTATAATTGTCATGGTACAACAAACACAAGCAAAGTATGTGAATGTGAACTAGGTTATACTATGTTAGAGTATGCAACTGCTAGTTGTGATGAGAAATGTAGCCTACATGGTGGAGTTTGTGATATAATGATGTTTCTGAGTTTTGGTTCTCATATTATGAAAGGTGTACATGCCAAAACAATAGCGTTCTTTTTTCAAGTATGTCAATGTGTGTAGATGTTTAGGAAATTTTAATTCCAGCTTGTCCTTGCCAGAAATATATACACCATATGTGGACAACGAAAACATGCCAATAGGGAATATATGAGTGTTCTTCCTACACTCAAAGGAAATGGACGGAAATATACTAGGGACCATATTTATTTTAATCTTGGAAGGGGGTATGCCATACCCTTCTTTGGAAATCATACCTGGCGATTTAACATTTAATGGCATTACTTGCATGTAATCATCAATCAACAATAACTTCAAAAAAAATTATGGGACAGTTTTGGCATGTTTTTGAAAGTCCTAGTAAGAAAGATCAAATGATTAAATTCAAGTTTCATGTCATCAATATGTCATAGTGACTTAGAATTAATGTTGAGTATCCATGAAAACATAATTAGGGGAAAAGTTCAGTTTTATGCCCTTCTGAAAGGTGTAATAGTTGACATGCATGCAAAATGTGGGAGCATAAAGAAATCAAGTGACGTGTTTTTACATAATGCAACAGTATAATTTAGTCTCATGGTATGCCACGGTTATAAGGTGTACCAGTTATGTAAATATGATGAAAACAATACAAATACCCATTGTCTCTATAGTCTATAATCTTTCATCGATTAATTATTTGAGCATTCTAGAGTTATCTCCTTGATGTGTATTTATTTATCATAGTAGTGAGCCGAGTTTTCTTTGCAGAATAGAAGCATTGGTTCGAGAGTTCTTAAGAATAGTATTGGTTTATTCCCTCTAAGAACTGAAAGGTTTGCACATTGTTTTATTCCCTCTAAGAACTGAAAGGTTTTCACATTGGTTTATTCCCTCTAAGAACTGAAAGGTTTGATGTGTAGGCACTGAATACAATGCATATTGTGTTTCAGATGGTTTAGAGTTTGAAAATTTTAAATCATGGTATTATGTTTGTAATTTTGACACCGAAAACCAATATCCAATCTTAAGTGATTTGGATGGGTATTTTGTGTCTAGTTTTGACACTCAAACCTACTCTTTGATATATATTGCTATTGGAGGAAAAACCAAGTGCATATTGGTAGAATGAATATTTTTTTTGGGTTTTAATTGTTTCCTTTACCTATAGGCACATTTTAATTGTAGAGGAATTAAGAGGATGTATCAGTAACATTGATTTTTTTCCTTGTTTTTTCCTTGCACCTGACAGGGGGGTAAATGATTGATTAACAATGGACTTCAAGTTTTAAACCCTTATAAATAATATATATTTCTCACTAAGAAAACTTATATAGAGGGGAAATAAACAAGCTTAAACCAGAACCAAAACTAGCACCAACAACCAGATCCTCAAGCTCGAACCACTATGAGAGTCGAAGTTGCAGCCAAGAGATAAAGATAAATCCATGTTCCAAAGTATCTACCTGGATTGTGGTCATAGTAAAAACACCGCTTGGTTTGTGGTCATCCAAAACCGCCATTTACTATAATTCATCAAATTCTACTAACCAAGTTTGTGGTCATCCTAAACCGCCATCTATCATTGGTTTGTGGTCATCCTAAACCACCCACTTAGCAGAATGAATCATCTTTCTCTAAGTAGGTTTGTGGTCATCCAAAACCACCCATTTTGTAGAAGACATCAACTTCTACTAGCTAGGCTTCTAGTCATCCTAAACCACCTTCTACTAGGTTTATGGTCATCCTAAAACCACCACTTGGTTTGTGGTCATCCAAAATCGCCCATTTAATAGAAGACACTAGCTTCTTCTAACCAGGTTCATGGTCATCCTAAACCACTATCTGCCATTGTTTTTTGGTCATTTAAAACCACCCATTTAATAGAAGACATCAATTTCTTCTAACCATTTTTGTTGTCATCCTAAACCACCATATACCATTGGTTTGTGGTCATTCAAAACCACCCATTTAGTTGAAGATATAATCTTCTGTTAACCAGATTTGTGGCCATATTGAATCACCATCTACTTGGTTTGTGATCATCCGAAAACCACCACTTGTTTTGTGGTCATCCAAAACTAACAATTCATAAAGCATTTAAACACTTAGTAAAATACATTAGCTTCCGCTAACTTACTTGGCACATGGTCAGATTGTGATGTAGGAAATGTTTAGCCTTGGGCAGCTGATCACTTCAATATTTTAGCTTCCTTTTACAAATATTATTGGACTCAAAGGCGCCACTTTGGATTACGGGCGGGATGTTGGAAACCTAATCCTTTATGGTTATGGTAAAAGGTATACTATATTTACTAATCACATTCCCATGTGAATAGGAAGTCATGAGAAGTCTAAGGGTCAAATTGGAATATGAAACCAAGTGTCCTATTTGTTGTATTTATATGTGTATCATCTAAATGAAAAATGACCATTCACACTTAAATGTTTATTGAGTGTTTCAAGAGTCATGGAGTAAGACCTAAAGCTATTTTTATTGTTGAAGATTTTGTATTCCTGATAAGGAAACATGTTAATGACCCAACAATAAGAGTGGAAATATGACTCCTTATCGACCACCAATAAGCTATTTAAGGTGACATGGTTTGAATCTCTTGAATAATGGTGATGATTCAATTGGCATTTACATATTGTAGTTAATAATATTTTTTCTCATTACCAAGTTGAAAATTGAGTTATAATAAATTTTGTCCTTTGAAAAAAATGAAGAAGATTCGTTTATTTACATCGAGACCCCTACTCCTATGATATATATATGATCTACATAAGAATGTGGGTATTCATATAACTTCCAATCAATGATATGATTCATCATAGAGCTAACTAGAAATCAAATAAAAGAATTCCCATTCCTTCCTTGTGAAGACGAGATGAGTATGCATTAAATAATATGTTTTGTGAGTCATAACGAGAATGATCTTCTTTTTACTACAATATATGCTAAATGAAGTTTCTGTGTCCTTTTCCTTTTTATTTTTCGTTTTTTTTCTCTTACAAATGTTTTCTTTATTTTATCTTTTGTAAAGATTAAAATTATTTGTTTTAAATTTTAGTAAAAAACATTTTTTTTATTGAAATGGTATGAAGATGCTTATTTTCCTTGAATTATTCAAAGAAAAAAGGACAATATGATTATGAAAAATATTGATGTCATTAAAAACATTAATATATTTAAATTTAAAAATACATTATAATGTAATAAATAAATAAATGGAAATAAAAATTTAAATATTACAAGGAATTTTTTAAAAGCGATTTGTTTATTATTAGTTTTAAAAAGAAAAATATTGTTAAAATAAAAAATATTTCTTACAAGTTTCAAAGTAAAACAAGGTTCTATATAATTCTTAAAATGTCTTAAAATGTTATGGGATAAAATAATTTGTCATATTTATGATACTAAAAAGGTGGAGGAAAAAATACTCCCTTAAAATGTTACATATGTCCACATTAAATCTCATTTTCAATATATTTGTAAGAATATTGACCTTCCTAGCTATAACTCATAAAAATTATAATGATTTAAAAAAAAATTCTCTTGAATTGTTTGGAAAATAAAGATAAATATTTAATCAAACAAATTAAGTCCATACCTTCAGGATGAAATTTCACGAGAGAAACGTAAAGTTAGGGTTTATAACTCCAAATCTTGGAGAGGGAAGCATGTAGGAGGTGAGGGATTTGCAGGTTTCTCACTTATGCTAACTTTAGATGGAGCTTTAGGTTTTATCAATGCATGAGAATGGAAGATATGGTGGAGGATGTCCAACTGGTTGAATACTACCCAGACAATGTGTAAGAATATATGGATTTTGTATCCCCACTTGGTGTTGCCACCCTTGTTAACATATGTTTACATGCATTGGATGAAGACAAGGTATTCTCACAGGAATTTATTTGTGGGGACAAGACAGTTGGGTCAGGGCATCATTTAGGTGATGTGAACTATTTAGTGGTGAAGGGTTCTCTTTTGGGGGTGGAGGCTTCAATATATTTGGAAAGAAGTCAAGATGGGTTTTTCTTGGGTGTGGCACAAATTCCTAGGTTTGCTCAGAAACTAAGACATGTGTTGATTCTAGTCTGGTCTTAGATTTGATGGATCCAAAAAATATCATTTCTCTTGAAGGGGTTTTGGGGAAGGAAAAGCCCTATATTAGGAAGATAGGTGTAGAGAAAGAGCGTGTCCTAGAAGGGAAGAAGGAGCGGGATGTATGTAGATGCAAATGATAAAGAAAGAGGACAATTCAGTGAGTAGGAAAATGGGGAAATGAGTAGTGAAGATTCAGGGTATGAGGTATCTTTGGTGGTTGGAGAGGATATTGAGGTGAGTCAGATCCCAGATCTGAAAGGAAAAACATTGGTAGGGAATTTTATGGGGAGAAATCTACGGCTTCATAGGTTTCACTCGTGAATGGAGGAACTGTGGGGGCCTGGTTTGTGGTATGTTCCAATAGCTCATATTCTAGTCAGAGGATGGACCTGCTTAATTTTTTGAATGTTGGAGGATGTGGTGTCAGTCCTCAAGGAAATTCGGTTTTGTGTGTGTTCATAGTTGGTTTTAAAACTTGGCATTGAATTTTTGCTGCCAAGGTAGAGTTGATGTCTAATTCTCTGGTATGAATTAAGCTTTCTAGTTTTGCAATAGATTTTTGGACTTAGTCTTCTCTTCTTGCTATTAGGACTAATATTCATAAGGAAATATTGATGGATGCGATATTTAAAGAAGTAGGTTTCAGGGTTGTGGCAAGAATTTTAGTTGAGGTTGATTATGGCAAGGGTTTATATGTCTATAGATATAGTGTGGGGACAACATCGGTATACTCAAGCCTTATATTACAACAATATTCCTTTGAAATATGTGAGGTGACATGAGTACGGGCATGCTATGAAGGATTGCTCAAGGCCTTTAATAAAAAAGTTTGGTAGAGGAAGGAGGCATTATGGAGGGGAAAGGGGATAAGTGTGTTGGAACACAATATACAATCGAACAAGATCCCACGTGAGTTCTCATTTTTTTGGAGGTCTCATTTAATATCTATTTTACCTCCATTTTGAAAAGTGCTCATACAAGAATCACCCAATTTTTTTTTGAGGGGGAGAGGGAGGGGGATAAACTTACAATTTTCGGAGATCCACAGGTGGTCTCATTGCAATTGCAACCCTAAATCAACCGCTAGATTGAAAAATGGACCTCCTCGAATCACCCTCGTTTTTATTCGAGGTTAAAATTTAAAAAATAATCCATTTAAAAGAACAAAATTCAAAAAAGGTGAAAATTCAAAAATTAAAAATTAAAAAAAAAGCATTTAAAAAAAATAAATTAAACAAAATTTCCCAAAAAATTTAGAATAGTATACAATTTATGAATAAAAAATTATAAAAAAAATTGTAATTTTTTTTTCGAAAAAAACAAATTTGTAACAAAATTCAAAATTTTTAAAAACTTTTAACATTTAGAAAAAATAGTTGGAAAAAACTACAATTAAAAAAAAATGAAAAGAGAATTTTAAAATTTTATTGGAAAAAATACAAAATAATACAAATTTAAAATTAGAACATAAAATTAAAAAAAAACTTAATTCTTTAAAAGCAAAATATTTAAAAACAACGTTTGAAATTTAAAAAATAAATTAAAAAACAAAAAACAAAAACAGTCCCTCCCCACCCAACCCCTCCCCCTCTCTCCCCCTTTGCGGCACCCTTCGCAATTCTCAAAATCACACCGATGCTAAGGGGCAGTGCTTGGAAGCATAAGGGAGTGTTGCTTCTCTCTCATGCACCCAACTGCCGCTCCTTGGGATAGAGTGATTCCAAGAACCACAGAGGGGGACAAAGGGGAGGAGGGGGTAGGTGGAGCGGAAGGGAAGGGGAGACGGGGGAGCGATGGTTGGGACGGGTGGGGTGGAAGGGGGAGGAGGAGGGAAGGTGGGAGAGGGGGGAGGGGGGGGGGGCATATGGGAGAGGGGGGAGGGGAGGGGTGGGGTGAGACTATTTTTTTTTATAAAATTTCAAACTTTGGGTTTTTAAATTTTTTATTTTTTAAAAAACTTTTAATTTTAAATTTTAAATTTTGTTTTCTTTTTCTAGAATTCTTGTTTTTTTCAAATTTGTAAACTTCGTTTTCAAATTAAAAACAAAAAAAAAAATTGTTATTTTAATTTTGTTTTCAATTTTTTAATTTTTTTTAAATGTTAAAAAAAGAATTTGTTAAAGATTTGATTTTTTTTACAAATTTTGAATTTTTTTTACAAATTTTGAAATTTTTTTACAAACATTTTCTATACATTTTTGGTGTGTTCATAAGGTTTTTATGAATTTTATATTGTTCTAAATATTTTTGGGATTTTTTTTTAATTTGTTTTTTTTTAATTTTCACCTTTTTTTAATTTTAACCTCGAATAAAAATTTGGGCTATTCTAGGAGGTCCATTTTTCTATTCGGGGGTTGATTTAGGTTTTTGGTTACAATGACACCACCCATGGATCCTAGAAAATTGTAATTTTACCCCCATGCCCACACCCCCTTGAAAAAAAAGGGTGATACAAGTAGTATCACAACTTTTTGTTTTAGGGTTGTTTTCGGTGTTTTTGATGCAAAAATATGAATTTTTATAGCTAGAGTTCTCGTCCTTTGTATATAATTCTCGTTGTATGGTATACTAGGTTTTGGTACATATGTCTCACTTATGGCTCAATAAGAAGGATTAAAATATGCATTGGATGCCTCTCCTCTTGAATTTTTTTTTTTATATAATGAAGAAGGGGGTTCTTTGTGGGTTGGGAATGTAAATTGTCCCCTTTCAGGTATTGTTTTAGGGGATTAGGGGAAAGAAGCCAATCGATCTAATATCATGTATTTTGAAGGAAAGGGATTGGAATATTCAAAGGGAGGGAACTACTTGTTTTGGAAAACTCAAGTTCATTCAACTATTCTTTGTAAGTTTGGTTTTGTTTTTAATATTTCAAATTCTAAGGAGTTTGTTGGTGGGGGGATGGATTGTAGGTGAGTCGTCTCCGGTGAAAGTAGAAAGGAGGTCGAGAGGGAGACCCTTCAAGGTCCTCAAATTTGATCAAAATACTTGTCAACAGTCTCCGTCAGAAGAGTATAGGGTAGGAAACTTTGGTGGTAAGGAGCTAGAGTCAAGAAATGACGGAAGGATTGAGATTTCTTCGTTAAGTTATTTTTCTAAGGGTGCCAGTTATTATTGTTTTTGTCTGAAGAAGTTTTCGGTGGGAGATTATAAACCTTTAGGAGGTATAGGTCATGACTTGGGGGTAGAAGGGGGTATTTTGATGGTTGGACGTCCGTCGACTCTAAAAAGAGCTCAAAAGCAGGCTAAGAAAGGGGTTTTTTTAGGAGAAGGAAAGTTGATTGCACGGTTCCATAGAGAGGTATTTACCCCTTCCACTTCTATGTCATGAAGATACTGTCAGCAAAATTTTTAGGGTTTATGGGGGCCCAAAAGTGGATAGCCCTCATGATTCATGAGGTTATTTGAGGATGAAAAACTATTTATAGTTATGTTTCAAAATTCCATTCTTAGTAGGAAGGGTGCGATTCATGAGATGAGGAAGTGGTTAAAAGGTTGGGAGATTAGTGACAAGATTGGAGTGTTTTTCAATGGGATATGATGGGGTGGATATACAAGTTATGAAGGAACTTGAAGAAGAAAGGGTGAAGCTATTGTTGGAAAAGGAGTCTTATTGGAACTTGAAAAGTAGGGTGACGTGGTTGGTTGTAGGGGACTAGAGTACAAAATTTGACTTTCTATATTTTCCTAACTAGAGGAAATTGTAGTAATACTATTTGGGATCTAAATGATTCAAATGGGGGTCTAGTAATAATGCAGAGATGGGGATGAATTACTTTAAGGGTATTTTTGATGATCCAACTGGAGCAAAGATAGAAGAAATATAGAAGGTTCTCTTGATCTTCCCTAATATGGTGAATACAACATATAATCAACACGTTTTTAGACCTATGACAAAAGATGAGGTTGAAACATTGTTATGGTTATTCATGGATTCAAACGAGATAAGATTCCTATACAGATGGGTAGTGAACCCAGGAGTTCTTCCTTGATTTTCCTGACTTACTCAATGATTATATGGTTATATTTTTGGAAGAAATCAATTCTAGTGGGAGGTTTCTGGTTGAATTACATTCCACATCTATTGCTTTAATCCTTAAATATGATAATCCAATAAATTTTGTAGGTTTTGGGCCTATCCCATTCTATAATGCTTTTATAAAATCATATAAAAGTTACTGACTAGAATGATTAATCCCATTATGTCTAGTGGTATCTTAGAGGGGAAATTTGGATTTTTGGAGGGGAAACAAATACATGAGGTAATAAGGTTAGCATAGAAAGGGCCCCATTCTATTAAATTGAGGACTTATCTGATTATGGTAATGAATATAGACTTGTCAAAATCTTATGAAAATGTCTCTTGGTTATACCCTCATCTGTGTCTTATTCAAATTGGTTTCTCAATTCCTGTTACTAAATGCATCATGGAGTGTGTTTGCTCAATTTCATTTGTAGTTATCATTAATGGTGCAACAATAATTTAGATTTTGCATGCCCACAAGAGGACAAATGTAGGGTTTTTGTCTTTCTTTTTTGTTTGCTAATGGGTTGAACATGATCTTTAGGAATGCTCAAAGGAGAGGAATGATTCATGGGGCCCCATGTAGACGTTTAGTGACATTGAATCACCTTATTTTTGTTGATGATGTTTTTTTATTTTTATTTGGTTCGGTATATGAACTTGGAATTTATAAGGATATTCTAAATCTCTATTCCGTAGTGATAGGGATGGATTATAATATGGAAAATTATTCATTTTACCCTTAAAATTTGGAGCTAGGGATGATTGAATCTGCTAAGCGCTTTATCCCTTTTAGAGTTTGATCCTTTGAAGGTAGGATAGGGTATTTAGGGTTTTATTTAAAATTGTGTTCATACAGAAATCAAGATTGGTTATGGCTGATTAGTAAGGTAAAAAAAGGATTGGTTCATGGTGAAATAAGTGGATTTCAAAAGGGGGCATATCGTTCTTATTAAATATGTAATCGAGGCTACTATGGTCTTTTTCCAAATGTTAATATCCATCCAGAAGGGAATCACTGATCGAATTCAAAGGTTTTTTTCTAACTTCTTATGGAATAAAAGTAGGGATTTTAAAGGGATGCATTGGGTGGGATGGAAGAAGTTAGTTAGGCCAATGGTTGGGGATTGAAGGATATCAAATTGTTTGAGATGTCTTAGTTGCAAAAGAATTTTGGAACTTGATTGTGAAAGATGGGCTATGGTAGAGGTTGATAGTTGATAATTACATTGATCCAAGGAGTCTTTTGGACTAGATTAGACAGAAGAAGAAGAATTCTTTGAACACTTCAATTATCTGAAAAGATGTGACAACATCATTTCTAGTAATTGGAAGGAATTTTGAAGGGGAGGTGGGGAATGGTAGACAACTATGAGTGGGGTAAAATGCAGTGATTAGGTGTCATAATATTCTTTTTGTCACAAATTTTGGTGCATTTTATTTAGGAAATAGGTAAGTCTATGCTGAATCAGTTAGATAATCCCCGCTCAAACTCCATATGGAAACTGTCAATATGTTTGTGTGTCGAAATGATAGGATTAAAAAAAAATGCAAGGAGTGGGGATATTTCCTAGGGATGTTGTTTGGTGCCCATATCTACTTAGTGAGGAGGAGGATAAGTTAGTGTGGTGATGGAATAAAGAAAATGGATGCTATATTGTGAAGGCTAGTTATGAGGTCTATTTTGAGCATTGCCAAAGGGTAGATGTGTGGTGTTGGAGGAAGGTTTGGAAATTTTGTGCTCCTCTGAATTCAATTCTCTTGATGTGGTTAGCCGTTGAAGATAGGGTCTTGACTTGGGATCAACTTCAAAAGAGGGTTTGGGAGGGGAGAAGCATTTGTATACTATGCAGATCAAAGGAGAAGTCAAACCAACATATTTTTGTGGATTTTTCTTATGTTTGAGAGGTTTGGTCAGGTATTAAGAAAGATGTGAAAGTTGAAGGTTTGTGGGAACAGTGGTCCCTCGAAGAATGTTTTAGGCATTGGTTCATGCATAGGGAGTTGAAGAAATTGTGTTCTATTTTGTTCTTAAAGTTGTTTGGGGACTGTAGTTGGAAAGTAATTTTATGGTCTTCATAGATGTTCAAGTGACATGCTTTAAAATGGTGGCATCAATGTTGGGGTTGGTACGTTATTTTATGTGGGAATTCAAAGAGATGGTTTTTCCAATTGTAGAAAGATTGGTGTTTGATAATGCAAATCCATGGATGTTTTTCGATCGGGAAAGTCAAAATAATATTGGGGTTATGGTGTAGTCATCCACTTGACAGATAGTTATTATTTTTGTCTTTTCGAAAGGGTGGTGATTCGGCCTAATAATTCCAGTGCACTTAAATCTCTTCTTTTATGATTGTATTTGGTTATAAGACTAAGATGTGTAGATTTTCCGATATTTGGTGAATCTTTAATGGTAATAGCTATGATGAATGGGGAAGGAAGATGTAATAGCATTTCACGGAGTGTTTTGTTATATCACGTGAAGGTCTTAACTCATCTTATTACTATTTTTGAATTTCGACATATCTTTAGAGAATTGAATTGAGGTAGACTGTCTTTCCAAGAAAGGCCTTTTTTTCCCTCAAATTGTGTCATGGTAAAGGATTATGTGTCAGAATAAGATCCAAGATAGTTTTTGTATAACCTACATAAATTTTGTTAGAGAAGGTTGTAGGCTCGTTTTGATATGGGTTTTCAAGGACAATGAGAGAAGTAAAGAGAATAATCAAAATGATCTAGTGGTGGAATTTTTTGGGGAATTTTTGTTACTATTATGATCATGTTTTATTCAGGATGTTTGATAGTTTTGTGTACTATTGTATTGAACCTTGTTGTTCTCATTATTTTTTTATCCTAAATTATTCAAAATTGTTTTGATAGTGCTATGCACATGAAGATTATAGTTCGGTTCTGCTATGAATAAAAAGATGTCATTTTCTGTGGAATTTTTTTTTCATACTTTTAATATTAAGATCATGTAAAAAACCCCATGAAATAAAAATTTTCTAAAGGATAATAATATTAAAATATAATAAAACATGAGAAAAGTTAATAGGTTTGTTCCTAATAAATTAAATTGAATATTTATGTTTTAGAGCAACTTACAAAAACCAATCAATACTAATTTCTCAAACCCACACATACCAATAGTTTGTATATATTATACGTGCATTAAGGGTATGTGCATGGATATATTAATGTCTTACTATGAATGGCCATTTTTCCTTAGAATTTGTGTATATTATTTTTAGTATACAACATATATTATTTATAAGTGCACTATGTTATTTATGAAATTGAATGTGGGTGAGGAGGATAATACTCCATCACATAATGATTTGTCCTAAATCCAAATAATTATACAGTAGCACATATGCAACAATTGTAGATGGAAAAGCTGATATGGATCACCAATTGAGAGAGATGGTGTTAATAAAATGACTAGTTAGGTTGTCTCTGATTATCATCTACCCCAACCAAAAAAAAATACAGAGTGGATTCCATCATATCTATTGTCTCTTATCATCAATTGCTACATTATACATGTAATTAATTTTATTAATACATGGATATGAGCTAATGATTTACTATTATTATTTATACAGATGGCCATGGAGGATTTCTACTCTAAACAATATCTCGACTTAATTATTATTATGTGTGCAGATAGTCATGGATTCTCCTCAAAACAATATCCTCGCATTGGACATTTTTAATATTTAATTTTTAAATTAGTTTGTTTCAATGTTTTTTCATATAATTGTCTTAATTTAAATTTATAGAAAGTATTGAGCAATTTCACTAGAATATCACCAATTTGAAAATTTACTCAATTTGGCCAATTTTTGAACCTTGGACTAGTGAAACCCCAAACTATCCCAAATGACCCCAAATGGTTTCAAATTATGTATGGAATGGATTGAGGTGTATTAGGAAACACTAATTAATATATTATATTCTTGGACACTTTTAAAATACTTCATCAACTTGCATTTACAACTGGCGAATGAAAGGCCAAAATACTAGGAAAATTAATGTTAAAACCCCCAAGGGTAGATGACTCTTTTGGATTCCCAAATGCTGTATGACCCTCCCAAATTTTTAATTTGACACTTGAATATTTTAAAGGACATCAAGGAAAACATGTGTGCATAATTATATCATTTTTTAGGGTCGAATGGGTCTCCCAAAGGAGAATATCTTCTAGAGTATATAATTTGGGTGAAAATGGTAGACAAGGGGTCTTGAATTTATGTCAAAAACTATAGTAACACTTTAGGGTCATGCATACATTATTTGGGACATAAATTTAAATCCATATGAAGCTCATAAAATAGACAAAAATATCAGGAATATATGATATAGAATAGGTGCAATATCATCCCAAAATCACCATGAAAATACTCTGAGGGAAATGGATCGAATCTCAGTATTAATTGGAAATGTCACATGAAGTACTTGGTATTTCAAGCTGTGTATCTCATGATATATATATTACAGATCTATGCAGCAACCCACATGTCCCTAACGTCGAAATAGAAATCCTCCATTTGCTATATGCAACAACAAGTGCGCCATCTCACTTTTACATGACATTGAGAGAAAGAGGAAACTAGCTCGAATATCAATGTCACTTGGATAAATAGTGCATGAAGTGCTTAATATTTAGATATATGGATCTCATGATCTATCCATTATAGATTTATGCATCCAGTAACATGTTCATAAGGTCAAAACAACAACCTTCCATTATTTATATGCAACAAGAGTGTGTTATCTCACTTTACATGAACATTGACAGAAAGATAGTAGAATGAGAGAATATGAAATCGAACTCAGATGGGGGTTGAACCTACATCAAAACATCTCCATGAATCTATGTTGAAAGGTCTTAATGGCCTCTCCATCATCCAAGTTGTGTGTGAATCTTGCACCCTCAAAATTGGTTCTAAGGAAGGGAGGATGAACATCCACCATGCAAGGACAAGATTGAAGCTCTCCCAAATTGCAAAGATGAAAATAAAAAATGACCAAAATCTACTCCATTTCAACTTGGCCTCCTTTTAATAACTTTATTTGAGTAATTTACCTCCTTATAACTCAAATTATCTCCTAATTACTCATGAAATTCGAACTAGTGGGGGCTATGACCCTTCATTTGCCCCACATGACACTTGGCTCATATTTTGTCTCCAACTCATCCATGAATTCAACTTGGGGAATATTTTGGATGATTTGGAGATGTGTAACTCTTATCATTCTCCCTCTTGGTCTATTTTTAGCTCTTGCATTGTCATAGATGTCATAGAATATGTCATAAGTGTCATAGAATCTGTTATAAGTGTCATAATGCTTGTCATAGTTTTCATAGAATTTGTCATTGCCTATTTTTATCCCTATGACTCTTCCTCCTCCTTAATTAATTTTACATCTTCCCTTTCAACTCGAATTTGGGGATGGATCCATGTTTAAAGGAGGAATATTCTCTTATGTGGACCCCACATGTCCACTTATGCCCCCCCAAGTCCAAATAGGACCTAATGCCACTTCATTTTGGAGCATTTAACATTTATTCCATAATTTATTGGCCTATTTTTCCATGATCAATTTAGAATATTAAATTTTCATGAGAAACTATAGACCTTGGAGTTAAATGTCAATATTTTAATTCTTCCACATAACCCTTAGGAATTGGGTGAGCCAACTTCATTAATTGTCTGAAAATTATTTAATTAGGGACATGATAGTCCTCCCCACCCAAGATTTCTTGTCCTCAAGAAATTTCAAACATGGATTTTGAATAACCTTCTTTCTTTCCAAAACTTTCCTTCCAAAACTCTGAGTAGTGGCACTCATGTACTGCAATTGTGTGTTTCCAAAAGCAAGGCGATGTGGTTTTTCTTTTTCATATTGATATCCTTATGACATCACCAATAAACACCAACATATTAATTAAATCCATAAAAAAAAAATTCCACAATTACTCTTTACCTCTTTCATATTTTGGAAACCCTTTTTGATACCACTGTATAATTATTTGAAGTTTCCACTGAGTTTCCCAACTTTGACTCTTTAAGATTCCATGAAAATTTTAGAGAGGAACCACCATGCTTGCTGCTGCAATACTCTGATTACAATCACCTTCTTAAGTGGGGACTCAATCTCCCATACTACTTGTTTCACCAAAAAATTGAAACCAATGAAACTAAAAATTATCCCAGGGTCCCATTGCTTGTATTGCACCCCAACAATTAGGAGTTCTCTCCAATCCATACCATTAGGAAAGAGAATTCCTAGATCCCATTTCCTTATATGCATTCTTCCAAACATCATAAGTACAAAATATATATCATCAAAGTACATAACAACATAATGCAAATGTACATCAAGGAGGTTCCTCATCAAAGAATCATGAAAGTGCTTGTACCTCCAAATAAGTAGACTACCATTGGCCAAGTGCATACAAGCATCAAGTGACCAATCAAATCTGCTCCAATGAAATAGGTGAGGATCCCATGTCCTATAATGCTGCTCCAAAATTATGTAAGATCCATCGAAATAATCATCCACGTGTTCTTTCATCCAAGAAGTGAATGAAGAACCTCCCCTTAAATCCGAACCAAGTAGGGAGCAAAGAAAACAATGAGCCTTCAAGGGGTTCACAGAAGTACCATTTGTGCATCCATGAATATGTGTATCATCAAGAAATAAAAAAGGATGTTGCTGCCAATAAAAATGTGCTCAAATCATATATCTCTTCACCCAAGTATTGGATGAAGTTCCTCCAACATCAATTGAAATAAGCAAGGAGCAAGAAAAATCATGAGTCTTCAAGTGACTCAAGTGAACATCATAGGTGCATCCATGTAGATATGTATCATCATAAGGTAACAAAGGATGCTACTACAAATGTAAATAATAAGGTGCTCTATCCATGTCATCATTAGAAGGAGAGATAGGAGTTTGATACTCCTCATGTGATGCCATTAGAAATACACCTTTCACCCAATATTCATCCCCAATTGACGTGGCTGAAAAAGAAGTAGGGGGTGAAGAATTATGAACCAACCTTAACTCTTTGAAACTTTTACCCATCAAAATGTTTAATGCATATTCTCCATAATTGGTTGGTCTAACGATTGTGAGATCATGTGCCTCCTCCAAGGCTCGACAACTGCCTCCATGAGGCAACTCATAATCCCTCTGAACAAGAACAAGTGCTTGTCTTACTTCTTGTTTGAATGTATCCTATTCAAGCAACTGCATATCAACATGTACCTCATGTTCCACAACCACATTAGGTTCCCCCTTTGTAACATAAATTATTTCGGCCATTGAATGACTATCTGATATGTAGGAGGGTGTAAAAGACCTTTGCAACTTCTCTTGAAGTTGATCAATATGCACCATAGATTTTTGGAGTGTATTTTGGGTGGAATCCAACTCATTTGAGATCTTTTCATTCTCTTATGAATCCTTCAAGTTTATTCCATGATACAAACCAACAATCTCATTTAAATAATCTCTATCAGAAATCAAATTCAAAAAATTACCTTTGGTGTCCAACATTGCCTTGTGGATTTTTTCCATGTCTTCAAGGGAAGATTTCTCCTCCACACACCAATTTTTTTTCAAAACCAGTACATGTGTGTCATGGAGAGTTTTCAAGGCCACTTGAATCTTCTTTTCATCCATCTTCAAGGACCCTGCAAGAAAATGAGGCTCTTGCAAATGAACCTCTTCTTCTTCCTTCTTGCTTGGACCAACTTCATGAAGGTCAAGTGGTGATGGGGAAGTTGATCTTGGTTCTTCTTCAAATTCTACAAGGTCTTCATCTCCATGATCAATGGAACTTTGACTTTTAGCAACACTTTCAAAAGTGATCTCTATGTCACCAACATAGAGGTGTGAGCACCCATTAGTAGGCACTACGTGACAGTTCAATCATCCATCAATATATTCTCTTTGATTCATGTCCAAAGTAGAGTGTGTCTGAGAATGATCTCCAGTTTAAATGGAATCTTCTTCATTATCAAGTGATGTGTATTCATCTTTTTCAGAGTCACTTGGGCATTACTTTCGATCCTTTTCATGTAATGCTTCTTCTTCTTCACCTATTTCAGAACTAGGTGGCTCATGGGTCTCATCATTTTACCCTAATTTTCACTCAAACATATATGATTTTCTCTCCAAGGTATTTTGCAAGAAGGGAATATAGATTTCTTAACTAAATCGACATCTTCAATCTTGGGCCTATTTCCAAACACCCAATCAACATAGTCTTCAAAACGAATGGCCTTTTGTGTATCCCCCTTATACTGATCAAGATATGCCTGATATTGTTGGGGCAAGGTTTACATGTTTCTCTCAATCTTTATAATTCATTCATAGGATTATCCTTTGGTGATTCAACACATTCATATTCATCATGCATAGATTCATATGAATAACCTTCATTCCTTATGAAATTGTAAGAATTGATGCATGATGGCACCTCTTCCTCATACCATTTGCATTCTTCCTCATATTGTTCATAAGCATTGTACTCATAGGAGTTATCATAATAGTAATACATAGCTGAACTTTTTTCTTAAATGGATTATATTAATGCACAGGTGCAAGGAACATGCTTTGATACCACTGTAATATCCCCAATTTGAAAATTTACTCAATTTGGCCAATTTTCAAACCTTGGACTAGTGAAACCCCAAACTGTCCCAAATGACCCAAAATGGATTATAATTATGTATGGAATGGATTGAAGTGTATTAGGACACATTAATGCAGCTATTATGTCCTTGTACACTTTTAAAATACTTCAACAACTTGCATTTACAACTGGAGAATGAAAGGAAAAAATACTAGGAAAATCGATGTTAAAACCCCCAAGGGTATATGACTCTTTTGGAATCCAAAATGTTGTACGAAACTCCCAAATTTTTAATATTATACTTGAATATGTTAAAGGACATCAAGGAAAACATGTGTGCAAAATTATATCAGGTTTAATGGTCGAATAGATCTCCCTAAGAACAACAGCTTCTAGAGTGTATAATTTGGGTGAAAATGGTAGACAAGGGGTCTAGAATTTATGTCACAAACTATAGTAACACTTTAGGGGTATGAATACATTATTTGGGACATAAATTTAACTCCATATGCAGCTCATAAAATATACAAAAATATCAGAAATATCTGATATAAAACAGGTGCAATATCATCCCAAAATCACCATGAAAATACTATGAGGGAAATGGCTCGAATCTTAGTTTTAATTGGAAATGTCATAGGAAGTACTTGGTATTTCGAGTTGTGGATCTCATGATATTTCTATTACATATTTATGCAGAAACTAACACGTCCCTAAGGTCAAAATATAAATCCTCCATTATCTATATGCAAAAGGAAGTGCACCATCACACTTTTACATGACATTGAGAGAAAGAGGAAACTAGCTCAAATATCAATGTTACTTGGAGAAAGAGTACATGAAGTGATTAGTATTTAGAATTTTGGCTCTCATGATCTATCCATTAGAGAGTTATGCATCCATTAAAAAGTTCATAAGGTCATAACAACATCCTTCCATGATCTCTATGCAACAAGAGTGCGCTATCTCACTTTACATGAACATTGAGTGAAAGATATTAGAATGAGAATAGAGAAGAATGAGAGAATATGAACTCAAATTCAGATGGGGGTTGAAACTGCATTAAAAAATCTCCATGAATCTCCATTTAAATGTCTGAATGGCCTCTCCATAAACCAACTTGGATGGGAATCTTGCACCCTCGAAATTGGTTCTAAGGCAGGGAGGATGAACATCCACCATGCAAGGACAAGCTTGAAGCTCTCCCAAACTGAAAAGATGCAAATAAAAAATGACCAAAAACTACTCCATTTAGACTTGGCCTCATTTTAATAACTTTATTGTTGATGTATATGTAACTTTGGAATGTATTTCACATATGTATATTGTATTCCTATAGAGATGTTATTATTCCTCTATACAGAAGTGTCGTCATTTATATTGTAAGTGTTGTAACTTATACTTGATGGGTTATTAAACCACCTTGATGGGGTCGGCCCTGTATAAGTCATGTGGGTCAAAGGGTTATTAGACCACCCTATTGGGGGTCAGCCCTGTCAGCATTATGTTAAGTGGTTAAGTTGAGGCCGACCTAGTAAAGGTTATTAGGCAAGTCAAGTCATGTATAAATAGAGTTCGTGAGGCGCTCTATTTGATCATTCATTTTCTCACTCTTACACTCATTGGAGAGTGGCGCACTATTGGAGGAGGAGAAGATGCTGCTAGGAGTATATCTCTTATGCTTGGGTTGTATCATTGCTCTATCTATCTCTGAGGAAGTTTCAGGGTTTTTCACCTTCTTGTTTTTCCCCAGTGAAAGTCTGTGTCTCTTGTGTGCTTGCATTATTGTGTCCATGATTGATATGTTGTAGATATGTTGTACATGTTATTCTCTCAGTTAAGATCCTAGATCATATTGAAATTTCTAAAAAACTAACATGGTATCAGAGCTAGCCTGAAAGAATGCATGGTATGGCATTTATGACACTTGTTGCACTTGCGAAGCTAGGGCTTGATATAGAAAAAACTAGTCATCGTAGAACTTTCGCTATAAATCCATTTTGGAGAAGTTTCAGGATCAAAAACTTTTACAGGTCCAAGATAATATCCCAATGTACCTTATGTCCAAAGAAAAACTTCTAATTCATTATACTTGGTGTTTTATGATCTGTACAATCTAGGGTTTCTGCCTCTTCCAGATCTCAATCATAAACAGGTGACCTAGGAAAAAAGGTCACAACTTGGGCTATGAAGCTCCAAATGAAATTGCAATTAAAGTGACAGGTAGGGAACGGACTGTACTTTCACAGGCCGAAATTGTACCAGTGACACGTGGCACTCCATACAAGTTCACTGTCCTGTTTTATCCCATAAATAGGTCACATTGCGACACTTGGCATAACTCTCTCTCAGAGAATCCATTTGAGGTCAGACCTATGGGGTTGGAAAGACAACAGGTCAGGCTACCAGAGGAAGAATTTTCATACCCAGTAGATCTTAAATTTTGGAGTTACACCAGAAACAATCAGGTGCATATTTCTGTCAAAATAGAATTGGATTTTGAGCACCTTCATTCATGGTTCTAGGAATTTAGGGTTTTGGAGAATGTTGGAATTTTTGTATCGGAGACCACAGATGGAGTATCCTCATCAAAATAGAAATTTAGAGACCAAGATCGATTTTTTTTGTTGGGCAGAAGGCCGAGCTTGATCAAACCCTAGTTCGAGACTTTGATCGGAAAGATTAAAAATTAGGGCTTCTGCAAAACTGAGAATTTTTGAAATCTTTGACCATAGCTGGAACCTCCTTGGAAAAATCAAATTTTAGAGCCTTGGCTCAAACTATTTGGTTGGGTGAAGCTCCGGGAAACTCAAACCCTAATTCAGGGTCCTCCCCAGTGAATCCGAAATATTGAAAAGCAAATTTGAGGGGTGAAACTTTGCAGTTTTCAAATTCTGAGTATACCAGGTTGATCAGCTCATCAAGGCGCATCTTTCTATCCTTTCAGAAGTTTGAAATTCAAAGTTTTAATTTTTAGGGTTTCTCTAACAAACCCTTATCCAGCTCCAGATCCAGTTTCTGCAAATCAAGTGGATTGGGTTAATCCTAGAAGAGAATGGATTGGTCACCTGCATAAGTGAATAAGTTCTAGTTTCAGAGGGAGATGAGGTAAGGCCTTACATAAGAAGATTACAAGCAAACTCGATAGGTATGACTTATGGGTATGTTTCAAAATCTGTTCATGATTAAGTTTATGATATGTTTGTCTTCATTAAGATTAGTACAATCTTGATTAATTTTAGACTTGTCGTATCACCTTACTAAAAATATGAATGCATGATATAAGATATTCATCGATTAGGGTTTTGACACTTATGATTGTACTAATGCATTATGGTGTTGTATGAGGTTCATATTGTCCGCTAACATGAAAGGTACATCAAGAAAGACAAATCATGTTCTAGTTCAAGAACATATGACCATGGTGACATGAAGACAAAGATTCATCCATTGTCATGGATCACATAGAAGATCTACTTACGAGGTATGTATAGCTTGGTTCTATAATGGTTAACCTATGAGATATGTAGGTTACTAGCACAAGTCATTGAAGAGAACAAAAAGACATCATGTGGGTATGTTAGACATAACTAGCTAACATATTAATCTAGGTATGTTTTTCCTATATCAAGTTAGAATCCTACCTTGTGCTAGGATCTCATATATAAGTATACATGGCATGATTAATAATGATTATTCATTGAAGTTAGTAATCAAGGGTTTATGCTTATTATGTCTCTCACCTTGATTAATGATATGACTAACCAGAAGAGTCCTATATAAGCCTTGAATATTAATGCTTATTATCTGTGTTTGAAATGATCATGACTATACATGTTTAAGATTATTGTGTTTTGATAGTATTGAGATTATACTAATGAATGTATGATTATGTATGAGATCTCGAGGATAACACAATGATGATACTAGTAAGTATGCATAGTGATCAAGGATGGATATAAGTTCAAGAACAGGTAATCCAGGAAGCAAAGATCGAGAGGGAGCACACTCCAGTAGTTCCTGCAAGGAAACAAAAATTGAGAGGGAGTCCACCCAACAAACAAGAAAAGATAAGTATTTGAATTGTCATATCTTGTATATTTGATTGGTTAAATAATATTATTCAATAATGTATATACTTATGTTCCTAGGCTTAGGTTGTGTATTATGCATATTAAAATAATTGCATTAATGAATAGTATACTACTAATACGCATGTATTGCGTAAGTGGCCTATGGCATTGTACAACATTCCATTGCTACTTATCTAGAATGAAACCTCTTTGATAACATGTTGGGAGTTGTGCACACTCTTAACAATGTTCTGGTATAGATTGGAAGGCATCTAGAAAGTTACGGGATATGGATAAATGTTGTATTGAAGCATTGGCTAAAATATTTGCATGACTATATGACATATTTCTTTATGTGTAAGAAATTGTTCTGAAAACTATGAGATGTTTCTAATCATGCAATTTAACTTGTCTTGTAGGAAAGATCGTATACCATCACCTACAAAAGAAGGACTACAACATTTGTTCCAGTAACAAAGCTATCTATTGAAGATATTGAAGTTCCCAAGATCCGGGATGAAGTAATGGAAGAATACCATGATCCGTCGATCATGAAGAAAGATGTTTGGGATGTGCTCTCAAGACCAAATGGGAAGTCTGTTGTGACTTCCAAAGATCAAGCATGCTGCAGATGGCAGCATAGAGAAATACAAAGCGAGATTTGTAGCTCATGGCTTCTCCCAGAAAAAGGGAATAGACTATGAAGAGACTTTTGCTCCTGTAGCTAGATACACTTCCATCAGATCAGTACTTTCTCTAGCTACAGTGATGAAATGGAAGATACACCAGATGGATGTCAAGACAGCTTTCTTGAATGGTGTAGTCGAGGAGGAAGTGTATGTGGAGTAGCCACTTGGGTTTGAGACACTTGAGAGAGAGTCATATGTGTGCAGGTTGAAGAAAGCCTTGTATGGCTTGAAGCAAGCTCCTAGGACTTGGTATGGTGTAGGATAGACAACATTCTATTTAGTTTGGGCTTTACTAAGAGTAAAGTAGATTCCAACCTTTACTACAAGTTTGAGGAAGGCAATCCAGTGATACTACTTTTGTATGTGGATGACCTGTTTGTCACAGGTGAGGATAGATTGTTTGTCGACACGAAGAGGAAGCTTGCTGCCGAGTTAGGGATGAAGGACTTGGGGATGATGCACTATTTTCTAGGCATGGAGGTGTGGCAGAGTGTAGATGGGATATTCCTTGGACAAGCGAAGTATGTAGTAGAGATCCTGAATAGGTTCGGGATGATGGACTGCAAGGCCATGGCCACACCTATGGCTTCGAACCTGAATCTTCTGTGTGATGCTTCATCTGATCCGGTTGATGTCATTGTGTATCGTCAGATGATTGGGTCCCTGATATACCTGATGAACATAAGACCAGATATTTGCTTTGCGGTGAACACATTGAGCCAGTTCCTGACAGATCCTAGAGGTGTTCACCTGGTTGCTGTAAAGCATATTTTGATGTACCTGAAGGGTACAATTGATTATGGGCTCAAGTATGATGTGAATCAAAAGTTTAACCTACAGGGTTATGTTGATTCAGATTGGGCAGGTAGTACTGCAAATAGGAAGAGCACTTCTGGGTGCTTCTTCAGTATGGGATCAGGTGTGATATCTAGGTTTAGCAGGAAGCAGTCCTACGTAGCACTGAGTACAGCCGAAGCAAAGTATGTTGCAGCTTGTTCAGCTAGTTGTGAGGTAGTATGGATGAGGAAGCTACTGTCTGAGTTATTTGATCTCCCATTGGAGGCTACTAGTATCTTTTGTGACAACCAGATTTGTGTGAAGCTGTCTGAGAACCCGGTGTTCCATGACAGGTCGAAGCACATTGAGATCAAATATCACTATATCAGGTATATGGTGCAGAGAGGAGCAGTGAATCTCTTGTATGTTGCGATGGATGAGCATGTTGTAGATCTGTTGACGAAACCACTAGCCAGAGTGAAGTTTGAGTACTTCAGAGAGAGGCTTGGTGTTCTTCAGACAGAAGATACTTCAAGGAAGAAGTCATGGGACACATCTGCAAGAGCCATTCTAAGCATGGTGAGAGGAGCATCCTTCCCATGATGAGCATTAGGACGATTTTCCAGTTTCTGCTCTATATGATTAGTTGGATCATGTATGATGATATGTATAAGGTGGATACATTGTATGATCAAGATGATCATGGATGACAAGCTTCGGGATGTTGCTGCAGATGATATGTATTAGGTGGATACATTGTATGATCAGGATGATCATGGATGACGAGCTTCAGGATGTTGCTCTAGATGATATGTATCAGGATGATGCTATGATGATGATCAGGATGATCATGGATGACAAGCTTCAGGATGTTGCTCCAGATGATATGTATCAAGATGATGCTATGATGATGATCAGGATGATCATGGATGACAAGCTTCAGGATGTTGCTCCAGATGATATGTATTAGGTGGATACATTGTATGATCAGGATGATCATGGATGACGAGCTTCAGGATGTTGCTCCAGATGATATGTATCAAGTGGATGCATTGTATGATCAGGATGATCATGGATGACGAGCTTGAGGATGTTTCTCCAGATGATATGTATCAGGTGGATACATTGTATGATTAGGATGATCATGGATGACGAGCTTCAAGATGTTGCTTTAGATGATATGTATCAGGATGATGCTATGATGATAATCAGGATGATCATGTGATGATGCACATCAGGATGATGTATGATGAGTATCAGTTTGATACTCTGTGGCCGTGGATATGTTGTGTAGATGAGCATGTAATGGAGCCCTGGGAGATCCGATAGGTTGGGATGTGTGCCCGTAATAAGTCTTGGGATGCTCTTTCGAGGTTTTTCCATGACCACATGTAATGTAGCCCTCGGAGATCCAACAGGTTGGGTTGTGTGCCCGTAATGAGTCCTCGGATGCTCTTACGAGGTTTTGTGGTGATCACATATAATATCTCCCTGGGAGATCCGATAGGTTGGGCTGTGTGCTCGTAATAAGTCATGGGATGCTCTGGCCAGGTTTTGTGATGCGCGTAATGAGTCCTGAGGATTCCACAGTATGGCTCTATGGCAGAAATCCTAGATTTGTTCTAGGTCCCATCCACTATGAAAAGGGACTGGCTCTGTGGCGAAATCCTAAATTTTTTCTAGGTCCCATCCAGTATGAAAAAGGACTGGATCTGTGGCGAAATCCTAGATTTGTTTTAGGTCCCATCCAGTATGAAAAAGGACTGGCTCTATGGTGGAAATCCTAGATTTGTTCTAGGTCCCATCCAGTATGAAAAAGGACTGGCTCTATAGTGGAAATCCTAGATTTGTTCTAGGTCCCATCCAGTATGAAAAAGGACTGGCTCTGTGGCGGAAATCCTAGATTTGTTCTAGGTCCCATCCAGCATGAAAAAGGACTGGCTTTGTGGTGGAAATCCTAGATTTTTTCTAGGTCACATCCAGCATGAAAAAGGGATGGCTCTGTGATACATCCAGCATGAAAAAGGGCTGTCTCTGTCGATGATGAAGACTTGCAGGTGGCCGGCCTACATCCAGTATGAAAAAGGACTGGCTCTGTAGAACTTCCTATGACGAGTAGATTGGAGATTGATTAAGATAGCAGCAGCAGTGACGATGATCTAGAGAAGAAGACTTGTACTAGCAAATCTGTATCGAGAAATACCTTCCTAGTTAAGAGGGAGTGTTGATGTATATTTAACTTTGGAATGTATTTCACATATGTATATTGTATTCCTATAGAGATGTTATTATTCCTCTATACGGAAGTGTCATCATTTATATTGTAAGTGTCGTAACTTATACTTGATGGGTTATTAGACCACCTTGATGGGGTCGGCCCTGCATAAGTCATGTGGGTCAAAGGGTTATTATACCACCCTATTGGGGGTCGGCCCTGCCAGCATTATGTTAAGTGGTTAAGTTGAGGCATACCTAGTAAATGTTATTAGGCAAGTCAATTCATGTATAAATAGAGTGCGGGAGGCACTCTATTTGATCATTCATTTTCTCACTCTTACACTCATTGGAGAGTGGCGCACTATTCGAGGAGGAGAAGCTGCCGCTAGGAGTATATCTCTTATGCTTGGGTTGTATCATTGCTCTATTTATCTCTCAGGAAGTTGCAGGGTTTTTCACCTTCTTGGTTTTCCTCGGTGAAACTCTGTGTCTCTTGTGTGCTTGCATTATTGTGTCCATGATTGATATGTTGTAGATATGTTGTACCTGTTATTCTCTCAGTTAAGATCCTAGATCAGATTGAAATTTCTGAAAAACTAACATTTATTTGAGTCATTTACCTCCTTATAACTCAAATTATCTCCTAATTACTCATGAAATTCGAATTAGTGGGGTTTATGACACTTCATTGGCCCCACATGACACTTGGTTCATCTTTTGTTAAAAATCCTCCATGAGTTTGACTTGGGGAATATTTTGGATGCTTTGTGGATGTGTAACTCCTCTCATGCTCCCTCTTGGTCTATTTTTAGCTCTTACATTGTCACAAATGTCATGGAATCTATCATAAGTGTCATAAGTGTCATAGAATCTATCATAAGTGTCATAATGCTTGTCATAGTTGTCATTGAATCTGTCATTGCCTATTTTTAGCCCTATGACTCTTCCTCTTCCTTAATGAATGTTACCTCTTCCCTTCCAACTCGAATTTGGGGATGACTCCATGTTTAAAGGAGGAATATTCTCTTATGTTGACCCCACATGTCCACTTATGCGCCCTCAAGTCCAACTAAGACCTAATGCCACTTCATATTGGAGCATTTAACATTTATTCTCATAATTTATTGTCCTATTTTTCCACCATCAATTTAGAATATTGAATTTTCATGAGAAACTATAGACCTTGGGGTTAAATGTCAATATTTTAATTCTTCCACATAACCCTTAGGAATTGGGTAGGCCAACTTAATTATTTATCTGAAAATCATTTAATTTGGGACATGACATTCACACAACTTATTAGAAAGATCTAAGAAGAATTCAAATGATGCAGCTTAGCATCAAATAAAGAAGAACTAAAAGAAAAAAGCGCCAGGTTAAAAGGAAAACTTGAAAATCATTCAAGATGAGAAAATATAGCACACCAAAATCATGTTTATTTAGTTTCGAAAGCATGATATCCTTAAAAACCAAGCATAATCTCTTATAGATTCATTTTAAGTGGAAAATATAGTTGGATGTATGATGCTTTACGAAATTCCTACATGCAAACAAAGCCTTCTTTCGAATGGTGCTTTGTCTCCTCATTACTTTGGCCCTTGAATTTTAAAATCTTACAGACCCCTCTTCATCCTCCAAGGAGAGAGGTGATGTAATATTTTAAAATTCAATGGCCGGAGTAATTAGGAGACGGAGCACCATCCTTGGCTGTGATCCATCTCATCATTACTAGTTCTTCTTTCAGATGGTGCTCTATCTTGGCATTACGCTGGCCATTGAATTTTAAAATCTTGCAGACCCCTCTTCGTTTGCCCCAATAGATGGCCCATTATGAGACACAACAACATGAATTGTAAAATCGTGCGGACCTCTCTTTTTCCACTCCAATACATGGCCCTATTATAAACAACACGGAAGATAATATGCTTCCTAAGATTGATTCAAACTCTAGTCAAAAACACTTGCAACTCAACTGAGGCTAGCATAAATATGGAAACTCTTGGATAAGTCATTAGGGAATTGAGGAAGAGGTAACTCTATAGAATAATGATAATATACAAATATTAGTACATCTAAATTTAATGATAATTTTTTATGTTATAAAGAATTAGAGGATGAGAGAAAACCGTGATACTATAGAGAGGTGATCAACCCTAATATGTAAGAAAAAAAAATCTCTTTTTTTAACTAACATAAGGAAGAAATCCAAGACACTAAAGTAAGAACCAACTCTAATCTCCATAGTGAAACAAGATGTTGGACAACTTAAAAAATGTTGTGGATTGAAATAACATTTCATCTTTGCGAAACTAAGAGTGTTAAAGATGAAAAGCACCTTCTTTTAGATTGCCTTATGTAAAAAATTTACAATATTGACCTACATAACCTTGGTAAATATTTTCTTAAATATTTTCAAAAACAAAAATAAATAGGCCTCTCGTGAGCATGTTTCTCTCAAGAGTTTATTGGTTCTCTTCTCCTAACGATGGGCTACGCTACTTAGCCTGAAACATTGAGTTAAACAATTACGCACATGGTTTCCAGTCCACATAAAACATGTCAACCTATGAAAAAACCAACGAAATTATCTCATCCCTACATTGTAGGGATATGATAAATGAGAAAATATTGTTTGAATGGAAGAAATTAAAAATGGCTCACTACCTGGAAAATTTGGCTCTTCTGAAAAGATGCAAGGATGAGAATATTTTACCTAAATGTGTAATGATAAAAAATCGTTTGAACCAAGGCAAAGGAATGGAGATTCTTCATTGGGAAAGCTTCTCACTGCTCTCTCAAGAAATCAGGAAAATAAGAAGAAAACTTAATACTTTATCCCGAATATTGTTTTCAACTTCACCTATCCCTGGCAAGTAGAGTGTGATTCAACTTATGGCTATGCATATCATCCAACATTGAAGCCAGGGTTAATAAATATTATAATGATACCACCGAAAAATAGTTCAAGAAATTTGCTAGTATGAAATCTAAGCAAACCTGTGATGATCAAGAGTGCAACGATAAGCAAGGAATGACCAAGAAATTCAACATTGTAAACCTCTCTAAACACCAGCTCAATGACATGTTCCTCAACGTTCTAAAACGTGGTATGAATTTCTCTATATTTCCCAGTTCTATTGCATGTGAATAAATCATTTGTTGCATAGAAAACTCTATTGTCTCCATCCTTGAGAATGTGTCTGATGAGGTAAGATTAGACTGTGCAATGGCATTGAAGAAATATAAACCTCTAAGACCAAACATAAGCAAGGATAAAGCTAAAGCACTTGAGTATTTGAAAGCAAACAAGGAGATCTTGATTTTGAAGGCATATAAAGGTAATCCTATGGTTATCTTAGACTTGGAAGACTAAGATAAAAAAAATAAAATTGGAACACCTCACGAAGAGAGGCTGCTACATGAAGGTAAAAAAGGACCCTAGCAACAAAATTATAAATGAGATATATGAAGCTATAAAAAAATCCTCCTTGGATGATATTATCAAGAAGAAAATCACACCCAAAAATATTGTAATTCCCCGTATCTATGGTCTTTTGAATATTCACAAGGAGGGTTTCCCTCCTAGACCTATTGTAAACATGATCGGGTCTCCTTCCTAAGGATTGGCTAAATTTCTTGCAGATAAAATCAAACAATTTTTCAGTCACACAAAGTCATTTATTAATGATTCCTCGATCTTTCTTGACAGTATAAATTTAGTAATATTAAAGGATGAAGATGCATTAGCAATCTTCGACATTGTTTCTCTATACACCAAGATTCCTTTAGAAGAATCCATAAATTCCATCAGGAGACTCATTGATAAAGAAAATACAGACTTAGTGGAGGTATGCTTAACTTCCACCTATTTTAGCTTCCGTGGTGACATTTATGAACAAAAAAATGGCATGGCTATGGGATCCCCACTCTCTCCCATTGTGGTCAACATTTATATGTAATTCTTTGAGTAGAAATCCATCAGTACCTCTCTTAAAAAACCATAACAATGGAAAAGGTACGTAGACTACACCCAATTCATATGGACACATGGTAATGAGAAGCTTTTGGATTTCCTGAAGCACATGAACAACCAGTCACAAGACATTCAATTCACAATGGTGTTGGTTGTGGAGCCTGATCTTCTTAATTCAGAGATGTTGTTTCAGCCATATTTGTACCCCATTTTTATATGATATGCATGTGGAATGTACACTCATCCCATTGCGAGGGTGTGGGGGGGCATCACCCCCCGAGAGGGGTCTGGGGGCTAGTGGGACCCTGACGGGGGTTCGAGGCCAGTGCCCCCGATAAAGGGGGTTTGTGGGCGAATCCCTCGAAAGAAATTTTATGGGTTGTTTTGTTGGCCAATAGTTTACAGGCTCATGGTATTTAGTAGCCCATAGTATTTTCCCATGGTAATTCCCTTTAAAAGGAAAACATTGTAATACAGATGTGTAATGTATTGTAGCATTGTAAATATCTATGTGATTGTGTAATAGAGACTGAGAGAGAGCAAAGAAGAAGTTGCAGCGGATGTGCTGTAGGTTGTATCCCTTCATTTGTTGGATGGTATAATAATAAAAGGATTGTAAATTTCTCTGTGGACATAGCCCAAATTGGGTGAACCACGTTATATTGGTGTCTCTCTTGTATTGTCTTTATGTGATTTGTATTTGCATCTTGTTTATTTTTATTTCTCTACGATCCTGTTTTTCTAACAGATGGAAATGGAAGAAGAAGAAAAAACTTCCTCTCTTAGATATCCTTCTTGAAAAAAGTGATGATGGATATTTATCTCACAGTGTATATAGAAAGAAAACCCACACAGATAAGTATATTCAAGATGACTCAGATCATCATCTAGATCAAAAGGCATAGATCATAAAACCCCCTTGGCAGTTAGGGCTAAGTGTATCTTTGACAAAGACCATTTGGATAAGGAGCTTGAACATTCAGTAAATGCCATGTAAATGCCTTTAAAAAGAATGGCTACACAGAAGGACTAATCCGCAAAATGATAAGGAAATCCAAGAAGAAAAAAGTGACAAGTGATAAGAGATAAATGAGAATAGCAATCTCAAAACAATCAGCCTACAATACATTCAAGGGACCATGGACAAAATAGAAAATATCTTATGAAAAAATAGATACGGGTGGCCTTCTCTCCACCAAACACACTAGGAAAATGTTGGATCATGCAAAGGACCAAGTGGACCCAAAAACGAGGAAAGGGGTATATTCTATCCCCTGTGACTACGGTATGGTCTATATTGGGGAGACTAGTCACTCTATCTACATAAGACTAAAGGAGAATTGTGCAAACATTATTCATGGGAGGGAAAAGAAATCGGCACTTGCAGAACAATCTCTGGCCTCCAAACACCACACATGCATAGAAGATGCCAAATTCATTAGTAGCATAGATCACTACACAAAAAGACCTATTGGGGAGGCAATTGAAATAGAAAAACACCCTAATAACCTCAACTAGGATGATGGTTGGAACCTTAGTTAGTCATGCGCTCCTATAATCAAGCTAACAAGAAAAAAAAGTATTAATCATTAATTAGATTAAAATATTAAAAAATTAACATAAAGATAATAAAATTTAATATACATTTATTAAAAAAGTCAAACCTAAAATATTAATTTATAGATCATTTTTAATTTTATAAAAGAAAATTATTTTTTAATAATTTAATTTAATTATAAAGTAACTCTTTTTAATAGTTTAATCAAAGTTTTAATTAAATATTTTTTATTATTTATATGTCCTATCATCTTTTCTTCAAGCCAACATCGTGAAATTGAGAGTGCTTTACTCTTCTGGTATATATATTAATAGGCTTCTCATGAGCATGTTTCTCTCAAGAGTTTCCTGGATCTCTTCACTTGACGATGGGCTATGTTGTTTAGCCCAAAACATCGAGTTAAACAATTTCACACAGGGTTCTAGTTTACATCAAACAAACATAAAATTAATATAAACCAAATCAAGAAATCACTTACCTTTCTTAAGGTTCGATAAACCAAAGCCCATCATCATCATCATCGTCATTATCAAAACTATCACTAAGATAATAGGTATATGTTATTTTTAATTTCAATTAAAGTAGATAAAAATAAGTCACGTGAATAACAATTTGACTTTATTAATTCCAATTAAAAGAAGAAAAATCAACTATTTTAAATTACAAATTTTATGTCTCATTCATAATAAAAATTGTTACAGTGAGAGTAGCGAGGCGCTTACAACACAGCATGGGGGAGATGTGCAACATAATGTAACGTTGTCATGTTATGTACCAAAAATAAAAAGTAATAAAAAAAATCATGTGAGCTCAAAAAATAAAAAATGAAAACCAAATGAAAAATAATTAAAAGAATCCATATCCGACGATAAAATAAAAATTTAAAACCAAATAAAAGTCATTAGAAAAATAACACCTCAAGGAATTGGATGCCTCTCGATGCTTGATAGATCTGCGTTTAGGATGGATCTATGTTGGTAGTATATCATCTTAAGAAAAGCCACATGTAATGTATATCTGCAGGGTTGGAAATGACAAAAAAATTATATATTTATTAACATTAATTTGTATTAAATAATTATAAACATTACGATTATTTATATATAGTCGTAATGTTTATAACTATTTAATACAAATTAATGTTAATAAATATATAATTATGTCGTCATTTTCAACCCTGTATATATACATTACATGTGGCTTTTTTAAATAATTATAAACATTACGATTATATATATATATATATATATATATATATATATATATATATATATATATATTCAAATCATGTTATCATTGTTGGTTTTTATGGCGGCCCAAGTTTGAACCTTGCAAGGTAGTTGGGAGGAGACATTTGAAATCTAGCCCTACTAAGGTTTGGTATGGCCCAGATTGAGTGTGATCCTTTAATTTTAACGAATTAGATACACTTAGGTCATGATTTCTTAAACAACAAACTAGTCTTACATATCTTAGACACTCTCTCTATATAATATTATTATTACTATTTAAAAAAAAACATTACATTACTTAAGAGTAATGTTTTAGAAAATCCAAATAAAAATAAAAGAATTATTAATCACACTTATTTCATATTTCGTAAACATATACAAGAAAACATTGCTAAATAGTGTTCCAAAGCTCTTAGGAAAGATATATGTGACATTCCCATTACGTACAAAACTCTTCTAAATTGAAATTTAGATAAGACTCAAGAAAAAAGTTCATGCGAAAAGTCTTACACGATTAGGATAACTTTGAAAAAAAAAAAGAACATGTTAAAAGTGTAAGGCCCACAAGGTTTGAGGTGACTCGAAAAATAATTATAGGTCCTAAGTTTGTCGCTTTGATGGACTATTATTGTATCCTATATTCATAATTTTACTACTTGGATGTGATGGATTTGCCATTTTAAAGTAAGATAAATTTTACGAAAGAAAATCTTTCATATGTAAAACTTACAAGATTTGATTGAGAAACATAAATTTTAAATTAGGATCATTTCTAGGAAAAGAAATTAAAGTCTTACAATGTTGGATGTCACTCCGTAAGTTACGAGTTTTTAAATTGGATTGATTCTCATTGTAATATTTATTTATTATTTTATTATAAATGTACATGTATTTAAAAAACAGATATAAATGTTATTAATTTATAATAATATATCTTAGTGTAAAAGTGATCATAAAATAACATACAGTAGAAAGTCGATAATCTAATTTAATATATTTTATAATATGTTAATTAAACTTTTACTTTAGAATTAAAACAGGTTTGATTATTATTTATTACAGAATTAAACATAGCTTAAAGCAAAAGATATATTCTATCTTTTAAATGCTAATAACTTTTAAAACTAAAGAATAGACTTTCAATGAAATTGCTAAAATGTGTCGGAACTAAACGTGTAGGAAAATCGTGTAAAAATGAATGTATTACTAACAATTTTTTTTCCATATCTCATAAAATAATGTCAAAACTTACGATGTGACGAAATTAATGGTAGATTACGAGTAGTAAGAGTATCCTTATATTTTACATTTGGATAATTTTTAAAAATTATAAATTGAAAATAATATAATAGATAATAAAAAGTTAATGATATAATTTAATGTAGTTCTAGAGACAGCTTCTTATAATCCACAAGTGGTCGAAATTAAGCAGGTTTATCATGTGGAGTATTCGGAAGAAGCTCTCTCTAATAATGTATTTTATTAATTTTTAATTAAAAAAATTATTAAAAACTTTATATAATTAATAACATTATTTAATATATTTAATAATAATTTAATATTAAAAATAATTTTATTTACTTTAAATTAATAATATTTATATATTTATGATGATGATTTTTTTTTTTTCAAGTAAGCACCTGGAATATTTCTATTAACTGAGAAGTAGAATTACAATAATAATAATAATAAAACAATCTACAACCTACCTTTTGGAGTGATTAGGATATAGAAGAGAGTCCAAGACCTCTTGGTTTTGTGGACAGAATATACACAAAAAATATACTGCAAAACCTTTAAAGCCTCATGTTTTTATCTATACTTGCCTATTGTGCTATCTTGAGAATTACTAATATAACTGTTCATATCTGAAAGACAAAATAACATAATAGCTTATGAGTAAGTCACCATTTACTTGATAGGTTGCTCCTCTTTATCAATGACCAGAGGTTTGTCAGGGGCGCTATCGATTGTATCATCTCATCTTTTTCCTTTTTGCTCCAGGTGCTTGGCAATGATGCGGATATTTCCTGACATTATCTTATTGATAAATCTTTGGTCATTAGCCAAAGCCAGTTTGTGCTTGAGATTCTCTATATTTTTGTTGTGTTCCAATGGGACTCTTTTTAGAAGAGTCTTAATGACCCTATAAGAATAATTGACCTTTCGTGAAGCATTATCCTTTCCTGGTTCTTCCTGGGTCTTGTAGGCCATTCGTCGATCAGATTGTAGGTTTCCCTTGCCTGGAAGACTTCCCAAGTCTGCTCCAAGGGTTGCATAATTGATTTTTTCCCCGCTTCTCCTTCTGTTGCTTTGCTAGGGGTGGTGTTAAAAGGCTTAGAACATGGGACGAAACCCACTCCAAGATGACAAACAAGGGAGTTCAAATTGGTGTCCAAAAAATCTGTATCATACTTCAACTCTTCCAAAATCCAGATTTCTCCTTCCATACAATCAACCTTTGTGCAGTGGTCCACCAAGATACATCCCAAAATAGACTTTTCAATCCAGTACACCATAAGAGATCACTTGAAGAGGAATTATCTCTCCCTTTTTTTTTCGAGTAAGCACCTGGAATATTTCTATTAACTGAGAACTAGAATTACAATAATAATAATAATAAAACAATCTACAACCTACCTTTTGGAGTGATTAGGATATAGAAGAGAGTCCAAGACCTCTTGGTTTTGTGGACAGAATATACACAAAAAATATACTGCAAAACCTCTAAAGCCTCATGTTTGTATCTATACTATCCTATTGTGCTATCCTGAGAATTACTAATATAACTATTCATATCTGAAAGACAAAATAACATAATAGCTTATGAGTAAGTCACCATCTACTTGATATGTTTCTCCTCCTTATCAATGACCAGAGGTTTGTCACGGGTGCTACCGATTGTATCATCTCATTTTTTTCCTTTTTGCTCCAGGTGCTTGGCAATGATGCAGTTATTTCTTGAAATTATCTTATTGATAAATCTTTGGTCATTAGGCAAAGCCAGTTTGTGCTTGAGATTCTCTATATTTGTGTTATGTTCCATTGGGACTCTTTTTAGAAGAGTCTTAATGACCCAGTAAGAATAATTGACCTTTTGTGAAGCGTTATCCTTTCCTGGTTCTTCCTGGGTTTTGTAGGCATTCATCGATTAGATTGTAGGTTTCCCTTGCCTAAAAGACTTCCCAAGTCTGCTCCAAGGGTTACATAATTGATTTTTTCTCCACCTCTCCTTCTACTACTTTGCTAGGGGTGGTGTCGAAAGGCTAAGAATGTGGGACGAAACCCACTTCAAGATGAAAACCAAGGGAGTTCAAATTGGTGTCCAAAAATTCTGTGTCATACTTCAACTCTTCCAAAATCCAGATTTCTCCTTCCATACAATCAACCTTTGTGCGCTGGTCCACCAGGAGACATCCCAAAATAACCTTTTCAATCTAGTACATCATAAGAGATCACTTGAAGAGGAATTATCTCTCCCTTAAGTTCATAGGGTATGGAAACCAAGCAACCAAAGCCTGCATCTCATCAACCCCTTAGAAAATTTATGCGTTGTTCCAAATTCTCTACTCCTCCCATGCTATTTCTAGCTTGCAACCATGAGGGATGGAGTCCCTGTAAAGAATGGTCATTATCATTGCCCACATTTGTTTCTTGGTGTGCTCTACAGCTTTGAGCTATGATTCCTTTTTCCTTTGCAAGTCGCCATGAACTAGTGCCTCATGCTATTGGCATGTTGTTTGTCTCTGTTGATTGTAAGCCCTCTAATCGAATGCAAGCAGACTTGGATAATCGTAACCCTGAGGATGATAATAGAATCCATCCATGAGATGCATTGCATGTCCACTTTCTCAATCATCCTTCACATCGGTACACCCTCTCAGAATTTTTTATGCCTTTACAGCTGATCATGGATGGGATCACTAATGACCATGTGATATTAATTTTCATTAGGGGAAATTTGGATGAAAAATAGTCCTCCTAAGGAAATCCTAAGGAAAATAATAAAATAATAGTAGAGAAAGAGTAAAAAAAATACTTTTTTGGATTGCATTTTCAACTTATCTCCTTGTAGGTTTGCTTAAATATCAAGTGAAAGAGCTCATTGGATGCGGAGTTAAATTCCACATCCAAGAAGTACCCAACATGCATGATTTTAACAACATCCACATAACAAAAAACTAGAAATACATTAAAAAATGTGTTTCTAGTGAGAAAAAAAATGTGTTTTTTTATATGTATTTTCATTTTTTTCATGATGTAGATGATGTTTAAAGTACACAGATTGGGTACTTGTTGGATGTAAAATTTAATTTTGTATCAAATGAGTCCTCTTGATTGAAATTTGAGTAAATCTACAAGGGGATAAGTTGAAAATACGATCCAAAAAAGTAGTTTTTGTTTTTTTGCTCAAATTTTTTTATATGCACCTCTTTTAAATTTTAAAGTATTTTGATTGGCTAATACATGATGACATGGAATTTGAATTAGAGTTGGATGGACCAGTTTTTATCCAAATTTTCCCTAATGTGTTTCCTTCCATGTACCCCTCTCGATCCTGCATGAGAATTCTATACCACTCGTCTGCCTTGTGTCTAGGGTAGCCCCAATTGTCCTCACTTGTACTAAAGTTGGGATCTGGATCATCCCTCTGCAAGCTATGAACTGATGTGTCTCAAGAGGGCCCCATGCCATGCCTTTGTATTCTACATGGGAATTCGACGATGAAATATAAATCCTATTATGCTTGTCGTTGGCATTCTTGTATAAAACGGTCCTCTTTTATGCTGTCCATGATTTCATCCAACACTCTAACTCCTAAGGAGAGCCCATGGTTTTCTAGTTGATCTGCAACCTTGTTGGTTGTTCATTTAATATGATGCAAAATGAGGGCTTGGATTTTGGGAATGATTGCAGCTAGGGACTTAGAATCATCCTCCATTCTCCAATTGTGGATGAGTTTGTTGACTGACATTCAATTTTTAAGTTTAAATATCAATCTAATGAGAATTTGTGAGTCCCCTTCTATAATGATTTTCTTAAAGTTGTTCTTATCACTATTTTTAGACCCTGAAGAAGCGTCGTAAGCTTGAAAACACTACTGATGTTGAAGACTATGTACCCAACAAAGACTATTTTTATTATTCCATTACTATCTCTAAAAACTCCCCCATAGCCTGCATGACTGGGGTGGTCTTTAGAAGCCCCATCAAAGGTTATTTTGATGAATCTTTCTGGAGGGGGCTCCGGGAGTAAGGGATCAAAATTTTCAATCTTATAGGAGTAGAGAGGGAAACGAGATGGAGAAGGTTGATATCCCACTCTTAAGATATTATTTATTCCTAAGGGTTGAGCCGCCTCTATTGACCTATCCAGTGCTGAAGGAAGAGAGTGTCATGAGTATTGCATCTTATTTTGAGCTAGACATATCTTGCGGGATGGGATTTGTCTTTCAATATCCTTTGGTTATATTCCTTCCATAGTTCCCAAAGGAGAAATCCTAGCAAAAGGTGTCATATATGGTTGAGAAAGGGGTTGGAAAATGGGAGCTCCCTCCAATTTATGAGGGTCAAGTTGAAATTGGAGTTATTCCTATCCACGGTTCTAAAAATAGTTTCCCCCTTGTCCCTTAACTTCATCGAGTAGGGACAACATTTGAAGAGGTGTTCATTATTTTCTTGATGTGTGCTAAAAAGGAGGCACCGAGAGGGGCCTCGAAAGCCTCTTTTGATTAAGTCATCCCAAGTTAGTTTTCTATTATGAGCCATCATCCAAAGGAAAGAAGAGATTTTAGGCCAAATTTTCTTTGTCTAGATATTGTGCTAGATGAGATCTTTTGGAATATTCAGATGTCCTCTTGCAATTTCATACCTTTCTTTGATAGTAAAGATTCCCTTTGAATTGTATCCCCATCAAATTCTATCCTTGTCTTGCTTGGATTTGATTCTTCTATTTTCAAGTTCAAGGTTGATGGTATAGATATAGATTTGGGGGACTAGAGACAACCATATTTCCATGGGAAACCATTGTATCCATTCTTCTTCTTCTTTTTCATTGATCTAGAAATGCCAAACTTGATAGAAAATTTGCTCTCTTAACACTTCCCAATACTCATAATTGGGGCAATGATATTCCATTTTTTTGTTTTTGATTCGATGAATCCCCCTAAAAGAGGGTAGAGTTCCCATCTCTTATTTCCCAAAAGCTATGATTTTGACTTAATCTACGATTGGACCAGGCTAAGTTCCATATACTAGATCCAAAAATGTGGTTGACGAATCTGATCAAATCTTGTTGATATGTCTCTAGAGTGTACTTGGATTTCCAATGTAACCCCCAAGGCTTAATTTTGCTCTCTTAGCACTTCCCAATACTCATAATTGGGGTACTGATGTTCCATTTCTCTGGTTTTGATTCCATGAATCCCCCTAGAAGAGGGTAGAGTTCCCATCTCTTATTTCCCAAAAGATATGATTTTGAATTAATTTACGATTGGACCAGGCTAAGTTCCATATACTAGATCCATAAATGTGGTTGATGGATTTGATCAAATCTTGTTGATCTGTCTCCAGAGTGTACTTGGCTTTCCAATGTAACCCCCAAGGCTTAGTATTATGTGTGATCCATTTCCACTATATATTTGAACGCATTACTTCATTGATGATTTATGGTTATCTGAGTCTTAGGCCTCCAGAGAGCTTTGGTTTGTAGACCTCATCCTAGCTCACTAGAGCCCATTTTATGTGATGCTTGTCTCCACCCCATAGAAAAGTCCTTTGGAGGTCACTATTTTTTTTTAGAATAGTTTTGGGGGCACCAAGTGTTGAGAAATGATAGAGAGACATGGATTGAAGAATAGATTTAACCAAAATCAATCTAATCAACATGTTGAGGGAGCTAAAGGTCCAGCGAGAGAGCCTTTTTTCCAAATGGCCAGGAGGTCCTCCTAATTCAATTGAAGCATATGTTTCTCCATCATGGGAGGACCCATATATTTAGAAGGGAGATAACATTTTTTGAATCGAAGGAGTTGGTTTATGAAATAATGGATAAGGAGGGGGTGTGGAAGAAGAACAATTGTTTGAAGGATAATCTACCAAGAGCAGACTCAAGGCCTGATCTTCCTAGCTCAACGTAAGTTTAGAACAAATAGGACATAACACAAAATACTTTCCTAGATCAAATAGAAGTGCAAATGGAAGGATAGATCATTTACCTTGGATTTGTAGATCCCTTTCTCTTTCATTGATCCAATGCTCTAGCGCTGCCAGATCTTAAATGGATATACCCTGTTGAACATATAACAGACCAAGAATAGTGAAAGAATACATTTCATATGATAGATCTAAGTTAACAGTTAAGGAGGAAAACTCTAAACATCATCAGCGCGACAAAATTTATCGAAAGAAATTGTATTAACTGTATTGAAAAGTGGAGAGTACAATATAAAAGAGGATTACAACCATTTCCTTAACATTGCAAGATCCTTCCGACAAGCCATGCCAAAGCTCCGAGAGAGAAGTGGATGTCTCCCAAGCTAGAGTGCTAAATCTATTAAGCCTAATTTCACGAGCATAAGAGTACCATGGACTTCCTCCCTTGGAGAGGAGTAGAGATTCACTTATATAGGGATAAGTGGATAGGATATGGATAGGGTAGGTTGAGATATGATAGGAGAGAGATAGGGGATCCTTCTAAGAGGTTAGGAACCAAAGGCCAGCTCCCCCAACAAGTCAGGGATAAGGATCTAAGTCAACAACCTTCGAGAATGAGCTCAAAGAAGCTATTTTTTCCCATTAATTTACTTCGTTGCACCCTATAATGGAGCAAGGTGTGACGTCACAAGTTGCATGAGTGTAGCTTGCGACGACCTCTCAAAACCTAGCATAAGCACAATGATGTCCCTTCCAGGTAAGTGACTTAGCCAATGGAACTTCATGGGTGTATACACTGAATCTAATGGTGGTAATATTTTAGGTGTAATAGAATGCCCCCCAAAGCATGAAGCTGTTGAAATGTTGGACAGGTGAAATGCTTTGGCAGAAGAAATGGCAAAAGGACTTGTTGGATGAAGGATGCTCCTGCAGTACAACTGAATATGAACTGACAATCACAGATGATGTACAACATGGTTGCCGACCAATACAATGCATATCCATGGTAGTAATGACTGACTGAACACAACCATGGCTACTAGACACAAGCATAGATCCATGATGAGATGATAACACAACCACAACCAATACAAATGTGGATCCATGTAATATGACTCAAATAAAAAATCCATCGCAACCTGGGTAAAACATGACTCCCTAGGGTCTTCAAGCTTAACGCACAATGATATGAATCTAACCATGTGATTACAAATGTCTTGACGTCGAACATGGTAGAAACCACTTGATTACTAGTCATTGATGTATACCATTAAAAAGTGCGAGAGAAAACAACATTGATGTCAATGACTCCCAAGGTATCACAGTACATATCATCGAGTGTGAATAAATGAGTCGAATTCAAACGCGAGATGAAATCTTTCAATCAAGAGTCAATGATGTAAACTCATGTTGAAAGCAAGGTAACCTGCCATTGAGGCATGCAAGGCCAAGGTACTTGATTTGTTTCTAGATTCAATACTCGGATGATGAGCTGAAGTCGACAAGGATGAATCCGTCGAAGGAGGGCCATGATGAATCCCCCATCATCGACACAAAACATGACAAAGGACGTGTAGAGTGGATCGGATGGTACAATAACATGTGTGATTGAATCCGAGTAGACCGACATGATGGAAGGTGTACTGACTACAGATAATGAATGGTGAAAGTAATCTTGAACATGGACATGGCATGACTTGGCAGTATTGACATGACGAGTACGACACTAACTCCTAGTGTGACTAATGACGGAAGCTTTGTTTGAATGACTCAAAGGAGTAACAAGACTCAGGAAGTAAGCGGAACTCGAGGACAAACAGATGATCCAAGTACTATATGCAAATGTAGATGAGTGCCATGTTCAAGAACGACTAAGTACTGCCACAGATAAAGGTGTAGTACAAAAGATTTTCTTTTTCCCCATCATGAACGATGAGTGCCTCATGTGTTTTTTATGAGCATGATGAGGGTAACCAGATGCTTGGTATATCTCATCTCATAGATGAGTCCAATCCCAAATATTTTCTGAACCTGCGATAGGAGGGGTTCGTCCAATGGCGGTCCTTTCAATGTAAAAAATTAACGAGTCAACAGAAGGTAAACTTGGTCATCATTTCATGTTTAGAGAGTCTTAAGAGAACTAAAGAAGACTCCAATGGTCCTTTTTCGTAAAGTTAGCCTCATCGCTCGGAAAAGGGTAAAACAACGTGGGAGAGAACTCTTCTAGTCATGATTGGTTGGAGTATACCTTTTTCGTAAGTAGTGCCCCCTGGTCCAAAAAAGGGGTAAACTATCACCAGGAAGATGACCATTCAAATCCTTTTACAAGCGTGAGCGTGACGAGTTCGCTTGGCAATATTTTCGTATTTTGAGAGCTTGAAAAGAGCTTAAAGATAGACTCCGGGGGGGTTCCTTTTCTGTAGGAGTTTAACGATCCTGGAAAAGTGATAAATCGTAACTCGGTAACGTATTCTCATAGTTTCAAGAGCACGAGAAAGAACAAAGAGTAGGCTCATAATCATTAAATAATTACAATCTAATGAATGAAAAGATAAATGACAAAAATGGCATAAAAAGGCATGTAACAACTGCTGCACACTCATAAACTAGGTCAAATAGTCAACTGAACGTTAAAATATGGTAAAATCGATCCAAACTATAGCAAACGGTATAAAGGCATCAAATATTCGAAAAAGAAATATTCCATTTTGTTTATAAATAGAAATAGAAACCAAATATAGTCAGCATTGTTCTATTTGGCAAATTTGGGAGGAGTAGTGTCGTTTGGAACCAAAACTTCACTCGTCGATTCTGGGAGCTACGAGCCACCATTTCACCCGCCGTTCGGAGCAGGTAGCCCTAAACTTCATCCAACACAATTGTAGTGGTTTACATTTTTTAATTTTGTTCAATTTTTTGGGTTTTGGCTTGGATTGGGAAGGGCCATTGTGCCCTCTGCTCATTGCAGTTTTCCCTTTTGGGAACTGTAATGAGACTGAGTCGTCACAAGGGTCGCATAACTGGACTGTGACGATGTCGCACTGTTTTAAAAAACGGGGTGTGACGACGGAAACGTCCATTCCTGAACTGAATCCACGCTCAAAAAGGAACTTTTGGTGGTTGAAGCAAGTTCTAACAATCTTAAAACTCACCTTTTGGTAGGTTCCAAGCATCCAAAATGGTTTTGGAGTGGCGTGAACGGGAGCATGAGTTAGATGATGAACATGATGCAAATGATCCACGATGTGTGGAAGCACTGAGGAACTGTGGGCTCCTGTAATGTCCCCAGCTCGACCCTACTGCATTAATATTGTAAATGATGTAAATATTGTTATTTAGTCATGGTGAGGAGCTCACGGCCAAGGCCCCGCCATTGATTTATCGTTTTATGTATCGGCAATTAGAATAGATGCATATGGTTCTTGTGCTAGCGGAGCACAATGTAATTAAGACATCATGTAAATACGAAATTTAATGGAAAACCAACAGCTGGCTACGCTATGCAACAAAAGAGATAGGGCATGGTTCTACAAGGAAAAGGGAGGGAAATTATTCAAACCCTTGAGCCAATGGAATTAATCCATGTGTCAATGGGGAAACCCATAAAACCACCAACTACCCATTTTGTCTCATGCACCCAATCATTTAATTCTCCCAAAAGATTGGTTGGGGCAGTTAATGTCTTGGGATTGAAGAAGTATGGCAGCCAAAATTCGTGCATGGGCAGGCCATTAACTTGGAAAAACGTGTTTTGTCTCCTTGGGCAAGAAAACACCCACGAAATGGGTGCCCAATGCCATGCTGAACGGTTAGCCTTTCATCATTCACGCAGTTGGAGCTAGCTGGGTCTTTCCCTACCCGTTTTCATCCCAATCCTGCATTTTTCCATGCCTGGGAGTTCGTTTTTGCATATACATTAGCTGGGGAGAGAAGGGCCACGACTTGGGGGACTGTATGGAGGTCGTTTTTGCCCCAGAATGCCCAGGGATGTTTTTCTAAGAACGGATTTGGCCTCCCAGGGTTATTTCCCATCTTCCATTTTCGTTTTTGTGTTTCTCCACTTTTTTTTCTGAGTGAGTTGAAACCCAATCTCATGCATTCCACTGTGGAAAACGTTTTCCTCATGCCCAGCACTTAGACTTTTGCTGTCATATGCACCCATCTCTTAACAGCATGAGAAACCCAATTTCTGATTGGCTTGGCTGATTTTGGCATACCTTTGGCTATGTGAGAGCCTGTTTTCCCCTTTTTCCTTGTGGAGATCATGCCCAGCTCGGGGGTGGCAGTGGTGCTGAGAGATTGAGGAGCACACTGGCCTACGGTTGGGTGGAACATTGCATAAGCATAGCCAGTTGTTGGGGACTACCTTATTGAGATAAGTATTCCCTTGTGTTAAATTTGCAATTATCAATCGATGGATATCTTGAATGTGTGATGAATGTGTATTTAAAATTACTTCCACTGTGTTCTTAAAATAATTATGCATCTTCATATGCCTGTTATAATAACTGAATTCTTATGAATAAGATCATGGGGCTAGATGCCCAGTTGTAGCACAATGATCCTCTCTATCATGCTGGTATGATAGGAGGGGACATTACATTTTGGTATCAGAGCTGCATTGCAGCATTGGGCCTCTATGGGCCAAACCTGATAGTAGTTAGAAGGGAAGATTTTAAATTTTTCCTTAAGAGTTTTGAAAAAAAAAAAATCTTGTTTTAACTCTGTTTCTGGAAATTTTTCGTTTTAAAACTGTTTCGGGAAGTCGTCCCGAAACTACGGAAAGGTTCCGCGAACCTTCCCGCAATTGCGGAAGAGTTCCGCGAACCCTCCTGCAATTGCGGAAGCGTTCGGCGAACCTTCCCGCAATTGCGGTAAAATTCAGCCAACGGCTCCGAAACAGCGGAGAAAAAAAAATTTTAAGTGAAAAATTTTCTAAGGGTCGGCGTCGAAAGAAATTTTTCGGAAGGATTTCTCTTCCGAAATTTTGGAAGGAATTCTCTTCCGAAATTGCGGAAGGATTCAGCGAATCGTTCCGCAACGCGGAAGAGTTCGGCAAGCCGTTCCGAAATTGCGGAAGAGTTCGGCGAATCATTCCGCAACTGCGGAAGACTTCGCCGAATCGTTCCGCAACTGCGGAAGACTTCGCCGAATCGTTCCGCAACTGCGGAAGACTTAGGCGAATCATTCCGCAATTGCGGAAGGCTTCCACAAATCTCCCCGAAATTTTGGAAGCATCCAGCGAACCGCCCCGCAACGGAGGCGAGCCGAGAATCACCCCGAAACCGCGGAAGGCTTAGCCGAAGGGCTCCGTAACTGCGAAAGCCTTCGCCGAATGGCCCCGCAATTGCGGAAGGCTTCGGCCAAGCGCCCTGCAATTGCGGAAGGCTTCAGCCAAGCACCCCGCAATTGCGGAAGCCGTCGCTAAACCGCCCCGCAGTTGCGGGAGCATATAGTGAACCGCCCCGCAGTTGCGGGAGCAATCAGCCAACCGCCCATCGCGGCAGGATTCAGCGAACTACCCGTTGCGGAAGGATCTCACGAACCGCCCGATGCGGCGTGATTCCTAAAAAAAAAAAAAAAAAAATAAAAAAAATCAAGGGCGCTGTCCTCGACCCGCCCTGCTGTGGCACAGGGAAGCCACAAGGGGGGAAGCCACAAGGGGGCAAGCCCGCTTGACCCCCCTTTCTTTTTCCCCCTCATGTGTCTTTGTTTGTGATTTGACGAATTGTCAGTATGGCATTCTTCCCACATGCATGAAGTAATTTGTGAATTTCTGAGAATATAATGCAACTGTGTAAAATGTGCAGAATGGGAGTGAAAGTTGTCATTTTTGAAAGGATGCAGTTCCCGCACCTGATGTCAGGATGGAGCATGAAGACAGGCATTGGAAAGCTTGTCCAGCAGGGAACAATGATGCATGACCAGAGTTTGAAGGAGGTCTACATATATCATAGATATTTAGTGTAGAAGAGTGCCAGCGGCTGTTTTGACAAACAAATTTTGTTGTCAATATGGGCAATTTCTACAATTGCAGGATATGGAAGAGGAATTCCATGTCACGATGAGGGATCGAAAATGGAAGAATTTCTTGAACCTCTGTTTGTTATCATACTTATAATTATGAAATTGTAATATGGCATAAAAATGTTAAAAATGTAAAGGACTACATAGATGTATATGCACTAGATGGCATCTTAACAAACATTGCATAGTGCATATAGAAATGCTTGTGCATAAATGGGATATTGCATATTGGTAGAATAATGAAGTATGCATATGCAATGAACCACTAATGGAGAATATCGTGGTTGATAATCACTATTGATGTTGGTATTGGTGTAGGACCAAAGATAACAAAGAGCATGGCTAAATGTGTTGAGGATGTTGTTGCATAAAGCCAACAACCTTATGCAGAAAGGATGGTGCAACGAGTCTAGGATCATAAAGTTGGAAAAAGGACTGAGCAGCCTTGGTAAGAGGCCAACTGATCAGGTAACATCAGACGATGTTAATGGTAACCCTATAGGTAATGGTTATTGGTGCCAAATTGCATGAATGTTGAAAAAGGATTTGGTAAGATCCCTTCAACTATGTATGAGTTATGTTGAGACAGTTTGCATATGATATTAAATACCACTTGGGACTGTTAACCTACCAAGCTTGGTGAGGTGTGGGTAAGTGAAGGAAATGATCCTTACACCCTATGACCGTTTAGAGATCTCAATGCATTCATATGAATTTGTATCATGCCATGTGTATGATTGTTATGTGCTTGATAACCAAAGCAAGTGAGGACTGGTGGTCCTGATTATGGAAATGCAAGATATATGAGATAGTCATGTTTCGATCATAATATGCGTGAATGCATAGTACTCATGAAACAATGCGAAGTAGCATTGAGTAGATGTGCATTAAGAGATTTTATAAATCTTGTGATGCATTGTATGAATGCATAGGGATGATACATATGTCGTTGCAAAGTAAATAATGAATGAAATGATGAATTGATAATAATTCTAGGACCATTTCATGGGCTATTATGAATGCAGAATAGTAAATGCATGAAGAGCCCAATCATGATAATTGATGAATTGATGAATTGTGATAATGATGCATATATAGAAGTGTATATATTTTGTTGCATTTCAAATGTTAACAGCTGAAGGTGTTTGAATTATTGAGTGTTATAATTCTGAGATCACTTCAGTGACTGTTATGGCAATGAATGATTATGTGCATAGATACTCACAACGTGTTTAGCTGATTGAAGTTTCAGTTTTCGGTAGGAAGGTCTTACATATGGCAATGAGGATAAGTCCATAGTAGAGACCGGGATCTACCACATGCCGAAGCTAAGGGTTATGAGAAGGAGGACATGCTGTAAGTGGATGCTCATGTATGGCAGCAGGCATAAGGCCATAACGGGCAGAGTGGTGTCCCTTACAGGAGCCAAACAATATGAGGATAGCCTCATGGATAAGAAAACTAATTTCTGTAGGAGACAGAATTGTAAATTCATATTGAATTTATTTATGAATGCTATTGATTGGTTATGGAACAATCGTATATGAAGCTTATTGCTAAATGTTGCTGACGGTTTGGCTATTTGATAAAATGTGCCAGGATGACACATTGCAGGAAGATCATGTGTGATGGCCTGCAGAAGCCAAACCAGATGGGAAAGACCCCATGCTTTGGAAATGGGTTTCGGGTGAAACGCCATTGATAATATCTCAGCCAAACCGCATGACGGTAAACCATGAAAGTGAGATGGTAAAGCTATGCCCAGAAGGCATGTGAGACAAATCTGCAAAATGAATGAGTATTCCGTGACCCTAGACAAGAACATGCATGTCTAAATTATTAGGGTTAATACGCAGAGCATGCTCTATTTTATTTATATCATTGCAGATTGCTTGAGTATGATTAGGGCCTACATGGCGCACATCGGAAAGGGGGTGCACACCTTTTCTGGTGCTGGGTCATGATAGGGTTTTCAATATTGACTACACCCTAAGGGAATGGACGCATTCCTGGTGTTTCAATACTTGATAGTGAATGATATGAAATGTGGTGAAGAACTGAACAACAATACTGATGAACTTGCTTATCCTTCTTGTGTTGTCAGCCTACACAGATGCAGATTGATACTGCACATTCACGGGAAGAGTGAAGAAGGGTACGCAAAGAGACTGTATGGAATTAGCAACCTATCTATGCTCACGTGAAATATTACCAGAAGGGATGGATAGGCCCGAAGAGCTGTGTAATAAGAGAAGGTATCATCCTTGTGTGAGTAGGGGTCATGTTAACCTGCAGTCAAGAAAGTCACCTATAAAGTTCCTAAAAGGAACCACCGAATTGCACAAAAGAAGGAGTGGCGTCCTTGTATAAGTAAAGAGCCGATGTGTGTGAACGGTTATGGTGCAAGAAGGTGTGGTGGCATTGGTAAAGGCATGACATCTCTATTGGGACAGCAGTGGGAGGGCGGGCGCCGATGACTAACTGAAAACCCTGAGATGCCTATTGGGTCAGCAGTGGGAGGGCGGGCGCCGATGACTGACTGAAAACCCTGAAATCTCTATTGTGACAGCAGTGGGAGGGCGGGCTCCGATGACTGACTGGAAACCCTGAGATACCTATGTCTCCATAGTAGAGCCTTGACCTATGATGGCCAGTGGCGCAGTTTCCTTCCATTGGTCGATGACCCAGACGAATGTGCTGGCTCGGCACTGGAGAGGGCCAACCAGGTATGGGACTGGTTGGGCACCACTAAATGCTTGGTAAATCCAGCCGATGGGGAGGTGTACTGGTTAAGCATTAACTATATCCAAGTCCATAGGTGATCCCAAGCCTTGCAAAAGCGAAGCAGGATCCTGTGGACCAGAGGGGAAACGCACAATACAGATAAGTATTCGTTTCATTTATGTCTTGTTTGGAATAATGAAGATTACAGGTATAAATCTCTTAACAGCTAAGCTGATACACTATTGTTTCTTTGTTGGAAACCTTGGTCGTTGCAGGAAGGCAAGACCCTGAAAGACTATAAACTGTTGGTAAATCCAGAGAGTAAATGAGTGGGCGATATGAATTGCTGGTGATCCAAAGAGTCAATGAGTGGGTGATATAAATTATTAAGAAATCTAGGGAGTAGCTGGTTGAATGCTATAAAGTTCTTGATAAGTCCAGAGAGTGACTAGTTGGGCATTAACCACTTGATATGGTAAAGCAGCGTGTACGCTGGCCCAACACCCCTTAAACAATTGATAAAACCAGTCGGAGAACTGGCCTAGCATGTTGCTAAAGGAAGTGATTGATAAACCCAGTTGATGTACTAGCCCGAAATTGCCTATTCGAATGATTGTGGAGTAGCCTACGGGATGGCCCAACATTCGTTATTGTGTTCACGGGAAATCCAAGGCTCGTAAAGCAGAGAAGGATCCCGTGGAATAAAGTGCCGACATCCAATACAGATAAGTATTCAGTTACCTTGCAGCTTCTTGCTCATGAATATACGTGTGTATATGATTTGGTTATGATTTCCTAAAATTCTTGTTTAGAGAAAAACCCTATGAAAATGAACTAAACATGTGAATTAATTCAATGTTTGAGTGTAGGTATTGCTGGAAGGCAGGATTATGAAGGCATCCTAGAGATGCATGTGGACATGTGACCATCCTAAGGAGCTCCGTATGAGCAGTAATGAAAAATGGTGCTAGTGGATACAAGTGGATCCTAGCAACCCAAGGTTTTGTAGGCAATAATGGGAAGGGTGCCCTAGCCGAAAATCCATATGCAAACCTTAGACACTAAGTGTCATAGCCAAGAAAGGAAAGTCAAAGCATTCACATTGAAGTGAAAAACACTAAGGAGCATGAAACCACAGTGGTGGTGTAGCTCCATTATAGAACAAGACTAAGAGGGAGAAACCCCTACTCTTCTCTTTCCTTTTGATTGATGCATTTATAAAACAAAAGATTGTTGAGTGCATATCATGGCTGAAAATAGATTGTGTTTAATTGCTTAAGATGAATTGTGAATGCTAAAATAGTAAATTTCTTGTGAAAGGATGAACATGAATGAGTTCATGTGTATGTTGGGAAAGCATGAAAAGTGTGAAAATCCCATGAATAAAGCATGGACATTCCATGTCGATTAGGAAAATAATTGACTAATCCTAAATGTTTATGTTATGCTTGTCCTAACAAAGAATTCCCATGATGAATTTCACAGGTAAGAAAGTGAAACAATTGGTTGTGACCAGCACAAGAAAGTATTGCTAGTAAGCAAAGTGTGTTCAGTTGTGCCCATTGACCATGGCAGCAGACCGAGGGCTATTAGAGTTGGCTGAAAGTCTTCTTCGAACAATTGCCAGGACCCAAGAGAATCTTGGGGAGGTGCTCAAGCTACAGAGGCAACAGAATGAGGGAAACCATGAAGCTTTGCAGGACTCTATTCGTCTGCAAAAAGAGGTAAAAAGCATTCTGGGAGAGGTCAGCAAGGGAAAGGAAAGTGGATCAACGAAGAAGCATTCATCCAACTGTCCGAGTAAGAAACGTTCTAGGTGGGAAGACTCAAAGGAAATGGACCAGGAAAAGATAAATCCGCCAATGAAATGTTGGGGATGTGGAGGGAATCATTGCCTCCGTGACTGCCCAACAAGAGAATATCAAGAGGGCAGCAACCTTAAATTCTCCAAGTTCATGGATCAGTTGGAAGGAAAAGAAAAAGAAGGAATTGTTGTGGAACGATGTCCTCATGCAGAGCTAGAGGGTCCTATCCAGCAAGAGCAGCTGGTAAAGACCAAAGGACTTAGTCCTGAAAGACCCAAGTAAAGGGTGAATTGCAGGACAAACCTACCACATTTTGTGAATTTTGGACATATGTAAAGTGGGTATCTATTTTCAAAGTGTTGGAACACCGAGGACGGTGTTATTCCAAGGGGAGGGGAATGTAATGTCCCCAGCTCGACCCTATTGCATTAATATTGTAAATGATGTAAATATTGTTATTTAGTCATGGTGAGGAGCTCACGGCCAAGGCCCCGCCATTGATTTATCGTTTTATGTATCGGCAATTAGAATAGATGCATATGGTTCTTGTGCTAGCGGAGCACAATGTAATTAAGACATCATGTAAATACGAAATTTAATGGAAAACCAACAGCTGGCTACGCTATGCAACAAAAGAGATAGGGCATGGTTCTACAAGGAAAAGGGAGGGAAATTATTCAAACCCTTGAGCCAATGGAATTAATCCATGTGTCAATGGGGAAACGCATAAAACCACCAACTACCCATTTTGTCTCATGCACCCAATCATTTAATTCTCCCAAAAGATTGGTTGGGGCAGTTAATGTCTTGGGATTGAAGAAGTATGGCAGCCAAAATTCGTGCATGGGAAGGCCATTAACTTGGAAAAACGTGTTTTGTCTCCTTGGGAAAGAAAACACCCACGAAATGGGTGCCCAATGCCATGCTGAACGGTTAGCCTTTCATCATTCACGCAGTTGGAGCTAGCTGGGTCTTTCCCTACCCGTTTTCATCCCAATCCTGCATTTTTCCATGCCTGGGAGTTCGTTTTTGCATATACATTAGCTGGGGAGAGAAGGGCCACGACTTGGGGGACTGTATGGAGGTCGTTTTTGTCCCAGAATGCCCAGGGACGTTTTTCTAAGAACGGATTTGGCCTCCCAGGGTTATTTCCCATCTTCCATTTTCGTTTTTGTGTTTCTCCACTTTTTTTTCTGAGTGAGTTGAAACCCAATCTCATGCATTCCACTGTGGAAAACGTTTTCCTCATGCCCAGCACTTACACTTTTGCTGTCATATGCACCCATCTCTTAACAGCATGAGAAACCCAATTTCTGATTGGCTTGGCTGATTTTGGCATACCTTTGGCTATGTGAGAGCCTGTTTTCCCCTTTTTGCTTGTGGAGATCATGCCGAGCTCGGGGGTGGCAGTGGTGCTGAGAGATTGAGGAGCACACTGGCCTACGGTTGGGTGGAACATTGCAGAAGCATAGCCAGTTGCTGGGGACTACCTTATTGAGATAAGTATTCCCTTGTGTTAAATTTGCAATTATCAATCGATGGATATATTGAATGTGTGATGAATGTGTATTTAAAATTAATTCCACTGTGTTCTTAAAATAATTATGCATCTTCATATGCCTGTTATAATAACTGAATTCTTATGAATAAGATCATGGGGCTAGATGCCCAGTTGTAGCACAATGATCCTCTCTATCATGCTGGTATGATAGGAGGGGACATTACAGCTCCTCAAGTTCTTCAACATTCAGGGGATGAGGTCCCAAATCCCACTACTGACCCATATGCTCCAATGCTGGGATGCGGCCCAGCAATACTTCGTGATCAGTGAGCACGTGCTTACCATAGATGTTGAGGACATCTATTTCTTGACTAGATTGTCCCGAAGAGGGGACAATGTGCTTCTGACTAGATCATGTGGGAGTGATCAGACCATGGGTGACATGATCCTGTAGCATTTTACTCCCCACACTATTGCTTCTAGTGGGAAAATTCCCATAAAAGACATGCGAAAATGTCCATTGCATGCCATACTCTTCACCATTACGAGGATGGCAGGGAACCAAGCTCCTCACTTAGCCACCAGATCACATATGCTATACACGAAGGACTGTATATCTCCGAAGATCTTGTACAAGTGCGAGGGACTCCTCGCAAACATACGAGCTCGGTTGACCAAGTGTCGGCGGGGAGAGCTCAAACATTTTGGCTATGGTTCGATAGTGATCTCGTTCTTACTTGAATGGGTTCCCCTCTTGTGCCCTCAAGTACTATTGGATGACAGGGATGCCAGGGATCCACACATGGCCAGATGGATGGCGGTGATGTCCCGTCATGGTGGGGGTGCCATCCTCTCATATGGCACCGAGTTCTTCACTTGGCTTGAGGGCTAGTTACTGATGGTGGAGGACTTTCCATACAGTGGTATGGATTTTAGAGATGACCCGAACTTTCCGCTGCTAGAAGGAGCAGCATGGGGAGACCTTGGTAAGAACAAATAACCCTTATACTTTTTAAGTTTTGTGCATTTATGAATTTTTTTTATGTAGTGCTGACAAGTAAACAACATGTGTGTGCAGACATGGGACCTGTGCGGTCACTGGGAGTCTCTCTTCTTGCTAGGAGAGAGAGAGAGGAGAGGGAGCAGTCGTGGGACCTGCAGTGCAAGCTTCCATTTCAGGGATGGATGGAGTCTATGCCAACCTGAGTGAGTTGACATTAGATGTTCTCGAGCCGATGGTAGATGAGGTGCCACGGACCATGCAGGTCTACATGGTTGGAGCAACTGCGTGCTTCAACGTGCTGCCTCACAGGTTTGCGAGAGCAGTTGACTGTTTCCACACTCAGCAAGCCAGAGCTATTAGACCACCTAGGGTTGTACAGGCTAGGCGCTAGGGCTTACATTGTTACTATGTATGTACTAAGAGCTTAGAGGCCTCAGATTTTGTACTACTAAAAGCTACGAGGCTTCAGATTTTGTAGAGACTCACTGGAAGCTGTGGTGCTTCAGATTTTTGTACCAGCACTACTTTTTGAGATACATATATATAGACATTTCAGCTATTTATACATTATGTGTTTCAAAATGAATGAATGGTGTTGTCTTGTTATGTGTTTTATTATATATAAAATGAGTTATTTACATGTTATGTCTACTTTTAACAGTTCATAAATATGCTTATGTGTGCACAATGTACCAATCTAAGATGAAGTTGGCCATATAGTCGGCAACTGTGTTAATGTCTCATGGAATGTGTAGGGACTTGAAGGACCTTTACAGAAGACAGACTCATGGATAGAGATGGAGTAAGGTAGGATCGCGTATGACGTAGACTCGGTTAAGATGAGAGACCACTAGTTGAGAATCCAGGTTGATAACAACATGGTACATACCTAAAGAAATGGCATCAGTAAGGGTTCCAATGACGGCTTGATATTTTGCAGCATTGTTGGTTGCGAAACCTAGACACATTCTCCCTAAGCTGATGAGATCCCCAGTAGGTGAATAGAGTACCCAGGTTGTTGAATCAAGGTTATGGGTATGCTGACTGGCGCTGTCCGCGAATCCATAACACGTTGCCATTTGCACACACAGACAGAATGTGGTATAAGAAATGAAACAAGACCTAAACACGTAAGAAATTGAAGCATCACACCACACAGAAAACACACACGGATGCCATATACAGTATATACAAAAGCACTCATGCATGAAAGACTCAAGCATAGTAAATCTTTAGGTAAAGCCCATTGCAGGGTTCACCCAAAGATATTCCATCATAGTCTTCAAGCTCATAAGCTCCCTTCTCTAAGATGCATTTCACTATGTAAGGTCCATGCCACATGGACTCAAACTTTCCTGCACCTAGCTTATCATGCTTTTGGTCATATGTGAGGACCAAATCTCCCTTGCTGTAGGTGCTAGGTTCTACCGACTTGTTGTATTGCGCTTTGATGCATTTATTATGAGCCATGTTGGCAAGAGCGGCATCTCGGTGAGTCTCATCGAGCTTAGCTAGGTAGAGGAAGTGTTCTTCCTCGGTAGTAGTGTTTGGGAGAAGTTCGATGGTGAGCTTGAGAGATGGAATCTTACACTCAATGGGAATGACCACCTCCAGTCCATACACTAGTTGGAAAGGAGTAAATCCATTGGTGGTTTTGATGAAGGTTCTATAAGCCCAAACCGAGGAGAAGAGCATATTAAGCCACTTGGCCTTGTGCGCACCCAACATCCATTGGACTATAGTTTTCAAGACCTTGTTAATGGCCTCGACCTATCCATTTTACTGAGGGTAGTATGGTGTTGAGTTTTCATGGAGAAAACCCAATCTGTTGCTCAACTCATCAACCATGTGGTTCATAAAATGTGAACCATGGTCAGTAACTATTGCTTGAGGGACTCCAAACAACACTGTTACATGGTTAAACATGAAGAGTGCGGCGGTCTTGCCGTCGTTCATGTATGTAGGCATTGCACTGTCCCACTTTGTAAAGTAGTCCATAACTACAATGATGTAACTATGCCCCCCGACCGAGGTAGGCTTACAATTCATGAAATCGATGCCCCATTTAGTGAAGGGGACAATGGAAATAACCGGGTGTAATGGGGTGGGATGGGTGCTCTTTTTCCTATGAAAATGTCGACATGGAGAAAAAAAATTTACGGCCCCAATGCAATCATTGAAGATAGATGGCCAATAATATCCTACGCACAAAATCTTCTGGGTTGTAGCCATTCCAGAGAGGTGACTGCCACATGCCCCAGCATGACATTCATTCAGAACACGTTCAGCCTCATCATGAGTCAAACAATGTCGAAGTATATAATAGATACCATGACTGTACAAAGTATCATTGATAATCAAATAATACTTTGCATGGTGGCGTATTCAACGACAGTCGTCACGAGACAATTGAGGGTTGAAGCGTTGGGTTTGAAGATACAATTTGATATCTCCATACCATGGATCAGACGTACTAATAAGAAACAATGACTCATTTGGAAATGAGTCATTGGGCTCAATTCGGTATCAGTACAGGGGAGGTCGCAGATGAGCTAAGCGAACACCAAAGACTTTTTCAACTTGGCTTTTTCGAAAAGAAGATCGAATTCTTGTAGTATCACGATCCAGCATGAATACTTGCCCCCAAGCACCTGACGAGTCAAAATGTGGTACATGGGGTTCGAATCAATGATGATAGTGGTGGTCCGGAGCAAAATGTAATGACAAAACTTCTGCATGGCAATGATTGCTGCGAGAGCGAGCTTCTCAACATGTGAATAGCGAGTTTCAGTGTCAATGAGACCTTTATTGGCACAGTATATCACATGTTCTTGGGTGTTCTGGTCTTCCTGTACCAAAACCATGGTGATAGTGGTGTCAGAAGCTGCGAAATATAAAATGTAATCTCGATAGTAATTCGACGGTTGGATCATAGGGGCATGTGTGATGGCATGTTTCAAAATTTTGAAAGATTGTTGAGCTTGATCATCCCAAGTGAACGAGACGTATTTTTTCATCAATCTCATATAGCCCTACATCTTTTGTGCAAAATGACAAACAAAATGCCTTAAATAAGTTACACATCCTTGCAGAATCTGAAGTTCTGTAATGTTGGTCGGAGGTGGAAGAGCGACGATAGCTTCCACCTTTGAGGGATCAATGCAGATGCCATCTTTTGAGACGATGAACCCTAAGAGGAATCGAGAATCGACAGAAAAAATACTCTTGTGAGGACTCAAATGGATATTTTACTGCCTACATCTAAGGAAAATGGCCGTCAGATGATCTAAGTGGAACTCACGCTTCTTCGAGTGGGAAAGGAGGTCATCCAAGTAAGGTTCTACAAAGTCCTTCACATCATAGAAGGCGTATGACATGGCCCGTTGGAATGTGGCACCAACATTTTTAAGACCAAATGGAAGTTTATGATATGCAAATGTTCCCCAAGGGCAGATGAATGCAGTCTTGTCTGGTTAGTGAGGTGGATCTCAATTTGGTTGTAGCCGAAAAATCCATCCATGAATGAAAAAATGGCACTTCTAGCACAATTGTGAATAATCTGGTCGATAAAGGGAGTCAGGTAGTTGTCCTTGGGATAAGATTTGTTGAGATCCCGATAATCGACACAGACATGGATGGTACCCTATTTTTTATTAACAGGGATGACGTTTGAGACCCACTCTATCAATGGGATAGGGTAAATGAAGCCGGCCTTCAAGAGTTTCTCAATCTCTGCCTTGATTGCCACAGTCTTCCGAGGGTGTACCAATCGGAGCTTATGTCAAACAGGTTTGATGTCAGGATAGGTTTTAATCTCATGTAAAAGAATGGAGGGGTCTATCCCAGGCATCTCCTCATAGGTCCAAGCAAAAACATCTCGAAATCGCTTGAATAAGGTTGTGGCGGCGATGACTTCTTCAAGGGAACACTTTTGGCCTAAATGAGTGTGTTCCACTACACCAGGAGTAACCGAAATGTCTATTAAAGTGGTGGGCTCGATGTTGGAAAAGTTTCCTTCAGAGTTTTTTTGACATGCATGTATCAAATACTAAGAGCCAGAGTTGAAATTCGGTGTAATGATTATGTGAATGTTGTTCTCCACAATGTCCAACAAGGGAAGGAAAGATGAATGATGGTGGAGGTCTTCCCATGGTGGATCATCTGTACTCATGATTTCCATAATGGACTCGCAAAATGAAAAGTCCATAGTAGAGGATCGGATGATGCCCATTGTAGAGAATAGGAGGTGGAGGATACATCTAAGTCGTCCTCCAGTCTCAACTGGATAGCCTCATACATGATTTTAGTGGATGACAGAGGCATAGTATCTCCAATCAAGTGTGTGGTGGCTTCATCAGGTACAAGCCATGAATCAGTGGAGTTGGGGATAGATGAAATCTATGAGGAGATCATGTTCACCATAGCAACATGGTTTGGGGGATCCGAAGTAGGAAAGATGCCCATAAGGGATGAATCCTTAAGTAGGCCAACCTCCACACTCTCATACTTTTGCAAATATTGTCCAATCCAAGAAACATTATCACTTGGGTGAAAAGTGGTGTCCGATGTGAAGAAATCTAGTTGGTTGACTGTAACAATTCGGCCTTGATGGGGGAATTGTACTATGCAGAATGCAGATGATGCGACCGCAGTCACGGCGTAAAACCAATTGCGACCAAGCAGAATTTTATAATCCAATGGGGTAGCGACTACCTCCAGATTAATGGTTGTGATCTTGCCCCCCAGTTCGACTGGTAAATCTTGTAACAACCCATGAGGTTGAAGGCCATGTCCATCGAAGGCTCTCAAAGTGGTAGGGGAATGGTTCAACTCGGGAGAACCAATGGCTCTCCAACAGGCGGTCAACATGACTAACGTAGAGTCTCCTTCATCCAAAATGGTATGATGGATTATCTTCCCAACAATGTTTGTAGCAACATGAAATTATAATTGATGGGAGAGCCTCGGTTTTAAATACTCCAACCAGAACATAATGGTGTTCAATGAATATGGGTCAACTGCACTGATGGCAGCGAGAAGTGTCTTGCGCTGATTTGGATAGTTTTGTAAGACCACGAGCATCGACATAGCACAAAGAGCTTGTGCTAGGTCCTCTACAATGTTGTAGTTTTGAGCAGCATGAGCATTAGGATTGAAAATCAATTTTCTAATTGTGCTCTTGGGTGGATATAACACTAACTCGAGGGAGGTCTTCTCTATGGTGAGAGGCACAGCCGGTACGGTGATGTCGAGCATTGAAGTGGAAGCTTTTTTAGTATTACTTCCAATAGCTTCCTTAGCTAGAACGGAGTCATACGAATGAGAATGGGTGTTGAAGTTGATGGTCTTATTACACACCATGAGA